>CM061533.1:269084285-269453950 GCA_030545055.2 Neoaliturus tenellus
TAAACTCAATGACTGGTAATTTTATGATTGTTATATATTTTAGGGCATGATCCCCATACGGTATGGGATTTCAGTGGGCATAATTCCTCCAAGGCTGCGGAGAAAGGTCAGGTAATGCCATATAAACATCTAAAAAGAAAATTCTCTGTCCAAAAAATATTTCATTTTCCCCTGACTAATATTGTCTATGACTTATTGAGGCAAAATAAGAACACCCATGCTATGAAAACTTATATATTTTATAAAATTAATTTAACAATACTCCATAATCCACTAAATTCACAAGAAAAGTTTTGTGTAAATTAAAAAATATACTACATTTACGATTATTGTTATAATGACAAAAATCTCTCCAGCATCTTCAAACTGTAAAGTGACATAGTCGTCTTATAACATAACTCACCAAATTGTAACCTCTAAACTTTACAATAAAATACGCACTTTCTATGGTGTATAGCTATGTGTAGGGTGAGAGGAGGAAAATCAGCCCGAAAAGGGTGAATTTGATGGGAAAATCTATTGCATAACTTTTTTGAAACTTAAACACGTTTTCTAATACAATGTTTTATGTGTATTTATTTATAGATAAAGCATTTAATTCATAGATCACAAAGAAATATTCTACTATGAAAATAACCACTGTCAGTATACATGATTCCCAAGGATCAGTGCACAGGAACAGTATTAACTGTTAGTTGTGCAAGAAAATACTAAATAGAAAAGTAAATCGTAATGCCATCATTAATTAATTAATCTTATGAACTTATATGATAAGGCTAAATAACAAAATGTTAAGTATAGATCGTAAATAAATTGTCTTAATTTAGTTTAATAATTATAATACTATACATTTTACGTTTTTCTATACTAATACATTTTTATATGACGAATATCTCCTTGAAAAACCCACCTTTAAAGTTCAAGATGCTGTAAAAACTTTCATTCATTGATGTTTGTTTACATGTTGAAGTTGAAATCACTCTGCAATAGAAACATTGACAGCTCTCATCACACTGAAAGGTTAACGGACTTCCAATTACATAGATTGAAGGTAAACTGACAGGTTAACCGGCTTTAAAACTTGCAGAATATAGAAAAAAATCTTTAACAAGTAATTCCTTTAAAACTTATTTTGTCTATTGAACCACAGTCTAATACCAGACGGTCACGACACTCATACTTTAAAATTGTGTGGCAGGGAAACAGCTAGTGGTATAAGAAAAACAATCATCGGAATATTTAAAATATGAAATGAAAAGTTGTGATTCTAGACATTTGGTGAATTAGTGCAGTTTCTTCTCTCCGGGACCCGCGGACACTGTCCGATTGTCACGACTGTCTCCCAAGGCTGTGATATGAACTGTGGTCCAGGAACGTTCCACCACGCGGCGTGTCGCGTAGTTCAGACTAGTCCGATGGTCAGCGCCACCGTGGCGGCGAGGGTCAGCGCCCACGGACCGCCAGGAGGCGCGGCGTTGCAGCCGTCGTAGTCGCAGACGCCGCAGAACTCCAGGGTGACGTCAGCGGTGGTGACGAGCTGACGGCGTCGCAGGGGTTGAAGCTCTCCAGCTGGTGGACGGAACAGCCCCGCCCCGTCACGCGCTCCCCTAGAACTGCCCACAACATAGCGGTCAGCAATTATATCCAACCGTCATTAGGCTAGAGGCTACGTTTTTATCTTTGGTTCTACATACCGCACAACAATCACTCGTGCTTCTAAAAATTAATTTTCATTGAATGAAGAAAATAAATCTGAGAAACCACAATGCTTATGAAAATTAAAATTTCTGTCACAGTTTTTTTCACAGGGGTATGTAAAGGTTAACTGGACTGGAATATTGGTTTAAGCAGAGCTAACTCTAAAGCATTAACTCGTCAAGGATTTGCAGATTTGCTACGGTGACTTTCTACATTACATGCTAAAAAAATTGATGTGATGTGAACGGCACAGCCTCTGGTCTCTCCAAGCTGCCCAGATTCTCCTTCTAGAAAGATTAAGAAATAGGTATGATGTGCTGTGAGGTTTAAGCTACCCAACCTAGTCCAGTGTTCTACTAACCAATAAAGTCTACCTCAACTTTTTCTTTTGAGTTATTCGACAAAGAGGTATATCTTTCCTTCTGGCTGGATAAAGAAAGATGCTTGATTTGCCACTAGTTATATCAAGTCTCGCCCTATGATATACTCACCAAGAGACCGATCTTTGCAAAATGAAGAAATGTAATAGTTCCTCATTTGCCACGAGGTTTATCACGCTTCGTTATGTGGTCTACTCACACATTGTGTCTTTATCAACTTTTCCCTGTGATCCACTCACCGAAGAGCATCTTTGGCCACCGTCTACATCCTCGTCCTCTGTTATACTCACCGATGAGGTCTATCTTCTGGCAGGACGCGGGTATGGGTCCGTCCTGCGGCGACGTCACCGAGGGTCCCTGGGCTAGCAGGTCGGTCTGGTCCTTGGCCGGTGCTTGGCCCAGCTTGGTCATCAGGTTGGCCACCGTCTACAGCCTCGTCCTCTGACATACTCACCGATGAGGTCTATCTTCTGGCAGGACGCGGGTATGGGTCCGTCCTGTGGTGACGTCACCGACGGCCCCTGGGCTAGCAGGTCGGTCTGGTCCCTGGCCGGTGCTTGGCCCAGCTTGGTCATCAGGTTGGCCACCGTCTACATCCTCTGTTATACTCACCGATAAGGTCTATCTTCTGGCAGGACGCGGGTATGGGTCCGTCCTGCGGCGACGTCACCGAGGGCCCCTGGGCTAGCAGGTCGGTCTGGTCCCTGGCCGGTGCTTGGCCCAGCTTGGTCATCAGGTTGGCCACCGTCTACAGCCTCGTCCTCTGACATACTCACCGATGAGGTCTATCTTCTGGCAGGACGCGGGTATGGGTCCGTCCTGTGGTGACGTCACCGAGGGCCCCTGGGCTAGCAGGTCGGTCTGGTCCCTGGCCGGTGCTTGGCCCAGCTTGGTCATCAGGTTGGCCACCGTCTACAGCCTCGTCCTCTGACATACTCACCGATGAGGTCTATCTTCTGGCAGGACGCGGGTATGGGTCCGTCCTGTGGTGACGTCACCGAGGGTCCCTGGGCTAGCAGGTCGGTCTGGTCCCTGGCCGGTGCTTGGCCCAGCTTGGTCATCAGGTTGGCCACCGTCTACAACCTTGTCCTCTGACATACTCACCGATGAGGTCTATCTTCTGGCAGGACGCGGGTATGGGTCCGTCCTGCGGTGACGTCACCGAGGGCCCCTGGGCTAGCAAGTCGGTCTGGTCCCTGGCCGGTGCTTGGCCCAGCTTGGTCATCAGGTTGGCCACCGTCTACAGCCTCGTCCTCTGACATACTCACCGATGAGGTCTATCTTCTGGCAGGACGCGGGTATGGGTCCGTCCTGCGGTGACGTCACCGAGGGCCCCTGGGCTAGAAAGTCGGTCTGGTCCCTGGCCGGTGCTTGGCCCAGCTTGGTCATCAGGTTGGCCACCGTCTACAACCTTGTCCTCTGACATACTCACCGATGAGGTCTATCTTCTGGCAGGACGCGGGTATGGGTCCGTCCTGCGGTGACGTCACCGAGGGCCCCTGGGCTAGCAAGTCGGTCTGGTCCCTGGCCGGTGCTTGGCCCAGCTTGGTCATCAGGTTGGCCACCGTCTACATCCTCTGTTATACTCATCGATAAGGTCTATCTTCTGGCAGGACGCGGGTATGGGTCCGTCCTGCGGCGACGTCACCGAGTGTCCCTGGGCTAGCAGGTCGGTCTGGTCCCTGGCCGGTGCTTGGCCCGGCTTGGTCATCAGGTTGGCCACCGTCTACATCCTCTGTTATACTCACCGATAAGGTCTATCTTCTGGCAGGACGCGGGTATGGGTCCGTCCTGTGGCGACGTCACCGAGGGTCCCTGGGCTAGCAGGTCGGTCTGATCCCTGGCCGGTGCTTGGCCCAGCTTGGTCATCAGGTTGGCCACTGTCTACACCCTCGTCCTCTGTTGTACTCACCGATGAGGTCTATCTTCTGGCAGGACGCGGGTATGGGTCCGTCCTGCGGTGACGTCACCGAGGGCCCTTGGGCTAGCAGGTCGGTCTGGTCCCTGGCCGGTGCTTGGCCCAGCTTGGTCATCAGGTTTGCCACCGTCTCCAGCGCCGCCCTCACCGTGTTGTCGTACTCGCAGTCCACCGTGTCCATCGGCGCCGAGGAAGTGGTGTTGCCCACGAACGGGTCCAGGCACCGCGGGTCCTGTTTGGAGTTGCACACGTAGCAGCGGATGCCATCTCCTGCACAAATATAGAGTGGTTTCATTGATTAGTATACATTATTTAATACATAATGTATAATAAGCGTAAGCTTTTGAATTATTATATATTATTTAAAAAATGTTTGCCTATGCCGATGATATTGCACTAGCTTATCAGCACCAGCAATTCCGACATGCTGAGGAAGTACTGACAAACGACCCCAAGACCCACGGTGAATCCTTTAAGGCCTGGAAGCTAAATTCAAACCTAACTAAAACTGAGGTATATTGCTTTCACTTGAACAATAGACCAGCCCACCAAAAGCTTAAAATCGTATTTGACGGCGTTAAGCTAAAACACAATGACCACCCTCAGTATCTGGGAGTCACTTTAGATCTGTCTCTCACGTTCAAAAGCCACCTGCAAAAGATATCAGTCAAGGTGAGAGCTAGGACTAACATTGTCCATCAACGTGCTGGCTCCACATGGGGAGCTAACGCACAAGTTCCGCTAACCACTGCTTTGTCCCTGGTTTATTCAACTGCTGTGTACTGTGCTCCCGTGTGGTTGAACAGTGTCCATGTCAGAGAGATCGACGTCCAGCTAAACTGGACCATGAGAGCCATTAGTGGTACACTCATGGCAACTCCTGTACCCTGGCTCCCGGTGCTGTGTAAAATTGCTCCACCTGAAAAAAGACAAAGCGATGCACTTACTGGGGAATATGATAAGACTGTATCTGCTCCACAGCTATAACCATCCATAACTACCTACCCCAGGAGATAGGCAGATTGAGGTCCCGAAGACCACCACTGCGGACAGAATCCCAGTTGACGGACACAAACTTTTCCATCCATACCGATGAATGGACTTCCTCCTGGGACTCTTTCTAAGGTCGGAATCACTTATTAATTGCTGACCCGACCTTAGCAGTAAGTGGTATGGATCTTCCTCGGAAGCGGTGGACTGTTCTCAATCGATTCCGCACTGGAGTGTGAAGATGTAATTATTGGAAATACAAATGGAGAGTGACAGAAGACCAGTCATGCGGCTGTAGGAGGAGTTCCAGACTATGACTTACATAGTCAATGAGTGCCCTTTGAGTGCTTTACCCAACGGCTTGATTGGGTTGCGTTGTGCAAGTGAAGCTGGGCTGCAATAGCTTAGCGCCCTGGATTTACTTTATAAATATAGGTCATGATGTTTTCGTTTTAGTTTATTTTAAATGTATTGACGCAGGTGCTATGCACTGCAGAGTATGTTTTATATTTTTCAGAAGTTGGTGGCTGGCTATGAATGTCATACGATACATACATATCCTGTAGTTTGGGACTTCCATAAAAACGGGGTTACCCAGCACTAAAAACCTCATCTACTCTTTTGGATTCTAACCTGAAATTGTTTATCACATTATGTCAGGCTAGACCTAAGTTAAGGCCTACGCCCGTGGGGCTCGCTCGTTATCCCCCGCCCGGTCAAGGGATCTGGGAAACTTGGCGGTCCAGATCGTTTTCTTTTATAGGAAGATGCCTGGACGAACAATCCCAGTTGCCCTCATTCTCCATAATCTCTTGGTAGACCGTGTCCAGCGAAAAAAAAAAACACCCAGTTTTCTTATAGCCTTCAGCCGGGACCTTTAACAACGTGGACAGTGGAAGAAGGTGTGTTTCGCGATCAGAACACATCCCCGGGCAGTAGGGAACGCCCGGGCAGTAGGTGCAATCCGGTGAACCAGTCTAGCCCATCCGGTTCAAGTACGACTTGAAATAGCCGTGACCTGTCAGGAACTGCGTGAGGTAGTAGTCCATTTCGCCATGCCGCCTTCCACCCATGGTTGGACTTGCTAGATGAGTCGCGCAGGTCTCATTTTGGATCACTGCTGTTCGAGCACGCTCTTCGGAACTTGCAGCATCCTTGCCGATCTCGCCTTGTCTCTGATAGATGGCCTTCCTCTCCAATGCCAAGAGCTAGACAGGGATGACTCCGGCAACCACCAGGACGGCAGGCTCGGATACTGTCCGATAGGCGCCTAGGCGGAACACACCCGGAGCGCAGCTTGACGCTGAACTCAGGCTAGTCACAACGAATAGAATTCCTTTGTGAGAGCGTCTACCCACACCTCTGCACGGACTGGACTGCGGACATCATTAACCATCTTCTGCTTGACCGAGGACCCCCGACATTAGCCATCAGCCTACTAAGGTAAGTGACTACCTTAGCAGCCTAGTCCGCCGTACGGAAGATCTGATCCCTCCAGCTTAACTTGTTGTCCACCATGATCCCTTACTTTTAAGATTTTTTTAAAACTTATATCATTAGTTTTTACTCATATATATCAGGTATGAGAGACCTAGATCTAACCTTAATCTACAATAAAATATAAATTTTACCAATAAATGTTTAAAAACACCGTTTGAAACAGGGGAACGCGGAAGCATGTTTTCAGTGTTTTTACATGTGTGAAGATTACTTAATATTACGTGATGTCAAATAGTTTAATTATTAATTCTGTATATCTCAATTATTAATTCTTAATTATTGTGTTTAATTATTCATTCTGTGTTCTCTCAATAAAGAAGATTATTTTTATTATTTTAAAAGTCAGGATGTAATTAAGTACCAGAAAGCATTATATTTGCAATCTTTTAGTGTCCAAACATAAATTCAACAGACGCAGTGTCAAGTGTCATCATCCTCTTTCGACAAATTCTTACTGTAGAGTGTCATGGTTGTACTTGACGTGCTTGATGTAGGCTGTGCTACACGATGCACAAAATGTACAGTGTAGTCACGGGTACCTCGCAGCTGGCGAGGAATGCACGTGACGTAAGATATCCTGGACTGATGACTGCGGCTGTTTTAGACAGCTCCATCATGGATCTATTGTCGTCCGCTCCGGAACCTTACTTTGGAACGAGTAGAAGAAAATCCTTTCGGCACTAAAGTATATCTATGAGATTCATAAAACTGTTGGGATCAAGTTATAAATCTGTGGGAGCTATAACACTAAAAACTATATCTGTCTTCCATATCAGTATGCAGAAAAGTTTATTTTTCTGACAAAAATCTTATTTAAATCATTATTTTTACTAATAATAAAATGAAAGGAAATCTGAAGATATTATTTTTAAATTAATCTAGAAAAACTTTAAATTGTAGGACTCGTTCATTCCGCTCATTCACTTTCTTTTGTTTGTTTATATGTGTGATTTTCTTACCATAAATATGTCTGATTTAAAGTCTAAGTGAAAAGTTAAAACGATAATGTCAAACTCAGTAATTTATTCAAATAATGCACAAAAGAGGTGACTGTTTAGAATTAACTACCTGAACTTAAAAATTTTGGTTCATGAGAAACAAAACAGTCTTTTTACATCACTACGTAAATTTTTTTTAATTATGATTTAAAAACTTCTGTGACTCTATTTTGCGTCTTTAATATGATGCAACGTCATGTTTTTTATACACTATTGACTTTAATGTGTGCTTTAAGAGTAAATGCCTTCTACAAAGTGATGTTAGTTATTTTACATAGGAAACAAGAGATTTGCAGTTTAATCTGACCGACAAAATTGTCCTTAGGCTACTCGTACAACATGTATAATATTCTTAATTTTTTTTAAGATATGTTTTTAGATATGTCAACTTTTAAATAAGGCTAACCTCACATAGTCTTATATAACATTTAAAATATTTAACAGTAACCGTGATAAAAGTAGAAAATAAGTAGCCTATTCCACATAGGGAAACTCCTTAAAATTAACCATAAAAGTTTACTCATATTATTATGCTTCAAGTTTACTCATATTATAATGCTTCAAGTTTACTCATATTATAATGCTTCAAGTTTACTCATATTATAATGCTTCAATTTGCGTGTAAGAGCGAATGTAGGACAAAATTTGATCAACTTTTAAGTTTAACGGTAGTAGTTCATATATTCTTCTAGGATGCAAAACCAAGTATCAAACTGTCCAGCTGGAAGCTTCGATGTTGTACGTAATTCAAGTGTCATGTTCTGTAGCGTTTAAAAGTGCGGCCGCCCCGGGAGGAGGGTGATTTCAGCAAACAAAAGGCAGCGCGAATATTCCTCTCTTTTTCATGTGATGGTACTGTAACTGTCGGACGCCGTAGCCTACATGTTGATTGTTAAAAGTGATATAGCAATAAAACAACAACAACAAAAACGTAAAGAGAAAATATTACAAGTTTTGTTAGTTTCTGATTGTACGTGAAATCATTAAATCGGCAAACAAAGTTTTTGGTTGGTAGGAGCCTATTGTAATAAACTGAAAATAATGGAAGTTTTACATGCTGTAGATATTAATATTTTCTTTTCACTACCCGTACGTAAATTGCCTACTCACCCATTATAAACCTTATCATATAAAAGTTTGAATTTTTAATGCTGAAATAATTTTTTACCTTTAGACACAATTATAGAAATCGTAATGTACTGTTTCTTCTGGACAAAATAAAATAATCATTGTCATTAGTACTACTGCACGTGCTGCTCGACATCGAGCAATTTATATTGATACAATACAAAAGTTACTTCATTTTTGTGGTTATTAGCCTCCGGATTACATCCGGAGTCTGGACTTCTCTTCCGCCCGGTACGCGTCGCGTGTCAATAGGCCTACCTCAGTTTAGTGTTTTAGTAGTTTTCGTGTTCGTTAATAATGTTCGTAATGTTTGTGTCCGTGTGTGAATGTGTAAATGTTAAATGGAACGACGATCTTCACTTGAAGAGAGAATCATTTTAATGTCCTTGACGGCCCGATGATGATCCCATAGGGATCGAAACTAGTTGCCATTAGCAACAATTGGATTATATATTTGCAGGTATTTAAACCACTTTACAAAAGTTACATGTAGTTGTAAATCAATGACATCCGACCAATCTCATATTGTGAATATCAGTGATCACGTCTGTACACTACAGCTGTACGTTAACAGATGTTTAAAATGCTCAAACTTATCTCAATGTTATTCCAATGGGAAATTTTCAAATTTAATTTGTGGATAGCGCCCTCATTTTACGTCCGATTCTCATAAATTTTTGGCGGATACAACTACAGACCAAGCCCTATCCATCGATACCAAAACTTGAAAATCGGTTGAGAATTGTAGGAGGAGTTCTCTATTAAAAAACATCAGCGTATTAAATAAATATAGATTTACTCAAAATACGAATTCTGCTTGATAGTTCCTTTACTTGCTGACAAACTACAATTAAAACTCCATAAACAATTTGTTAAATTAAGAAGTCTTAAATTATTCCAGGTGTTTGGTTTTATTAAACCAAGTCAAATGTTCGGATAGAAAAGTTGTAAGAGCAAATTAAAAACTAATTATTTATATTTTTAAGTACGGATTTGAGAAATGGTTAACATTGCTGTTTTTACCTTAGATTAATTGCACGATGTTTTGTAAACAGTCACATTAAGTACGGTAAATAATTTTAGTCGCAGTTTTTTTTTTTTTTTAACTATACGCAAATAAATCATTTAAAGTTTAAAAAGAAAATAACCAATATGAAAACTATAAAAGCTTTCATCAACGTTGTAACTTGGAATTAAACTATTTACGTAAAAATTGTTGATTCTATTTAAAATTTGTTGAAAACATATTATTGTACATTCCATACATCGTACAGTCAATAAGTTTGTATGAAAGTTTTCGAACATTTGTAAAATGTTTGACTGTAATGTTTACATGTACTGTTTACTACCCAACTTTTTACCTTTAGTAAATCTCGATCATACGTCGATTTTATGTACAGTTATCGTCCAGGAATAATTTTAATCACGGTTATTGTAAGAAACTGTACACAAATGAACCAAAATGTAGACCCCCTAAGTTTAAAAAGGAAACAAATACAAAAACTAAATAAGCATGACATTAACATTGCAACTTTTGATAAACTATCAACTTAAAATATGTAGTAAATTTAGTTTAAAACTTGTTAAAATATCTATCCTTGTTTAGTACATTAGTTTCTTAAGTATTCAATAAGTTCTTATACAAGTTTTCAAACTGTACTTAATTTTATTTTTTTAATGCTTTTAATTGATACAATACAAAAGTTACTTCATTTTTGTGGTTATTAGCCTCCGGATTACATCCGGAGTCTGGACTTCTCTTCCGCCCGGTACGCGTCGCGTGTCAATAGGCCTACCTCAGTTTAGTGTTTTAGTAGTTTTCGTGTTCGTTAATAATGTTCGTAATGTTTGTGTCCGTGTGTGAATGTGTAAATGTTAAATGGAACGACGATCTTCACTTGAAGAGAGAATCATTTTAATGTCCTTGACGGCCCGATGATGATCCCATAGGGATCGAAACTAGTTGCCATTAGCAACAATTGGATTATATATTTGCAGGTATTTAAACCACTTTACAAAAGTTACATGTAGTTGTAAATCAATGACATCCGACCAATCTCATATTGTGAATATCAGTGATCACGTCTGTACACTACAGCTGTACGTTAACAGATGTTTAAAATGCTCAAACTTATCTCAATGTTATTCCAATGGGAAATTTTCAAATTTAATTTGTGGATAGCGCCCTCATTTTACGTCCGATTCTCATAAATTTTTGGCGGATACAACTACAGACCAAGCCCTATCCATCGATACCAAAACTTGAAAATCGGTTGAGAATTGTAGGAGGAGTTCTCTATTAAAAAACATCAGCGTATTAAATAAATATAGATTTACTCAAAATACGAATTCTGCTTGATAGTTCCTTTACTTGCTGACAAACTACAATTAAAACTCCATAAACAATTTGTTAAATTAAGAAGTCTTAAATTATTCCAGGTGTTTGGTTTTATTAAACCAAGTCAAATGTTCGGATAGAAAAGTTGTAAGAGCAAATTAAAAACTAATTATTTATATTTTTAAGTACGGATTTGAGAAATGGTTAACATTGCTGTTTTTACCTTAGATTAATTGCACGATGTTTTGTAAACAGTCACATTAAGTACGGTAAATAATTTTAGTCGCAGTTTTTTTTTTTTTAACTATACGCAAATAAATCATTTAAAGTTTAAAAAGAAAATAACCAATATGAAAACTATAAAAGCTTTCATCAACGTTGTAACTTGGAATTAAACTATTTACGTAAAAATTGTTGATTCTATTTAAAATTTGTTGAAAACATATTATTGTACATTCCATACATCGTACAGTCAATAAGTTTGTATGAAAGTTTTCGAACATTTGTAAAATGTTTGACTGTAATGTTTACATGTACTGTTTACTACCCAACTTTTTACCTTTAGTAAATCTCGATCATACGTCGATTTTATGTACAGTTATCGTCCAGGAATAATTTTAATCACGGTTATTGTAAGAAACTGTACACAAATGAACCAAAATGTAGACCCCCTAAGTTTAAAAAGGAAACAAATACAAAAACTAAATAAGCATGACATTAACATTGCAACTTTTGATAAACTATCAACTTAAAATATGTAGTAAATTTAGTTTAAAACTTGTTAAAATATCTATCCTTGTTTAGTACATTAGTTTCTTAAGTATTCAATAAGTTCTTATACAAGTTTTCAAACTGTACTTAATTTTATTTTTTTAATGCTGTAGTTTGAAGTATAAACAGTAAAATGCAATATTAAAAAACAGACAACAAGTACACATGACAGTTATATCAAACATTTCAGCCTGTAATACGTTTATGATGGTTTAGTGATAAGGAGTGGTTATCAGTGACTGACCAAGGGACGCCGCGGAGAGCAGGATCAGCACCGCTAGAGCCTCAGCAGCCTCCGCCATGCTGACGGCACGCTGATGTACTGAGGGAGGACTCCCACCCCTCCCGGCCCTCTCACCCTCTCCCTCCCCCTTACGACATTGATCACCCCTCAATTACCCATCGTTTGGTAAAAGCTATAGTTAGAAGATATTAAGAAAAGTACATGTATGTTTTTAGAATGTGAGTCTTACTGAAAAAAAACGAGTGTATTAGAGCAAGTAAACGCCTTGCTGAATGTAATAGAGTAACGTAGTTGTAATGACCAAGAACATTCTTAAAATTTACTTTTGTACTAACTTAAATCCTCTTCGATCGTAAAAAAATGTTGTTCAAATATTTCTTTAAGATGTGTTTAAGATTACTCCGTTTTTAAAGTAGACTGAAAAACAGATAACTTTTTTTTAATGGTCAAATACAAAAACCTCCGGGGTTATATCATAGTTCAAAATCAACATCTGTGTTCATACTACTAATGTGTGTGTGTTCATAAATGTTAATGTAATGTTTTTTGTTAGACTTTCACTCGAAAACAACTCAAACGATAATCATGAAGCTTTGTACACATGTTCTTGGAGGTATCAGAAGTAGGTAACATAGGATATTTTTTATTTCAAAATAATTATTCTTTACGAAAAATTAAAAAAAAAAAACTGTATAAAAATCTGAAAATCGATTTTATTTATTTACTTTTGTAACTAAAAAACAAATTCGATGAAAAATTCCAATCTTAGGTAATTCAGCGATTTATTGTATATAGGGAGAGCGTGACAGTGAGTGAGCGTAGCAAACAAGCTAAACCTGACGGATAGCCGCGAGAACAAGCTAGTCTGTTCATATTTTGATTCTTCAAGACTATTGCAAAACTTATCTCTTGTCTCTTTTTTATTTTGTTTTTCTCAAAATAAAATTCTGCCCGGTTACCACCTTGAAAAATATTCTTGGCAAAATAATTTTTCACGACATTTTGTTTGATAACGCTTCGTTGTAATACATTTATCTTGATCGTCAAGAAGTTAATAAGCCAAATAATCTATTTGATTCCCGATTTGCTTTTAACCCCCTGACCAATTTTAATCATAAAGAACAGCCATACAATCAACCAACTCTCCACTTCTTATTAGTGAGTTTGAAATGCCAAACCGGTATTATTAGAGATGTCTGTTATGAAATAGTTGTAACAAACTACTGTAAGATAATTAAAATTCATGTCAATAATGTGCATATTTTCATGAAATAGTTTACATTTTAGAATAGTTTCGTGATTTTGCCGGACTCTTCGTCGAGGGAAAAGATTACTGTAATTTGATAACAAGTGGTGATATATAGCTGACACCCGAGCCGAAAAGAAGACGAGTGGTCTCGTCGACGTCGATGTATGACGGTTGATCGATTGCCATCGAGCGTGAAAATGCAATTTTCCAAAGGCTAAAAGAAGCCCTTCCTACATCTCGAACATGTATTTCGAAATATACCTAGATTTCCAGCCAACACTGTTCTAAATTTGTGTTTATCCAACATTCTCGTATGTAATTTCGTGTTTTGATCAGTGAAATTAAATAGATTAAGTGGAATTGACATACACACAAATAATAAAAAAAACTATAATTTTAAATTGTTGGTTGTTTCTTTCAATTAAAAATATACCCAAATTGACGCTGCTGCTTATTTAGGCAAAGCTTCTGGACTTACTTTATTTACTACATTTATATGTTTTTAATATTTTATATAAATCCATCACTTAATCACAAGGTTCATTTCCCGCGATCCTAGGCAGCCTACATTCATCTGACAGCTAATTTATCATAGCATTTGAATGAGTAGTGTAATTTTAATATGGATATCATGGAAAAAGCTGAAATAGCCTTATTGAGCTAATTAAATTTTAACCCAAAATTTAAGTATGTTTAAAAGTTTCGATGAGGCTAAAAGAAAGAACTCCAAAATTCTTGGTTGCAGTCGATATATCGACTCGCAACTGCTTTGTAGGCTGCATGCAGCTCCAGCTGCAACAAAGCACTCTTCTGATTAATTTCACCGCCACAAAGAGCGCTATAATCGCCTTTCGAGGCTCTTCCTGTATCATTCTTCATTACACTATCCTCCTCCAAATGGGGGTTGGTTCTTCTTCAACGCATGACGATCAAATTAATGTTCCATTTATCTTCTTATTTCTATAAGGGTTTCGTCTGTTACGTCCCTTTTTTCTCGACCTACTGAACCGATTTTTAAGGTTGAGGTGTCATTTTAAAGCTTAGAATATACCGCAGTGACGAATCGTAATTACAAAGGTCATATTGTTTCGGGCTTCGCCTCCCTCACATTTGATTTATTTCTACAGGGCGTTTTAAAATGTTGACCAAATTTTATTGCAAGTTCTTTAATGTGAATTGTAATTTAACAGCTAAATACCTTCAGGTGAGTTTTAAAAGCCAGATAGTAAACAAAAATAGATCTCTGTCACTTCATAATCAACATTCACGTACTGTAGGTGAGTTTCACTCATACAGAATCATAAAATGGGCAATTTGCGCACGGGCCACCTCGTTTAATTTAATATCTTTGCAAAAATTATGTATGCATGGCACATTAATTAGACATGATTACCATTTACCACAAATCATAGTTATACAAAAAAAAAAAAACAGGGATCTGAATAACTTATGACTAAAATTTCCCAAAGCATTTACTTTTGGCAATGTGCTGACATTTACCGTACATTTATAATATATGCCTAGGCTAGATAAACAATGGTTCGGTCTGCTTTCTGCTTACCTATTCCCGTTTTAAAAAGCCCTGCTGTGCTGATGGGAAGTCCTTTGGTGTCATGCATATAATGTATGATTTTACCAGATTACTCAGAGTTTAAAAATTTATTTTGCTTTTTTAGTCCCAGGGACCAAAACCTTTATTAATCCTTATAAAAATTCAATTTTATATAGGCCTAAAATACACAAAACCAATAAATTATTAAAATCAAAAAATTACACGTAAAACATTTAATATTTTAATAATATTTGTAACAAGTTAAATGTTTCCATTGGAATATTTTCTTTTTAACTATGAAACTAAAACCTCGTTTTAGGGAAATCTTACAAAAATTCATTTCATTATTTGCCTACGTGTTAAATGTATTTTGATGTTGTTTTAAATTCAAATGGTTAACCCTGGTTTAGTCAAAGTAAATTTTTTGTCGTTTTGAAGGTTTAAATTGTGTCTAAACATCTATAGAAGGTCGTCCAATCGAACACAAGTTGGCATGGCACAATTCAATATAATTGACCCAAGCCTGGTGTGCGTGAGGTAGCCTATCTGACTCAACTAGACCGTTTGATTCTTAATAATTTAGCAGGAGGAATGGCACGGCATTTTTGAAACATTAATGTCGTATACACTTCTCCCAAACATACTTCCCTATCCCATTAGTTAAATATTTAAACGTGAGTTTAGTTCGGTCAAAATGTAGGCACTTTGAATATAGCATCAAATGTTATAATTTTTTATGCATATGTGAAAGTTTTAAATATATTTATGAATTTTTTTTAATTATGTATTTATATAGAGGTAATAATTAATTTGCAAAATATGAAACATAATCGAGGAAAGAACCACAAACCACATTTCTCTTAGTTTATTTCTCAGTTCACACAAACATTATGGTCACTGACGCATTTCAAACAAGACAAGTACCTAGGTCCCCGGATATTTTCAGGGGTACTTTTGAATATTATAAAATTATTAAAAATACCTATGTGTAAAAGATAAATAATATAAATTTAGGCTTTAAATATTGACTGAAACATCCAACTAATATTATAAATGTGAATGTCCTGTTGTTTGTTAGACTTTCACGAGAAAATTACTCAACCGATCATAAGGAAAATTTGTACACATATTCTTGGAGGTATCAGAAGTAACATAGGATACTTTTTATTTTAAAAGAACTATTTTTCACAAAAGATTTATAAAATGTTTGTATAAAAAATCTGAAAATATATTTTATCTTTCTAAGAGAATTTCCCTATAGGGAATACGCTATAACGGTTTTTGCCATGGTAAGACCGAAGTCCGGGACCATGTTACTTTTTCATTTTGAGGTCCCAAGAAGCCAAAAACACCATATATGTGTGTGTCCGTGGTACTGATGGACCTCAGATAAACTTTTGACAGGGACCTCAGATTTCATAAAATTTGGTATGAAGGCGTAGGAGCATTATGGCCATAGTGACTAAAATATTATATACCGAGGCCTGTATTAGCCTATTCTTTTAATGGAAAGAAAAAATAATAAATTGTTATACTAAGTTTAAAGTTAATTAACATAAGTAAAATTAATTTGAAGGAAATATCAATTAAAAAATAAATAAAATTATACATGTTTCACAGGTTGTGCCTATAGCGCTCCAATCACCATGACCAAAGCTGTATCCGTCGAGTATCGACGGGCAAAGACTCTCGTAGGCTACTTACTGTATTGTTTACAATTTCATCACTGATATCAAATTTGGGTTCTATGTTAAAATTGCTTATGTTAAATTGCATAGCTTAAATGCTGCAGAGCAGCACAGGTCCCCTAGGACTTATTCAATACTCTAAGGGGTTTTATGTTTTTATTGTAACTCCTCCAACAACTTTCAACCGATTTTTAAGTTTTTTATGTTGTTGGATAGGGTAGTTCTGCAGTTTCTTCCGCCAAAAATTTATGATAATTAAATTTGAAATAAAGGCGCTACCCAACATTGAAAATTTCCCATTAGAATAACAATGGGATTCAGTTGAGCATTTTAAACATCAGTCAAAGTACAGCTGTAAACAAAGTGCAGTTTTGGGTCACTACTGAATATCACATATGGATTGATCGGGTGTTACTGATTTGGAAATAAGCTCGCGCACTCACACACATTTAAAAATTTTACCTACATAACTTAAATGGTACACTTACAATGTGGGTGTTTGTATCACTAATCATTAAACTTCCCACTGTAATAGAATGTTGACATTTGACCTTTTGTTCTTGGTCCAAAATAGCGTTATGATTTTTATATGACAATCTGCCTTTGATGGTCTAATGCCTCCTCTTTCCCAAAACACGTTTAACTTAAATATTGCAGGTCAAATCCAAATTTTAAGGACTCTTTTCATTGATACTACAAACATTTCTTATTGAATTATTACTTCAGCCATTCAGGTAACATTAGGTAACATTTCAGGTAACATGGGACATTTTCTTCCATATTTGAAGGTGTAAGCGTTCTACCACAATATTAAACAAATGGTTTAGGCTATTTTGATTTAATTTGAGTTTAAATTACTTTACCTAAACTCAAGTTGAAACTAAAACTGACCATATAATTATATTGGATTAAAATTATTTAAGTAAACGTGTTTGGGGAAAGTGGCCCTAAGAATGTGTACTTCTTTAATAGCCTATGGGACATGACATTTTTGTTCAAGGTGCAACCTTTTTATTTAGTTTTCAACTTTTTGTAATCATTGGATCATGTGATCATTCTTTGTGTCATCGGATAGAACTCAACATAAAGTAGTTTCTAAATCAAAGTGGTAAATATCCATCCACTAGCAGAGTCCTACAGGCCCAAATGGTTCTTTCTTTCGCCAATTGATTATCTGAAAAGAAATTTAATGAAATCAAGTTTACAACAGTACACCAGCGAGCGAAAGCATCTGTTTTACAAATGAGGTTGTGTTCAAACATGAAAGATGCAGAGGCGGTAAAGAAACAAGATTTTACATGTATTAAATTACTCTAGTTTAATTTTCATTGGGAACATGGATAGTAACAACCATCATTGCTTGAAATGGCTCACGTCCTTGACTTGGATTATTTCTAAAAATAGTTTCTAAGTTAATCAGGAAAGGAAGGTTTGGCTGAATAAGTCATAAAGGTTACATCAGGGGCCCCTTGACAGACAGATACAGGTAATGTAAAGGGAATCGCAGGGTCCCATTACTTTTTTGGTTACCGGTACTGTCTTAACCCCATATTTACTCTCGATCAACCACTTTTTGTTGAACAACCACTCTAGCGGGGATCTCTCAGACTCAGGCCCCTATTTTTGAATATTTACATTTCCTAAATTAAAAATATATTCAATCATTAAGAAAATAAAGCATGTAGAAAAAAATAGACATGTGTTTTGACAGTATCAAATAAAATTAAACCTGTTTTACTTCTTGTAATAGATAAAAAAAATTGAGTAGGTACTCATTTTTACAGTAAAACTAACATTTTAACATTGACTTTATTCACAACAGCCATATTGGTATACTAGTTAGTATTCCGTCTAACTACTAAATACAATAATGAAAATACTTTGTATATCCAGAATTCCAAGTTATTAATAGTACAGAAGTTACACAACAAAAACATACACAAAATTTTTTGATAATACAAAGAATCATAGTAATTTAAAATGTTTAACTGCCACAAACCAACAACTGGAATGCTTACGATTATGTCTGACCATTGACAGAAGAGCTGTTTCCACTCGGGTAGCAGTGACATGCACTAATTTAGTCGGGGACCGCCGTTACTCTAAAACCTGGGGACATGCTAAAAAAATCTAACTCTGAAATGTGATACCTGATCAAAAAAATCACCTTGGTCGTTCGTTTTAGTCTATTTCTTGAGTACAGTGTCCACTATAAAATTTCATTTTGACAGCCATTTCAACAAAATTAGTAGCTTCAAACATATTGAGGTATAGTGGGGGACATGAGACCTCCGTTACATTTTTTAAGTTAACATTTTTTTACGTGAACTAATATTTTAAAAATACAAATCTTGCCTGAACGTTTACCATAAGTTATATCATTTTGGAAAGCTCTTCTTATTGGAAATATATATTAATTTTAAATTAAAAACTCCAAAAATCCAATAAATATGTTTAATTTTTGGTTAGGCCTTTCATTATCAAAGATAACATCTTCAGACCAATACAACTGAACAAAAATTAAACATATTTATTGGATTTTTGGAGTTTTTAATTTAAAATTAATACATAAGTTATATATTTAAATATTTTAACTTGATTACAGCTTTTACTATGTTAACCTTCTTGTAACATCTCAGGGACTTATTGTCAAAATTAAAATTTTAGCTCATAGGGGTCGTTTATAAATTACGTCATCTGAAAATAGGGGGGGAGGGTCCAGATTGAAAATGACGATCAGGTGATATGCAAGGGGGGGGGTCGGCTTTGATATGACATCATTTTAAATATGATGTTTTATATGAACCTTTAACACTAAAACAATGATAAATTCTAACACAACTCAACTATTATAAAATAATTATCTATAAAATACATTAAACTATTTTAATGCGTTGTTTTGTAGTTTATTTTTCCATTGAGAAAGTCATTTTGGCTTTATTTCTGAAGGTAAATTCAGATTTGATTGGTAAATTTTTTAGTTTATCATGTAGCTTTTAAAAAGCATTATTTTTATACGGTACTCAAAAGGGAGGTTTGTTAAAAATGACGTCATTTTTACGAGAGGGGGGGGGGGGGTCAGACATATTATGATGGTAGGATGATTTTAGGGAGGGGGGTCCAAAAATCTCCAAAAAGCGATGACGTAATTAATGGACGGCCCCTAGGTACAAGTTACTGAAAACTATTTTGTCCGAAAGTTATGTTTTTCCTGAGATTCCTGTTCAGTTTATCCATGGATGGACCAGAAGTACTGGCAGCAGGAGTGCTAGTGATGTTGGGAGTGTGGGGGCAAGGTTGCACCCGTCGGTGAAGCACTGACAGACGGTCTCGTGGTGGTCCCAGTTCCGCACCCTGTAGCACTCGCGGTCATGCCGCACCCAGCCACACTTGCGCACCGTCACCTCCTGCCCGCCCCAGCCCAGGACTGCGGACACAGGCACAACCGTCATAAACATAACCTATAACTGTGATGTATGATCTAATACAGGTTAGTGCTGAAATTCTATAACAAATCCTGCAACTTTATCTTTATAGAGATCTGAAGACTTTCCCTTTGTGGTATGAACTCACTGAACGCGGTGCGACACTTCTCCTACTCTCCTATGCTGCCAGCATCCAATATTTAGATACAGAAATAGTTTGTGAGTATAATTTACTTGTGCTCTTAAGCGATGACATATTAAATCACTAAATCACTATTTTGAGACAGGGACCTCACTTAGTGGGTATTTTAACCTGAATATGAATGAGAGATGAGTGTAGGATGATTGTGGCGATCTTGGAGTCTTGTTACTGACTAAAGGCAGACACTCTGTACAGACAGGACTGTTAATTAATAGCCCAACAGTCAATGGTATCTAGGGACCTACAGTTTAACGTGGGATCCGAACCACAATTTCGACCTCATATACAAATTGGTCTAATTATGAGGATGGCCTCTATGGATAACCTAGTCACCAGTACGGACGTTATCCCCACTAGGGAATATCGCCTCCACAAGCCATCGCTTATGACCATCCACAATTCGTGACTTCCAAGTAGCTGGATTACAGGACGTCGCCACCGTCCCCCCATTGTAATAATATTTTACTCAGATAAACTTCATCGCCAAAAATTAATTAATTTCAAAGCCACAGTACAGTGCAGACCCTGATTTTAGTGGTTTTGGCCATCAAACATAAATCAAAATAAGATAGCATGTTTGGAAATTGACATTTTAACCTTCCAAGTGTTATGGCAATTATCAAATCAGGCCTAATATTAGCTATATTTATTAAATTTTTATATTATTACTAGAAACAATTTTCCTGGGGTTGATGCTTTCTCTAAACTTATTTTTGGGCCAAAATGCTGTTAGATCCAAATTTTAATCAAAATCTACCCTCCAGATTTTGAGATAAAATGTAAATACATAACTGCAGACACACCCCTCGTTGATAGTACCTATAGGATTCACGCTTTGTCTGCAACAGTGCAGGCCTGAAAACAAAAAGCATTCAATTTAGACACCCGCCATCCATATCTTTAGTTAAAACGTGGGTTGATGCTTCAAAAATTAAAACTCAACCGGTTCAAATGGCTACGCACCGCGACCCTTTCTGTTCAATTCCATAACAAGCTACGTATTTGTTTTTAAATTGTCATGACGTGCCTCGCCGCGTTCTGTGTGTTCATCCCCTTAGATGTCCATGTAAACCCAATCAATAATTCATCCATCCTGACATCAGCCAGTCGTGGTGGTCTTGTGCCCAAAATTTGAGACATTTTGACTGGAATTCTTATGAGGTTTCTCTAATGTAATACTGTTCATGGCGCTCAGGTTTATAGGTTTAAGTTCTTATCTGCGCAAAAACTAACCAGGTTTGAGACCCTCTAGAGTTGGTCTGATCTTTCTTTGGCAACGTTGGAGAGGGCTTATAAAATGATAAAAGACTGAAATTGGGAACTCAACAAACTGTAATTGTATGTGTTGGGGATCCCAATGTCTAGGGGGAGAGGAGAGGATAAAAGGAAAGCAAACATTTTAAAATAATACCCCTGTCTCAGCAGACCTGTGTACTCAGCGAATTTCCAATGGAATTTGGTATTTTTTATTTTTCCCATATAAAATGAGGATGAAAGTTGCTGCCATGGGCATTGTAAGCAAATAGACAATAATACAATCCCATTGCAAGTACATCCAAAATGTGTCAAATTCAGTTTTTTTTGTGTGTATTTACGCCAGTGGCATTTTTAACGTTTTGGCGGGGAACGGTCCAAACCCCAGTCTAATTACTATCTACTAACATCAACCAGTTGTTAGAAAGCATCATTAATTAATAGCCCAATGACAAATGCGAACTGGGTCCGGAATCGAACCTTTAAAAAGCTACTAACTTTTCTCAGGATCGAACCGGCAACCTTTGGATTCAAAGGCAAGCCCTATAACCACTCAGCTACCCAGCCAATTATTTTTTCCCCCATAAACTCCATGGGGTGAGTATGTAGGTTTGCTGTCATATGGGTGTTGTAAGCAAGTATAAGTTACACTCTACCTAGTGAATGTACATACCAAAGTTTATCAAGTAGTTATGTTAATAAATAAGTGAGATTAAGGGATTTGTTGATTCCCCTTAAGAATAACATGGAAAACATATTTTTGGATTTTCTCTGTAATCTGTTAAGCCAGGTTAAAAATTCAAAATATTCCTGTACTACCTAGGCGCGAGCTCTCAAACCGCCTCTAAATTGTTTGTTTTTTAAGCTCTTTGGAATGAATTTAATTACAATTGTTGATTGTTGAATTTAGAAAATTGGGGTTAAAAAAATGCCAAACCCCATTTTGATCCTTTTGGAACCCCATAAGTTGGAAATATTTTTAAAATAGGTATAGCGCAATTCTGGGTACAAAAATCAAATATTGATCCATATGATTTCGTTTATTCAAGTGCATTCTCCTAGGACAGTTACTATATTCAAAAAAATTATACATCAATGGAAATTTTACATGACAAAGAATATGCACTGAAAGTCAGAATAAACGTTTAAAGCACATAAAGGCTCACTACAGGTCAAAAAACTTACTTCTTTGGTTAATTTTCCTGCAGAACGGTGTTACTCCTGCATAATGCATACTATCTTCACAAGGCTTGTAGTAAATGCTGCTATTAACTGAAAGTTGCTTACAGTCCGCGTCATACTTTGAATGGCACTGGTAACATTTTATCACTGTATCCTTCCCTTCTGTGTCTAATGAGAAAACAAATTAATTACAACTAACAAAATATTATATCAATTAGTTGTTTCCAGAACTAAATTACAATATCAATAAATAATTGAAATTACCTTTTAACTTGTCCTTAACAAAAAAGGAAAGTTGAAGAGTAATCTTAATTAACAATAAATAATAAATAAAAATGTTTAACTCAATACTGTTTTTATAAACAGTTTTTTACAAACTTCTTTTTAACAAATCATTTGACCATGTTAAAAAAAATAAATAGTACAGTACCACCATTTCTTTATGATTATTTCGTCTTACTAAAGACGAAATAATCTAAAGATATTTATTTTATGTTCAGCTTCATTTTTTAGAAATACAACAATTTTTGAGGATTGCTTCCGTTCTCGCAAAGATACCTATAACATACAAAATCAAATCAATTTATACATTAATTTCATAACTGGCAGAGGTGATTGACAGTTCCTATTGGTGTGCTGTGGTCAGTAAAAATCATAGTACTGCTGGAATGCTCATTGCTCACTTGAGAGAGAATTCACACTGAACACCAAACACTCTTTGTTTTAATGAGCAAAATATTATTCTAAACCAATTACCTCTTTTTACACACTACGCAAACGGTCAGTTTGATGAATAAAGAAGTTGAAGCATCTTTGGTTTCAAAAGTAAAGAATTGATAAATCTAATGGTGGCAAGTAATCACAAGGAGTAATTTGTGAATAAATAATTTGTGGAGTCTCTTATAGTTCAAGGAATCTAAAATAAAATAAATAAATACATCTCTTTATTTATTTTCGATTCCTTGTTATAGGTGTCTTCACAGCCTAGGTATAACTTTCTAGACATATGGTGGGCATAGCTAGTTTTTTTTAAACTTGATCTTCTTTGGGAGGGGCCATAAATAGATGGTGGGAAGTGTTTGTCTATCCTTATTAATACTCCATTGGCTGAAGCTTTTTTATCATGGCAATTAGAAAATTAATTGCCTTGGTTTTTATGTCATTTTTGTTTTATTTCTATATTATTTCACTGTTGCATACCAGCTAGTAATTTCTCATCACAACATATTGTGTATCAGTTTTTACTATATTATTGGTAACAGATGCATTTTAATCAGTTTACTTTAGAACTGTTACTTTTTAACAAGGCATAAGTTTGGCTTAAAAATATAAAAGCTGGCTAGTTTTTGACAAGCATTATGTTATTAAAAACGTTATCTAAGGAAATCTAATACTCTAACTAACTGTCCGTCAAAAGTTTAAATTTTTTATCATTTGAATCACATATTTTTTTAAAGTGATTGATTACTGTCTTCAGATCCCTTTTGCGTTGATCTGATGAAAGGATGATAATTCTTTTGGCTTGCTTGCCAAATGCTTATCTTATTTCGCCTTTTCAATTTCCTCTCAAATATTAGCATTTCTTTAGTTGTATAATAGTTTAGGATACTTACTAGAAAATGAAGGTGTGAAAACAAGGAGTGCCACACTAAGAAGGAGTTTATGCAATGCTGGCATCTTGGCTGGAATATCAATATTATGGTTTGGTGAGTACAATGATAAAAACTGTACATTGCATTGCACTGTAAACTTGGAAACAGTATACTCATAAAACTCCAACCAATCAAGATATTAGTTTCTTTCCCTAATTTATATTGTTTGTGTTTGATTGTAATTTCTTTTCAATGTATTATTAGTGACTTAAACAAAACAAATTTCAATGACGATGCCATTTAGCAAATTTTGAAGTTTTATAGGTAAAAGACAAAATGAAGGGGACACGTGTGAAAATTGTTACAATATCAGAATTTTGAGTATTTTTGCAGACGGATATATCCGTCTATGTTGCTTTGTTGTTTTATTTACTTCCTATCATAATATAAAAGTAAAAAAGTTCCTCTTAAAAACAGTAAAAAACAAAGGCTAAAAATGTAGGAACCACAATAGGTCATGTGTCTGGTGTATCACTCTCTTCCCCAGAATCATTTTTCATATTACAGTCATTTTCGCCGCCAAATATAAAATCCCCTAGATGCCCTTCCATTTAGCATTTCTAAATCATTGTCAGCAAATTTTCATCGTTAGGATTATTCATTTTGAAGTAAAACTCATACTATTGTCATTACAAAAACGTTAACAAACACTCACTGTAATGTCCCAGCGCAAACTGACAGCTTCACGCTACACATGTGTAGGTAAGGCGTGAAACAGCTGAAAAAGTCATAGGACACAATCTTGCCAACTGTAAAAACTAAACTTAACATATTTTTGAAGCAAAACGTTCAATAATTTAATGTTAAAAATTCGACGTTTGAACCTGAAATAAATATACAAAATTGTACTTTATTTGATTTAATAAAATAAATACAAAACATTTGACTTTTTTTACTCTAATATTTTAAATGTAAAATTTTTATTTGGTGTGATTTGACATTATGAACAGTTTATTTGACGTAAAATAAATACAGTATCCCATGCTATGTGGGATGTCATAAAGACTTGAATAGTTAGTTGTCCTTTTTCAATTAAGAACATTGTAGTCACTATCTTCAAATGTTGTATAACTTTGCTTATTATAGTGCATAGATAATAGTTCATTTGCTAAGTGGAATGTAAACTTTTTTTACTTAAGCAAAATTGTTATTACAGTTAGTGATGCAATAAGGCATCTGACAACTTTAATTTCTATACGTAACGTTATTACCACTTTAAATTTTAAATTGAACCTAAAGTAGTCTTAAAATAGGTGACAATATCGTTTATCAATATTATTAAATGATAATTAATGACTTCCTGCAGGTTTTACAGTATTTAATCCTTAATTAGTAAAATAGTGATGATTTCAAAGCACATTTAAGTTATAAGTACAACAATGGCCTGAAGTCCATGCTCCACATAATGTGCTTAATACGATTTTTAAACGAGTCATTGCTAGACATTGTGATATTAAATTAAAAATTATTTTAAAACTTACGAGTGAACTTGTAAGGAAGCACAATGTCTGTAACCCATCCACTTCTGCCAATTAAGATGTCAACTGCTAAACTGATGAAGTAAGTAGCAACACTGGCGTTGCTAACTTTGGAAGCTGCTAGTTGTGATGACGTCAGAACAACAAGCCGATATCACAGGTTATTAATAACAATCAAAGATATTTCAAAGTATTAGATTTAGTGATCATATATTTTACACTTTTGGATTATAAATCAACTTATAAATCAACGATGAATGAATTTACTTTGCTGTGAAAATAAATTTTAATTTTAATAAAGTGAATTTTAATTTTGTTTTTAAGTATAATCTACACTAATATCGTGAATCATTCAGAGTAGACATCAACCTGCTGGTGAAACAAAGACCAAAACCAACACATATATGTTGCTATTAACACGTTCGTGACGGCGAGGTTTTCGCTTGAACCTCATCACCATCCTAGAAGTAATAATTTCGTCACCCCGCCGTAGCAGCAGCACTGCCCATTGAAAACCCACGTGGTCCTGAAATACATTATACTATTGAGCAGTGCTGTGAAAAGTATCAGATTTCTAGCTCAGATCCTGGCTTTAAAATAAATCACATTGCAAAGCAGTGCAGCTTGGGAGCGATCGCACCCATCAGGATGGCATTAGGGTTCCGCGTGGGAGCGATCGCTCCCATGCCGCCGCGAACGTGTTAAGGATTACACTACTTGTACACTCCTCTTTCAGGTCGTAATATTGCCGGGTTTAAATCATCAAAAGCTTATAATCTATTAACAAAGTTATCAAAGTCGATGACTTCTCACCTGACAACTGTCTGGAGTCTTTTTATTGTAATGGTAAGGCCTGTTACACATTGAAGTGGCGCATCTCTGCCACGCGGTGTCAAAACTTATAATCTATTAACAAAGTTATCAAAGTCGATGACTTCTCACCTGACAACTGTCTGGAGTCTTTTTATTGTAATGGTAAGGCCTGTTACACATTGAAGTGGCGCATCTCAGCTACGCGGTGACGCACTGCACGTGACTGCTACATCACGAAAACCAACCAATGCTTTTAAATGGGAGCTTACACACTACAGTAGAAGAGGCGTGGCAGAGATGGCACTACTGTAGTGTGTACGCTCCCATTTAAAAGCATTAGTTGGTTTACGCATGGCGCGGCAGTCGCGTGCAGCGTGTCGCCACATAGCAGATGCGCGACTTAAGTGTGTATTAAGCCTAAAGTAACTCATTTCTGATTAAAGAGGAAAACTATTCAAAGAAAGATTTGATGCAGTACAGGTGTTTAATATTTGTACAAATATATATTACAGCACATACAAAAGTTCATAAAAAGTCAAGACACTCTTTAGCAAGGATATCAAATAAATCTCCCTCTCCTCCAAAACATTCAATAATTAATTCCTCATGTTACCCCATTTGGTTACCCCATCTTTTCTCCACTTAAATTGTACCTCTACCACTTTCGATTTTAAGGCTTGTCTACACTCTGTATAAATACTTTGCTTAAAATATTAGCAAAAATAAAATTTTCATAAACATGTGTAGTTACATGAAGCAGGCCATCTTCTTCTTTGTAATAAGGACCGCAAAGAACAGAATTTTCCATATATCTTCAATGACCTGAAAAAAACATAAAATTATAATTTTAAGTTTCTACAACTTAAGCAATGTCCTGTCGTCACATTATGTCGTGGTTCTTAGGTTTTGAAGAATGTCAATTTTTTAAAGTTATTTCTTGTTTTTTATAGTTTTTGATTTGTTATTGTTTGTTACAACAAAATTCCTTTAACAGCCTTACCAAGCAGTGTCCACACTAGCAGAATATATCCACCAGTGTTCTGCCGGATTTTTGTTTGTTCGTGGTTAACTTTTTAGAATAGTACCAGGGAGACCGAGCTTAAGCTCGGTAAAATTATTACTTTCGTTCTCACACAAAGCTCGTTCGCTCCACTCACTCGCCCTCTTCCATTTTAAAGACGATCTCGTTCGCTTCGCTCACTCGCCAAGCCGGATGGTGTTGCACTTTCGTATAATTTTCTTAAACTAAGGCCGGTTCCTACGTGGGCGACAGATGCGACGCTACAAGAGCGACAAAATTTCAAACAAATGTATAAGCATTGGAGCGTTCTTAGTGGGCGACAGCAGCGACAACAATTTACAATGTATAACGTTATGGTGATGCAAGCTTGTCGCTGGTGTTGCTCCCGTCGCTCTCGTCGCGTCGCATCTGTCGCCCACGTAGGAACCGGCCCAAAGGTTAAATATGTAACACATTGGTTTAAATCAACAGTTGTCAGCTGATTTTTGTTCAATTAATAAAATCTCAATAAGGATAACATGGAAACTTTGAAGGGCTCTAGCGCGAAAACCGGATTTTTCCCATCTATGGGACCAGCTCCAATCGATTTCTGGTGGCAAAAACCCCCATATTCAATCAAAAAATAAAAAATCCTTGGAGCGAAAAAAAATTTTGCCTGTACAAACGGAGCTTGTTTTAGAGTATAAGATAAATCAGTACCAGGGGGACCGAGCTTAAGCTCGGTAAAATTATTACTTTCGTTTCTCACACAAAGCTCGTTCGCTCCGCTCACTCGCCAGGCGGAAGGTTTGCTGCACATTGGTATGATTTTCCTAAAACCACAGGTTAAAGATGTAACACATTGGTTTATTTTATCTACAGTTATCAGCTGATTTTTGTTCAGTTAAAAAATTTCCATAAGGATAACATGGGATCTTTGAAGGGCTCTAGCGCGAAAACCGGATTTTTCCCAGCTATGGGACCAGCTCCAATCGATTTCTGGTGGCCAAAACCCCCATATTCCAAAATTTGAAGGAAATCGTCGGAGCCGTTTTTGAGATAATTGTGCAAGCAAGCAAACAAGCAAACATTGCTCGTATAAGAGTATAGGATATGGTCAGTAATTGAACGTTAGGAATGTTTGTTGATTTTTTGTGTTTGTCAAACAAGTTTGCCACGAATGTTCAGCCCGTGCGGCCTCAGTATTATAAAATAAATCATATTAGAGAAGAATGGTTTGAATCACTAAATCATTATTTTGAGACAGGGACCTCACATAGTGGGTATTTTAACCTGAATATGAATGAGAGATGAGTGTAGGATGATTGTGGCAATCAGAATCAATTTCATAAAAATGAGTGTACCAGGATATAGGTGAGGTGTGGTGTGAGTGAGTATAGGCATATTATTATGTGGAATGCCAAATACCTTTTTAGCAGCTCATTTTAGAATTGAGCATGTTTCTAAATTTCACATTTTTTATTGTTAAATAAATCTTTATCTTATTATCTGTATTATTCAATCCTATCAAATTCGGTACTCACATTTTACATTCCACCGCACCGCAGACACGCCAGTACCCCTGCAAGTGTAAGAGTGGTAGAGCTCAGGAGCCAGGTGGAAGGGCCAGCATTGCAAGCGTTCTCAAAGCACTGACATACAGTCTCGTCATGGTCTTCATTCCTATTGTTGTAACAATCCAGCCTAGGATGTCTTATCCAGCTGCACTTGCGAATAATAACCTCCATGTTATTTCGAACCTTAACTGCCAACAAAACATACAACTGTTAAAAACCTATATCAGACTTAAATTTGTCAAAATGTTACAGAAGAAAGCTGTGTTTGACCCTACAATTATTTACATTCATGATTCGTTGAAAGGAAAATATATTTTTTTAACTCATAACTCATACTTTTTGGTAAATAAGTGGAACAGACATGTCAAACCAATCTGTTGATAGATTAAAGCTCTTACTGCATAGAAGAAATTAAGTATTGGAAGTAAAAATAGATGCTTTATCAGTTTTTTTAGTGACTGGAGGAGTAATACTTTTACATACACAGGTGGCCAACCTGTAGTGTGGGACTCCTACAGCATAATCTAGTTAACTACCCACAAAAAAAACTCCCCTTTCACTTTTGGACACTAGCCTGAGATCGATCATCGCATTATATCAGCGCTAACATGTTGTAAATCCCTTAATTTCCTAACAATAGCCATGCATGATTTGACAAGAATTGGATCAGAAAGTAGTCCACATCACCATTCCACCGTTCCTCCTGGGTTGGACCTGCTTGGTGTCTCACGGTCCATCAACCACGACTCTCCAGCTTTCAGCTAGGTCTTTGCCGACATCAACTTGTCTCTGATAGATCCCCTTTCTCTCCCATGCCAAGAGATGGACATAGATAACTTCAGTGATTACCAGGATAGCCGGCTTGGACACTGTACGGTACGCGGATGCAATCTTAGTGCTGCTTGCCCTGCACTCAAGCGAGCCTCATCCAGTGAGAGCATCTGCCCACCCTTCGGAGCGGTTGGAGCACGGACTGGACTGTGGACATCATCAATATTCTACTCGACCCCTGACATTGGCTATAAGCTTGCTGAGATGAGCGACACTCCTAGCAACCTTTCCCGCCCTGAGGGGGCTTTACTTTGCGAGAGGAACGGTTGAGGCTCTCAGCTCTTTCCACTTCACTTTGTACCTCTGCAATTGCATTCACAATTGATCGCCCCTTTTTGAAGCCATAGTGTCGGGGAGATAAACCTCAGCAACTTCCCTGGCAGAGTTCAGGCGGAAACGAATCAACTTCCCTAAAACTTTCCCGGCTGTATCCAAGACTCTCAAAGGCCTGTAGGATGAAAGAATGTCCTAGGGAGGACATTCCTTTACCCTCGCTGGTAAGCACAAGCCTGGCTTTCTTCCAAAAGGATGGAAACCCCCTTGTACTGGCAGGCATTGTACATTTTTAGCAAAAACTTAGGACGAGCAAAATAAAGTTTCTTAAGAGTCTCACTGGGAATCCCATCAGGGCCGGTTGTTCTTTTGTTGTGATTTGTTGTCGTTTAGGGGGATAGCAGCGTTTTCCTCATTACTGAAGAGAGGAATGTTCTCTACTACAAAAAAGAGCATGGCTTTTTCACTGGATGTTACGAAAACAAAGCGGATTCGATGACATCCTTGGAAGGACCCCCCAAAATGGAAGGTGTAGACTGAGTGCCAAGCCCCTAGGTATTGTAGAGCAAAAAGCATTTAAAGTAAAGCCGCGTCCACACTGGCCGAATATGTTCCCCGAACAAATTTCTTTCGAACTTTTGTTTGTTCATTGCTAACCTTTTATAATATGTAAATCATATGACCAGTTAATTGTTCATAATATGTAAATCATATGACCAGTTAATTGTTCGCTAAGAATGTTTGTTGATTTTTGTGTTCGCTGAAAAAGTTCGCCACGAATGTTCGGCCAGTGCGGACGCGGCTTAATGGTTAATGCTTAAAAAGCTTAATCCTAAGTAAAATTTTTAATTTAAGAAATTAAATCTTCACCATAAAGATGTATGTGAATTACACATAATGCTGGTAATAAGTTATAAACGTACTTGTCTGAACAATTTTCCTGCAAAACGGTCTTGTTCCATTATACTTTTCAGAGTCGAGGCATGGTTTGTAGTGGTAGTTGCTGGTGTCATTCGGCTGTATGTAGGCACAGTCTTTGTCTATGACCGTGGTGCACTGGAAGCAGTACACTGGGGCTTCTTCGGGAGGATGGAGTTCCCCGTAATACTCCGAGGGGTGGTAATCATTGTGGCGGTAATACTGGCCTCTCACACCTGCAAAACCATCATAACTAAACTGTCATCAAAACACTATAGTAAGATGCACGAAAATAGTCCGATGGAAATTTTAACAGCTGTGTCCCCCCTCACCCTCTCTCGCCCTGCAATGTTGTCGTTTGTGGTTATGTTTACCATGTGTAATACAGTATGAAAATGTGTTTCAGCATAAATTTGGCAACAATGCATCAACTTTCATCGGACTATTTTCGTGAATCCTACTATAACAACATCCTCCTAATAACAATGTGTTGCATATTTCTCATACTTTAAAAACTGGTTATATTTATAAAAAAGTTTTATCAATATTGATTTAATAATTCCTACAGTTGGGCAACATAATACGATGGGACAAAGTAATAAAGCAATTGATAATTTTGGAACCCAATGAGTAGTATCCTCAATAACATGTCAACCCATAAGATCTAAAAGTTAAAATTGCAATTTTCAAACTTGTTTTAGACAAAAAATAAATTTTTGTGGTTTTGAGGCTGTTACTAAACTTATTTTTGTGTATAAATATACATAAATCCAAATTAAGTTTGAACAAATAACCTACCGAAAAATGTATAAAAAGGTAAAATGTTGAGAAAAATGTAAAACAGCACAATAGACTCTCCTCCTATTATAGTATGACATGGATTTATGTGGTCATTTCAGTACTGGTAGTTCAATTGCTTATATATTTAGTTTTTAACAAGTGTTTATCTGTTTTACTATCTACAGATGTTTTATTTTGCAATTTAATACAAATTATTTCCCATTTTAATCTTATATGGACTAAGAACGAATTTTAAGTGCTTCTCGTGCTCTCCAGATTAAAAATATCAACAACCTAAAACCTTATTGCAAAACTGCTAACTAAGATGAATCTATCTTCTTATTTCTATAAGGGTTTCGTCTGTTACGTCCCTTTTTCTCTCGACATACTGAACCGATTTTTAAGATTGAGGTTTCATTTTAAAACTTAGGATACACCGCAGTGACGAATCGTAATTAAAAAGGTCATATTGTTTTCGGGCTTCGCCCCCCTCGCCTTTGATTTATTTCTAGAGGGCGCTTTAAAATGTTGACCAACTTCTATTGCAAGTTCTTTAATGTGAATTGTAATTTAACAGCTGATTACCTTTAGATGAATTTTAAGATCGCCATAGTAAACAAAAATTGATCTTTGTCACTTCATAAACGACATTCACGTACTGTAGGTGAGTTTCACTTATACAGAATCATAAAATGCGCAATTTGGGCACGGGCCACCTCGTATTTTATAACACCTTAAACGTTGAAGTTAATCCAGGAATAATAGAGGAGTTATGTTAACAAAAAACGGCTTTATGTACTGTATATAATAGATAGATAAATTTTTAGATTCCCTATATTTAACCCTTTGAAACCCAAATTATGATGCACCGATGAAAAAATGTTTTTCTCTCATTTTTCTTTTATTTAGGGTCCAAATAACACACAAACACTGTTTTTTTTTTAATTTTCCCTCACAGGTTAAAAAATTAAAAAATGTTGTTTAAAAACAACAACGGGCACTTGTGCATAAAACGGGCAAAACCTAAGAAAAATCCCTTGTTGTTTCCAAGCAACAGTGGGTTTTTGTGGATTTAATGTACCATATTTACAATTTTGGTAAAGTATAAAATAACTAGAAGGTTGTTTTTGAACAGAAGTTGAAATAATGCACAACTTTGTCCAAATTGTATAGAAATTTATTTATCACAATAGAAAAACATTACAACTTGGTAAACATCAAATAAAAAAAGTACTTATCCCAATGTCTTCCACCTCCGACACGCTGTCATAAGGAATTAATAAAAACCTTTCTTTGTCTTTTTTGTCCAAATATTCTGGCTTCATTGTGAAGTTCGGATCATGATCCATACAAAATGGCCAAAAGGCATATAATTAACACAAAATATTAGCTGTAAATGAATTTAGAATTAGTATAGGGTTATATGGGGAAGCTGAATTAAACTAGTGAAATTTAATGTCACGTCCGCCCATTGTAGGTTTTAAACAACATGGCAATTTTCTCAAATAATTATAGTAAATACTCTGTTTGAGAAAGGGCGGATTAATTTATTGAGAAAAAATATTAAAAATATTGAATAAAAATGTGAAACATCAATTTTACGAAATTTACAAGTCTGGTTCAAAATTGAAATGTTCGAAGGACCAGGTACTATGTACCAGAGAATAACAAATGCCTACAACAATATTTAAACACAGTCAAAAGAAATGTTTAAACTCACTCACAAGAAAATCCGTATGGCGGAGCTGGAAGGGCGCCAAGATGGCCGAAGGGACGCCAACACAGCCAGGGCACGAGGGAACTGCTGGGCCAGGAAAGTCTCTCCGAGGTCCAGGGAATCTTCTCTCTTGCTGCGAATTCGCACGCACGCACAATTGAATAATGAATTGAGCTCTCGTCCAGTCCAATGTTCATATACGCGGGAGACCGAGTGTTGCCCGACACGCACTTACACACACTAGGTTCACTGCAATCTATGTTAGTGAACAGAGAAAATAGTTAATGAACAAAATAATACCACTTTGTAAAATATTAAAATAAATCAAAAGGGGGAGCCACCATGGGCGAGACTACGGTCACGTTTAGAAGTTATAACGTGCCTGGGGAAAGAAAAGCCGAAAAGCACTTGAGCACTAATCGGTCGAAAGACGAACAGAACCAGAATCAGAATGGCGAGCCTCATGGGAGGTGAAGGGAACTGCTGACCCGCAAGAAACGGAACAGAAGTGGTTTATGAGTCATCGGCCAATCAGAGGCCTGCGAGATTCAGAGCGACAGGCGGGCAAGGGTCATCGGCCAATCAAAGGCCAGGGATCGGTAAATTTCCGTTTTGAACGTGTTCACCAGTTCTCTCGGCTATCTCTCTCTCTCTCGCTCTGCCTACCGCCAATATTTGAAATGATAATTCTGCTTGTCTGTTATAACTTAAAATCAGTACTTAACATACCGGCGGCTTTGAATCACTTGTGATTCAACAAAACAATATTCAAACCCAGAAAAATGAAAATCAAAACAATTCTTATGCTAATATGTACAAGAGGTTACCATTGGAATGATTAGGCAGGTTGCGCCCAGAAAGGTAACAAAAACACTTTGACTGCAGGACGAGTAAAGGTACCATGCTGAGTCTTGAGTTCAACAATTCTGACAACATTGTCTTTGCCAGGAGTAACTTTTGTGATCCTTGCCAAGGGCCACTGGAGAGATGGGGTGTCTTGATGAACCAGCACTAAGTCGCCAACTTGAAGATTCCTCGTAGGTGTGGACCATTTCAGGCGTTGCTGCAATGTGTGGAGATACTCCTTGCTCCAGCGCTTCCAGATGCGTTGCATGAATGCTTGCATGATCTGCCATTGTGAGAGCCTATTGTCAGGCGTGTTGACAAAGTTGGGTTCTGGAAGTGAGGCTAGGGGGGCTCCAATCAAAAAGTGACCTGGCGTCAGGGCCTGAAGATCGTTAGCATCACTGGACAAAGCAGTGAGAGGCCGGGAATGGAGCATCGCCTCTATTTGGCATGTTAGTGTGGTGAACTCAAGGAGGGTGGGCACGTGAGTCCCGAGGGTGCGCTTCAAATGATATTTAGTGCTCTTGATGACACTTTCCCACAAACCGCCTTGGTGAGGTGCAGCGGGGGGATTAAAATGGAACTTGATGCGGTGCTCAAGCGCAAATCGCTCAATTGGTTGCTGAGCAGAAGAAAGGAATTCATGAAAGGCATTTCTTGCGCCCACAAAGTTGGTTCCACAATCACTGTAGATATCGGAGCATATTCCTCTGCGAGCTACAAAGCGCCTCAACGCAGCGATGAATGATTCAGTGGACAAGTCAGTTGCAACTTCGATGTGCACTGCCTTGGTGACGAGGCAAACAAAAAGGCAGATGTAGGCCTTAATATGGCGGATGGAGCGAAGGTTGTGGATCTTGACAGTGAATGGACCGCCATAGTCAATTCCCGTAGACAAGAAGGGTCGGGCAGGAGTCACTCTTGCTTTGGGTAAGTCACCCATCAGAGGAAAGGTGTTTTTCGGTTTTTGTTTAAAACACACCAGGCATTTGAAAATTCTGTTTCGTACTGCACTTCTCGCAGAAAGGATCCATACATGTTGGGACAGTAGGGACATAGTCAATTGTATCCCAGAATGCAAATGTTTGCGATGGATGTAGTCGATGTAGATGTTGACTACGTGATGCCTTTTTGGTAGAAGGTAGGGATGTCGTATGTTGTCCGCCAGATCGGCGTTTTGAAGTCTGCCACCAACCCGTAGTAGACCATCTTGATCGATGAAGGGAGAGAGTCGCTGAAGACGCGAAGAGCAGATCTTGTTGTCTTGAAGAGCAGCAATGTCATTGGGGAAGGCCTCTTGTTGCACCAGTCGGAAGATACGCAGTTCGGCAGCTTGTATTTCGTCCACAGAGAGAGGACCTAGACGAGGATCCTGCCGGCGGCTGTTTTGGATGAAGCGCAGGACGTAGGCCATGACATGAAGTAGCTTCGTCCAGGAGGAGAACTGGGAGAGAAGATCCCACGACGACTGTTGTGTAGAGATGAGCGCAGTCAATGGGGTTGGCTTCACCTCATCCAGATCACAGGTGTCGATGGGCGTGAAGCTTGAAGTCGGCCAAGTTGCAGGCGGAAGTCGGAGCCAGGTAGGTCCCTGCCACCAGAGAGGATGATTCACCAGTTCCGAAGGTAGGACGCCTCGTGAAGCACAATCCGCAGGGTTGTCCTTACTGGAGATGTGACGCCAGCAATGCGAGGGGATGAGCTCCTGGATTTGGGCGACTCGATTTGCGACATAAGTCTTGAGGCGATACGGGAGAGTTTGTATCCACGACAAGGTCACTGTTGAGTCACACCATAACACTATGGAGTCTATTTTCAATTTATTGAGAAATTGGTTAGTCACATAGTGAACTAACTGAGCGAGAAGATGCGCTGCGCACAATTCAAGGCGCGGGAGTGTCACACGCTTGAGGGGGGCGGCACGAGTTTTGGCGATAATCTGTGTCACTTGCACTTTATTGTCACTGTCAACACATCGCAAGTAAACCACGGCCGCATAACCGGTTTCCGAAGCGTCGGAAAAACCGTGGAGGTCACACATGATGGTGTGGGGTAGCAGTATCGCTCGAGGTATGGAGATCTCCACAATGGTGTTGAGGTCGGAGATAAAATTTTGCCACTTGACGGCGAGCTCTGGATTCAAGGGTTCATCCCAAGATATCCCGGAAGTCCACAGTAACTGCATAAAACGCTTGGCAGTCATTATGCAGGGGGACAAAAATCCACAAGGGTCATAGATGCGAGCTATGAGGCTCAAAACCTTGCGTTTGGTGGGCTTCTCGCAGGTGAATTTGAAAGTACATTTGAAGGCGTCTGTAGAGGGACACCAATAAATTCCTAGTATGGAGAAGTGAGGGTCAGCTGAAGCTTGAAGAAAGACAGGAGTCTCCTGGTGAGATGAGGGTAACTGTTGCAGTAGTTTGGGACAGTTAGAGACCCATTTTCTAAGCTCAAATCCACCCAATCGAAGTAGTTCAATTAATTGGGTTTGAAGTTCCAGAGCGTCTTCTTCAGTAGAAGCGCCAGCAATCAAATCATCCACGTAGCTGTGGTGTTTGAGAATTTCTGCTGCCTGAGGGAAGCGAGAACCTTCATCTTCCGCCAACTGTTGGAGAGTTCGAATGGCGAGATAGGGTGAGCAGTTCATTCCGTATGTGACGGTGGTTAGTCGGTAGACTGACATGGGGAGAGAGGGCGATTCACGCCAAAGGATCATTTGATATTTCTGGTCGTCATGATGTACTCTGATTTGCCGGTACATTTGGCGAATATCGCAGGAGAAAACTACATTTTTCTCTCTGAAGTGGAGAAGGATGTCACAGATATTGTTCTGCAGTTTGGGACCTGTGAGAAGAATGTCATTCAGTGACAGACCGGAGCTGGTCTCTGAGCTAGCGTCAAAAACGACGCGGAGTTTGGTCGTGCTACTCTGAGCTTTTACGACTCCATGATGGGGGAGGAAGTAATGAGGCTCATTCAGAGCGAGGTTTGCGCAAATTTCCATATGTCCCAAGGAATTATATTCTGACATGAAACTGGAATAGAGATTGCGAAATTCCGCATTATTGGGGTGTTGAAGCTTCCTTTCGAGGGACTGGAAGCGTTGTTCCGCAATAGGCTTGGAATTGCCCAGAGTTGCAGGAGCTTCATCAGAGGAGAACGGTAAGCGTACCGTATACCGACCTGAGTGGTCACGAGAATGTGTGGTCTCAAAAATCTTATCACACGCCATTTCCTCAGCGGATTTCTTTGAGTAAGAAGGCACTTCTTCTTGATTCCAAAACCGTTGTAAGGAAGAGTGGAGGTCTATGTCCGCAGTGGACAGGAGAGAGATGGCTATGCATGAGTTCGTTGGAGACGAAGTGGAGCATGGAGCTGTTCCAACGATGACATATCCAAAAATTGTGCCAATGGCGTAAGGCATGTGAGCGCCCAGAGAGTGGCATTCATTTGTCAAAACTTTGGGGAAGAGAGCAGATCCAATGAGGACATCAATGGGACCCGGCTTGTTGAATGTTGGGTCCGCCAAAACAAAGGGTTTGACCTTCTGGAGAACTTGTTGAGTGATGGTCACTCGAGGAAGGTCAAGCGAGATTTTTTCCAAAATGTGGAAAGAGTGTTTTTGGGCAACCAATTGTCCCGAGAGTGATTCAACATCCAAGTTGAGTGAGCCATTTGTGTGTGTGAGAGCCTGGGATAGTCCTGAGATAGGGAGGTGAGACTGCTGTCGTCGAGTGCCCAAAAGTTGAGCGGCTCTCTCAGAGATGAAATCTGACATGCTGCCAGAATCTAGCAATGCTCTAAATACATAAGAGCGACCATTAACGGCAGTGAGCTTCACTAAAGCCGTGCTGAGAAGGACAGTACTGTTATGAGGAACAGTCTGTTGTTGAACAGAGCAAGTCAACGCAGTATCAGCGCCTTGCGGAGGTGAAGACGAGGGAAGGGGGGCAGGCGAGCGTTGCGAGTTATCCTGAGCATTGTTGAAATGCAGGAGAGAATGGTGCTTCTTGTGACAAGTGGTGCAAGAAGCCTTCGAATTACATTCCTTCAGAGAATGGGTTCCGAGACAGGAAATGCATCTTTGATTTTCTTTAACGACCTTGTACCGCTCGTTAGGAGATTTGCCTTTGAAAACCTGACACTGGTAGATTTTGTGGCCAGGCTTGTGGCAGCAAAAGCACGTTGCAGATTTCGCATTCGTGGGCTTGGCATCAGTAGCCACCATGGCGAGACTGCCAGAGGAGTAATGAGTCCTTTTATCAGTTTTGGGCTTGCGTGAATGAGCAGGGGTAGATTTAAAATCCGTGGTTGCATGCAGACTCGCATCTTCAATGTGGGAGCATTCCAAGTTCAAGAAGTTGATTATTTCCATGACCTTGGGAAGTGTGTGTGCCTCGGTGTCATCATCTGCTTTAGTGTCACGGTATTGTTCCAATTGTTGGACCAATTTAGTATCAAGTTTTCGCAATAAATGCGCAGCAAGTAACGGATTATTTTCGGTTACATCACAGTTCAATGCTTTCAAAGATTCCGAGTGCTCATAGAAGGTGGTTATGAATGATCTCAATGCTTTGAGATTGCTTCGGGAGATGCATGGCAAATCCAACAAATGGTTGAGGTGGAGAGTTGTCAGACGACGAATATTGTGATATCTATCACGCAGAAGTTGATAAGCGATCAAATAATTTGACGCTGTGAGGTTCAGAGATTTGACCAAGTTCAATGGTTCACCTGTTAAAACACTAAGCAGGTATTGAAATTTGGCCACATTTTAAAGAGAAGTACTTTTATGTACAGTGGTGTCAAATAAATTGATGAAAGAAATCCATTTTAAAGGAGTACCATCAAAAGTCTGCAAGCTCAATTTAGGTAGTTTAACTCCTGTCACAACTGCAGAGGGAAAATGAACAGGAGCTTCAGAGTGTGAAGAGTGTGGACTTGTAGGCTCCACAGCAGTGTGCACTTCAATTACACTAGAGATTCGGACATACAAGTCATTGACCTCATCAACGTCTGAGGACAAAACTGTTTCAATGTCATCATCAGTGTCTGTTTCAATGAGACGTTGCAAGTTCAACTCAAAGTCGGCACGTTTTTTCTTCAGCTCGGCAAAGATTGTGTTCAATTGTCGAATCTGCACGGGGGTGAGGGGGGGTGTGCTGATTAACTTGCTGACCGCTTCCTCGAGTTTGGCGAAACGAGTTTTAATTAAGTCCGTAGACTTGCGATAAGTCTCATATTTAAATTCCTTTGCAGGCATTGTTTTCGGTTTGAGTGAAACAGTACACTAAAATGACTTAAAGTACAGAAAACAAAGTACAGAAAATTGTGAAACACAATATAATGAACAATCAGAGTAATTGAGTTTAATACTCGGCACTTGAACGCCAGTTGTGAAATTGTTAAGTTAGGCCTACTTAAAATATCTTACAAATAAGTTTCAGCCTTGAATTAACACAACTGCAGAACGCACACAAATTCAATGTGAATATGTAGGCTTAGGCTTATTTGAATGAAAAACTGTATTGAATAACATTAATAAGCCTCAGAATGAGGGAAAATATTCAACAATTATCAAAGACAAATTGTCAGAGTTTGCTATTTACAATAACAATGTTGCTTCAAAGACAATGATTCAAGAAATTCAAAAATAATTATTATTTCAACACAAGAAATATTATTTTCTTAATTGAAAATAAAATCCATTTAAATACATCAGCATAAATCACCAGTCAATTGAAAACACAATATATATTGCATACAAATGGCCAACAATAGTGCAATTGATATTGTCAAGTGTTGTAGACAACATCAGCAGAGCAGAGATATTATGTGAATGGCTATACACGCCCATTCATGGCAAGAGACGAGAGAGAGTTCAACAAGGGACAATGTTCCCAGGCGGGAAGATTGATTTAGTAATGTTCCCAGGCGGGAAGATTGAGTATAAGAATGTTCCCAGGCGGGAAGATTGTTCAAAATAATGTTCCCAGACGGGAAGATTGGTCTTAATAATGTTCCCAGGCGGGAAGATTGTTGCGAGTAAAGTTCCCAGGCGGGAAGATTGTTGCGAGTGATGTTCCCAGGCGGGAAGATTGAATATTATAATGTTCCCAGGCGGGAGGATTGGTCAAGAATGAGAGTCTTGCACTGGACAATATTCCAAAGGACAGAATCACTTATGGATCCAGCTCGAAGGACCAAAAAATGTTTGAGAAAGGGCGGATTAATTTATTGAGAAAAAATATTAAAAATATTGAATAAAAATGTGAAACATCAATTTTACGAAATTTACAAGTCTGGTTCAAAATTGAAATGTTCGAAGGACCAGGTACTATGTACCAGAGAATAACAAATGCCTACAACAATATTTAAACACAGTCAAAAGAAATGTTTAAACTCACTCACAAGAAAATCCGTATGGCGGAGCTGGAAGGGCGCCAAGATGGCCGAAGAGACGCCAACACAGCCAGGGCACGAGGGAACTGCTGGGCCAGGAAAGTCTCTCCGAGGTCCAGGGAATCTTCTCTCTTGCTGCGAATTCGCACGCACGCACAATTGAATAATGAATTGAGCTCTCGTCCAGTCCAATGTTCATATACGCGGGAGACCGAGTGTTGCCCGACACGCACTTACACACACTAGGTTCACTGCAATCTATGTTAGTGAACAGAGAAAATAGTTAATGAACAAAATAATACCACTTTGTAAAATATTAAAATAAATCAAAAGGGGGAGCCACCATGGGCGAGACTACGGTCACGTTTAGAAGTTATAACGTGCCTGGGGAAAGAAAAGCCGAAAAGCACTTGAGCACTAATCGGTCGAAAGACGAACAGAACCAGAATCAGAATGGCGAGCCTCATGGGAGGTGAAGGGAACTGCTGACCCGCAAGAAACGGAACAGAAGTGGTTTATGAGTCATCGGCCAATCAGAGGCCTGCGAGATTCAGAGCGACAGGCGGGCAAGGGTCATCGGCCAATCAAAGGCCAGGGATCGGTAAATTTCCGTTTTGAACGTGTTCACCAGTTCTCTCGGCTATCTCTCTCTCTCTCGCTCTGCCTACCGCCAATATTTGAAATGATAATTCTGCTTGTCTGTTATAACTTAAAATCAGTACTTAACATACTCACTAGAATTACTAAAATTTATTATACACATAAACTAGAATAACTGAGGATTAATGAGGTATTTTTTCCCACATTACAAACTAATTAGAAACATAATAAAAGATCACTTGAAAGTACACAAGTTACCTGTAACCTCCAAACCTTGAAGTGGCTCTGAAGAAAATGTTCTGTTGCTTTGACAAATGGTCTAAACTCTTATCTAGTGGCGATTTTTTTAACTAAATTAGTGTTGTTTTAAACCAACATTGGGCTTTTGTGGTTCAAACAAATAATTTTTGAGAAAAATAGACAGAAACACGGCGTTGTATAAAAACAACGCTGGGCGTTAAAGGGTTAAATTTTCCATATACTCCCTATACTGTTCGACATTTTGATAATTCAGCACTCTCTGAGTCCACAATGTGTCAAACTATTGAGGTTCTGTATTTAAAATTACTTACCACAAATTATCATAACAAAAATGGAAACTGTGCAGACATTAAATTTGTTCTTCTTAGTAGTCATGTCACCTGAAGGCAAAGAAAAAAATTAGTACTATATTTAAATAAAATATCAGAGTTTTAAAGATTAATATTTTGATGAATATTTTTCTACAGTTTTTATAGTACGTGAGATTTGAGATTAGTGGTTTTCTTGGATATGGTGGCAAGTGAAAAGTGGTCTTAGCCCATACTATAGTCTATTCAAAAATAATGTGCCGATTTTAATTCCTCCTATTTTTCCTGTTCCTTTCAACCGACTGCAAAAAACACAACCACTCACGATCACTGAACATCAAGACTGCTGTTTAATATTTCTCATGTCACTTTCTGCAATTTTTTCTTTTTTGCAGAAACAATATTTTTGACATTTGAGATGTAAAAATATGACCTTTCTAGAAACTTTGGCAGATAGAATAATAAGTAGTTTCATTCAAGAGCATACCGATGCGTATTTAAGGTTATTATGACTGAAGGGTGAGTGTGATGGATCAAATAAGGTGTAGCTTTAATTGTTACTTACAAAAAGCAGCTGGATCATTTGTCAGAATCATTAGTTAACGGCACCTTGGTCCAGTAAAGAACCATCAAAAAGCGCTAACTTTTCTCAAGATCGAACTGGCAACCTTAATTTTTTCATTAATTTTTAAAGAAGAACATGATCATCAGTTCTAATTCCTTTCAGAGTCAAAACCAGGACTGGTGAAAACTGCTGTAATGTAATAGACAAGGGCTGTTTCATTAACGGGTAAAGCAATGTAAAATATGGTAGGTACCCAAAACGTCTCTAGCCTGATAACGAAAAATTATGCATATCAATTTTATGGACTAGTATGATGATGGATTACATCACCGGCCTGAATCAAAAGCGGCATTTTCTAACATCAAAGGAATGAAACAGCCCTTCTTTGGTTTATATTTTCTCCGCAGTCCTGGACAAAACTAAAATAACAGCTGTTGAGTAAGAAAAGCAATCGGGGAATTCATTGCTTTGGGGTATTGGAATTTTAACTACCGTCATTATCTTTAACATTAAAGATTTTTCAGTTTGAATTTTTTTCAGTTTTTCAGTATATGAATTTTAACTATTATCTTAAAATTAAATTAAATGTTGTACACATCTTTAAATGCCCTGCCCTAGAAAAGTGATGTTTACTAATTTATCAAATTGCGACAAAAAGATTGAAGACACTGAGGCTGTCTTATTGAATCTGTGAAATGATTTATATAATAATTCATTGACAAAAATACAAAAAACCCTGTACGAAGAACGGGTGAACAGCTTGTATTTAAAATAAAACTACAGTACTTCCTACAAACACAATGTTGTAGGGTGAAGGCTATAGTCTCAAATAATAATAATAATAATAATAATAATGCTTTATTGACAGGTATCCTAAGATACATAGCAATAACAGTTAATTAAACTTAAATATAATTTTAACTATAATGTCCAAAAATCTTTAACTAGGCAATCTTCAACATTGTATGGTGTTTTTATTAGTAGTATTTCCATCAATCGTCTTTTAAATTTTTTTATTGACAGTTCTAACCAAGGCAGGGGTATTGAGTTGAATAATTTTCGTTCCATAAATTGAAAATTTTTTTGAGATTTTGTGTATTTACATAAAGATGTTTGTAATTTATTTCTGTTTCTTGTTTCATACAAATGTTTAAAAGAATTTTGAGGGTGATTGTTAATTTTTTCTCTAACGTTTAAAATAATTTGTAAAATGTATATGGCTGGCAATGTCAGAATATTTAACTGTTGGAAAAGTGGTTTACAATGTGCTTTTCTTTTTGCTCCACAAATAATTCTAATAACTTGTTTTTGGTTTTTAAAAACTCTCTCAGTTATTGTAGAGTTGCCCCAAGCTGTAATGCCATACATGAGATGACAATGAAAACAGCCATAATAAGCCGTAATTAATGTTTCTTTTGTCACATTTCCTTTTAGCCTTCTTATGACATAGATTCCTTTAGAGACTTTACTTAGAATTTTATAAACGTGATCTTTCCAATTAAGTTCTGAATCAATCATTATACCCAAAAATTTTATTGAGGCCATATTTGTATATAGGGAATATTTTTTTGAGAAGCTTATTTCAATATTTTGAGTTTTTTTCCAAATTTAAACTTAATTTATTAGAATGGCACCAATTTATAACCATTGATGTTGTAATATTTAAATTTTCAATGATCTCACTATTGGAATTTCCACACACATTGATTCCAATATCATCAGCATACAAAAAACAGGATGAGGAGAAATTCTCAATGCTGAAAGGCAGATCATTAATAAATATGGTAAAAAATAGTGGCCCCAAGCAAGATCCTTGCGGAACTCCCACTTTTACATTAAGACCTTCAGATATCTTATCATTATAATTTGCATACTGTGTTCTCTCATCTAGGTATGACTTTATTAAATTCAGCGTCTTATTTTCAAAACCATAAAATTTCAATTTGTCGATTAAAATATCGTGACTAACTGTATAGAAAGCTTTCGAAATATCAAAGGACCTGAAGCAAACAAGCATTCCATTTTCAATTTTATCCACTGTGTTTTTCACTAAACTATTGTTTGCGATGTTTGAATTTATTCCTCTCCTAAAACCAAATTGTCTTTCACTAAATAATTTATTATTTTTAAAAAATTCATAGATTTGAATAAAAATTAATTTTTCAATAATTTTGGATATAGCCGGTACAATAGATATAGGTCTATAATTGCTATAATCATTTATACCACCTTTGTGGATTGGTATAACTTTTACTTTTTGACCCACATTAAGATGTATACGAAGTATTTTAATTTTAATAAAAATAAAACCAAATAATCTATTACCATTTAAAACATATTAAACATGGAAAAAGAGAAAATTGTACACAACTTCTTCATTGATTTATCATAAATTTTTTATTAATTTTAAATTTCAAACTATATAAATAAAAACAGAGGTATTGTTTTCATTCCTGGTAAACTGAACAGATATTTTTCCTTCATCTACTGTATCAGTTCTATGTAAGATATATATAAATCTTTGTATCAATGTTGTTGAACTCATATTCATCATGTAATACAATGCATTTTCCAATTTAGTACAATGTATTTTCTTCAGTGCTGTTATGATTGCATTCGTCATAATTTTTGGGATTTATTTCCCATTAATATTATTATGTTATTATTTTTATATCGTAAATTTATAAAGGGACATGTAAAGACAAATATTAATTTAATAATAAAGAGTACAGATTTATTGGATCTCTAACCTGAAAACATGTAGCTCTGTCAAAACCCATTTGATCACTGCATGTCCAAGAAGCTGTATAAACTCCCCCTCGGCCCCAGCAAGGTATCGTGTTTCAGTATTAAAATGGAATTCTGCTGAGGGAAGTCTTTACTTGGCTCTTGGTAGTTTTAGCGATCTTTAAAGTGTAACAAAGTTGTTTTGCGATACATATTTATTTAACTATCAAAACAACCACAGCACCGACCAAATTATTATTGATAATTATTTTTCTTACCATTAAAATAATTATCAATTATTGACAGAAGTAGGCTACAATGAAATATTGGATGTTAATATTCAAATAGGTTTAGGGGTTAATAATACAAGCAGCAGTTAAAGCGAGAACGGTTAAGAACAGTATACAAAATTTTTCTAATATGCAAAGTTGTTTTACAATAATTAATTAGTTTTTTAAGATGGCATTTTTTTATTCTTGTGCACAGAAGTTTTCAGTAATATGCTAAATATATTGCAAAATCACATTCAAAATATTTTTTGTTGCTTATGCCACATTATGATAATCTTACAATGTTTCAAGGTTATAAGGTTTCATGGAGCACAGAATTAATAAATAAATTCAAACATCAAATGTTTCGCATGATATGATTTAACAATAAGTTCCAACCACTTCACAATACTACATCTAACTCCAGCAGCACTTCCAACTTGACTGCACTACAAATTAATATCTTGAACACTATTTTTAGTGTAGATAATTGAAAACATTAAAATCTTACCCTCTGTAAAGTACTTGAAATCCTTTCTTACCCGCACCTTGTGTAAATATATAGAGGAATTCCCAGAAACAAATTAAATGGTAGCTTATAAGTAAACCAACATTAGGATTTGGTTAAAACTGGTATCATAAGAGCAGAGTCCAATAGCCTTGAGTATTATCAGTGAAACAATAATAATTTCATAATTGGGTCTGTTTACTAGCAATTAATTACTGGAACAGTAATTTTATTTGACAATTTTTATGAGAAGTAATAAAACTTATGTTAAGTCATTATTAAATAAATAGCTGTATACCCATGCTCTGCCACCGAAAAAAATCAACAAAAAGAGCATGAAGGTCCATACATTATGTCATATCTTTTTGGCCATTTTTGAGCCCCCCCCCTTAAAATCATCCTATCATCATAATTTGTCTGACGCCCCTCAGAAAAATTACGTCTTTTTTAACAAACCTCCATTTTAAGTAAACATAATGTTTTTTTCGTCAAAGCTACTTAAGTTCTATTCTTTATTGATTTATTAAGACAATCAATTAACTTTTGAACCCTATTTTGGCGGTAGTTTGTTGAAAGAACTATTCCAACCAGATATTTTCATTTACAAACCACTGTATTACCACATTATTTATAGGACCAGAAGTTGTTGAAAAATACGACACGTATTTCATCACTGACCGTTCAATACGACCGTAACGTCATCACTGCTCTCTCCCACTCCTTCCCTTGCAGGTGCCAAGATCATTCACCCCGCCCGCTCCCGCGGGGAAATAGGAAAGGAAATGTGGCAATAGGAAAGGAAGTAAATTTCTTTTCACTTCCTTTCCTATTGCCACAATAAAGCATAATAGACTTTAAGAAATAAACTAAACTAAATAATAAAATAAACTATAAAACAACGCCTAAAAATATTCTAATGTATTTTCTTGGATAATTATTTTTTAATATTGAATTGTGTATGAATTTATAATTTTTTTACTGTCAAAATTTGATATAAAACATAATTTTTTTAATTATGTCATACCAAAGCAAACCCCCCCCCCCCCCTTGCACATCACCCTACTGTCATTTTCAATCTGGACACCCACCTGTTCCTCCCTACCCCTATTTTCAGATGATGTAATTTATGGATGGCCCCATACTCTTGCGATACACATTTTGTTTTCAGCTGTGATCGAAACTAGTCGATTCCTGATGGAATGGGTAACACTCCGGAAAATAGTAGTTTTCATTACTCTACACACGAAATTACACTTTCTTAATATAATATGAGCTAAGAAAATAGGTTATTGCCGCTACTGCATGGCAAAATTACATAACATTAACTTTCTGTGCATTTGTGGTGCACGGAAAGAAACCGTTATGGGATTTTGCAGTGCAGACCAATCAGCTGTTGCCAGAGCCCCCTAGAGGGGGGGGCAGGGGGGCAGATTGCCCCGACCCTCAAGAGACAGGGGGTCTCATCTTTGGTGATTTTTTTTTTTTGTAGCAAAATTTTACTGTTGCATAAAGCCTATAAAGTAACACAATATATGTATTTTTCAAAACCTATAAAAATCATCAAACCGTAACAAAGTATAGCCTGTGACCAGAGTAGTAATCAGCCTTTATGAGACTTTGCGATTTGAAGCTCTGTGTCAGTGAACAGAGCCCGCCCCGCCCTGAGCCGCCATTGGAGACCTACACCACTGTGCTCGTGTTACCAGTACACCTGTAGATGTGATGTTGTGGTTCACGAAGTATGTACTACATCCAAAAACAAGTTTACAACTACTGAACATTTCTGAGACTTTGAAAAGGTTGTGGTTCCTTCAGATTATTTCATTAGACGTTGAATACAGTTGTAAACAAAATAGGTAATAAACCATTTTAAATCAATTATATTTATAATCTAGATTATATAAATTAAATTATATAATCTTAGCCATTTCAAAATACTTAGGCCTAAAACCATGTGGTAGCTCTCCAATGAGGACTCTCGGACCCAGCCAAAGTGCAGGTTTGATACAACATTTCATATGCCTAAATACATTTATTATCTGTACCTTAGTTACAATAATTTTAATAAAATATTATTATGAGTCACTAAAGAGACGAAAGCATATTGTGTGCATTAACACAAAATAAATGCCCAAAGAAATGAAAGTAGCAATGTGTATATTGTATCTCGTTCGACCCTGGCGGCGGGCAAGATATGGGCCAAGCGGAGGGGGGGGGGGCCTGCACCGTAACTCTGCCCCGGGCCCCAAATTTTCTCTCGGCGGCCCTGGCTGTTGTATTAGCGGACGACCAGCTGTTGCATAACGCTGAGTTTCGTACCTCGACATAAGCACAGAAACTCAGCGTTATGAGTTTGGTTTTTTTATTGATGCTAAGTTGAATAAACAAAATTATTCATGTTGTTTACAAGTTCTTCTATATCGTAATGAAATATAATGTTCAATACTCGTTTCAAAAGTGCCATTGCGAGGCTGGATAGCCTTTTCCATGCTCGGCTTCGCCTCGCACGTAAATGCAATCTCTCCCTACAATAAGTGACTTTTCGAGACTAGTAATGAAAACTTCTGTTTTGGGACTAGGTTGGAAAATAATATGCACTCCTTCCCTACAATAAGTCACTTTTCGAGACTAGTAATGAAAACTACTATATCGTGACAGGTTGGAAAATAGTATGTAATCTCTCCCTACAATAAGTCACTTTTCGAGACTAATAATGAAAACTACTATTTTGGGACTACGCTGCAAAATAGCACTTTTCAAGACACCTAACCAAATTAATTTATTTTTATTTGTACTTAGAGCTGACAACAGTACAAATACAAAATAAAGAAATAACAAAGTAAAAGGGGGTACATAGGTCAAAATTTATTAGGTTTTATCCAAACTTCATATTTATTAAAGGTGGTATGATGAAAAGTATTGTTTATAACTCGTCAAAAAGTGGTAAACCAATGCTTGATCGAATTCAAGTACTCGGCTTCGCCTTGTACTTGAAACTTGATCTTGCCCTGGTAACAATAACCACTTTCCGGACTAGTGACAAAATATACCTACAATACCATTGTCTCTTTAATGTTTTCATTTTTTTTTTTTTTTTTTTTTTGCTCTAATACCATCAGTATATATATTAGTAGTACATAAGCTCTCCCTGCTTAACAGAAGCTAGAAATACATTATAGTTTCCTTCTTTTATAGCTTTTGTCTTTATGACATTTACTGTTTCAATTGATTTGCCTTTCCCAAGACCAATTTAAAAGCACAGCTTGCCCAGAACTAAACACATGGTCCAGCTCTATTCTCTTTACTTCAGGTCAAAGTTGAGTAGAGTGTGGGTCGGGGCCGATTTTGTAAATGGCCCGGGCCCAGGGGTGCAAGAGATTTTAGGTTTGCAACACAAAAACAAATCTCATTTTACTTTTTAAAAACTATCCTTGGTAATAAAGTATGAATTTAAGTAAAATTTAATAATGATCTAAGAAAGTGAACACAATACAATATGTCATTGTTATTTTGTGCATGTGTGTGTCAAATTTGATGGCATTAAGGGAATTTTTATTTGGTGATTTATATCAAGGGGGGGAGTACAAATATTTCTTGGGACCAGAGCAAGTCACATACAAACCGCAGGCCTGCGGTGGGTTGGGTGAGTCAGTGATATTGTGGTTAGCACCCCGACTCTGGGACCATGGCAGTGATGTCATGGGTTTGAATCCGTGATCTGCCAGGAAGTTTCATCAGTACATTCACCTATATTGTTGCATCTATGATTCAGCCACTTTGCCTGCCACATGCTTAAGCTAAGTTTACACGTGAGAGTTTTTAACTCTCTGAGAGATTGGTACTCTCAGGAGTTTCTCGCAGAAGTGTTTACTCTAAAGGCAAATTTTTCGTTTGCATAAAATGTCTAAACTCACAAGATTCAGATCTCGGAGAGAATTAGTTACTCAGACGGGGAGCTAACTCTCAGCACCGTTTAAACGACGCTTATTATCATTTGCAAAAACTCTCCGAAAGTAAAAAACTCTCACTTGTAAACCTACCTTTAGCTTTATGGTCATGCCCTGACAGTCTGCATTCGTAGAAGAGAGTGAGTGGTCCTTTCCCATGCACTCACTGACACAGTGTCCATACCCTTATATCAGTTCGGAATTATACCACAAATGCATCCACAGCTTAGGAACCAGAACCGGAATTAACGAGATTAAGAAGATGGTGGCTTGTTTCTCAGAAAGTTTAATGACTGCCGTCTTTAATTGTCTCTTGTTTTATCTGCTGATGAAGTCTTTAGCTGTCTTACGCAGGCTCCCAAAAACCTTGTCCAAGGCCTCAACAAGCTCACTTGTCCCAGTGAATAAATGGGTAACAATATTAATGGGTAAATAACTGAAAAATCACATCACCTCTGTCTCTGAACTTTTGTTACATATCGCACTTTTTCATTTAGTATGTCATATGTATGTTTTACTGAGGCTTTATAGATTTCAAATTCCTCCGCTGTGTATGAGTTTTTATAAGTGGATGAATTTGAAATCTATAAAGCCTCAGTAAAACATCCAGATGACATCCTAAATGAAAAAGTGCGGTTCCAGTGGAACTCTCTGTATAATACATTGATAAGACTGCAGGAGAAACATTGACACGGTGACGACCTTTGGACCCACACGGACGAACATTGATTAAACCTGACAAGAAGACCACAGTGTTGAGGCCTCACGTCCGTGACTCGTTGTGTAGTGTTAAATGTTTCATGTTTTGGGTTGTGTGAACTTAATTTATTTAAATGTCTGTAAACTTTAATTAATTTTTGTAAACCAATATGACGACCTCTTCATGAGCAATATTTTGGTCTTGATGTGAATTTCTGAAGATGACACAATAAAATGCCGAAACACGTAAAATCAAGAATTTTACAAAGTCACTAAGATGGCAACAAGGTAATATAACCTTTTATTTTTAGCTCAAAGTGACTTGGAAACTAATAATGAAGATCACATAAGACCAATAGATGGAGCACGCCAGGTGTGAGTTGAAGCACTAGTATTTCAATTGCCCCAGAGGCAAGAAGGCGGCCTCCGGCCGTGACTCGACCGGCTTAGAGTGTCCAAGACTTAATGACTTCACCCATACAAAGTCTCAACACTTACCTTTTATTCTAAATTGGCTTAATGTCAAGTTATTTGTAAACAAAACATTGAGCTTTTGCGCCAATCTCAGCGAATTTTGTGTCTGTTGCCCCAGCCAATATAGCCGACCGTGCTTCACTCCTTGTAATGCTATTGGTTGAAAAACGTCTGAGATAAAAAATATTTTGTGAAAAATACAAATGACGGATATCTAGGTAAATATGCATTTTAGGATATACCTTCATATGAACTTTTATTTTTATGTTTATTTTGATTCAACTAACCATATTATGAAGTTTGGTGACGGACTTTAAGGACACCCTGTATATAAATTAACCTTTAGCAAAGGCGCCTATACTGTTATTCTATAATTATTAGAACTATTGTGATGTACCTATATATTTGTTGTAAAATATCTTACACATGACGCTGTCAATGGATTCTTTGAACTGTGTTATGACCAATAAACTCTTTGATTCTTGAATCTGTGGTTTAATACGTTAGCTACCGATCGTACCATATATGTGACGTAATGTTTAAAAAAAAAACCTTAAAAATAGACCAGCGTCACATATATGTATCGCTCAAGGTGTTTCCGGGGGACCTACGGCACAAATATGGGACGCAGTCACCGTTCAGTCAAATGACACGCCACACCACTGAATCGATCTAAAACCTGTTTATCGGTCTATAGGAATGTGTGACACACATGTGTGTCACATGGTCTCTGGGTACGACCTCAATTTTTATTTTTTACAGATTTTCAAAGTTGACCATCTTGTCTAGGCTCACATGTTGCCATTAGTGTTTGTTTACTACACATTCCACATGGAGTTTTTTATTGTGTGACACATTGTCCTGTTTATTTTAGTATTTTTTAGTGTAGTAAAATTATTTTTCATTTATTTCCTAGTCATCACACTCATGATGTATGTGAGACAGTCGGTCAACAAACAAACATATACAAAATATTACTATAGACCAACGTCACACATACTGACGCAATAAAAATGCCAAAATGGTACTGAAATAATATTTCTTTGCAACTTTCATGAGTAAATATATATAACACTTCAAATTATATAAAAAAAACAAAAAAAATTTTTTGTTCTCTGGGTTACTGTTGGTCGCAATGCCTCGGTCTGTGGTGAGAGTTTTTAGTACTAGGCTTGGTCTGCTGGGAACTCCCGGCGACACGGATTCCCGACCGTCGGTAGCCAAAGTGTTAGGGTGGAGTTCCCGTCTTAATGCAAACACAGGGCTCAGCCATGAAGTTATAGCCTACGGAATCCAAAAAGATTCTGGACCTGGATCGCAGCGGTGTCCCTTCGGGAGTTAGTGGGTAGTACCACACTGTTCTATTTGGTTTGTGTCTAAATTATTCTCCCTAAGCTAAAAAAAAAAATACAATGGAAATCTTTAATGCACATGAGTTGTAAAGGAACAATCAGATGATGTGCAAATTGTGTAATTTAGTGAACAAGTTTGAATTCCAAATTTTAATTTCCGAATTTTCACAAAAAAATATAATATTATTTACATCAACAAGAGGGTAAATTAAATAAGAAACACCAACATTCCAAATAATATATACACTTAACTTACAGAAAATAAATACATCGCTATACAATAACTTAAACCTAACTTTTCAAAAGTTACAGGAACTTGTGTGAGTCATCAGCGTCACAGGTATCATGAGACAAGCATGTACGTGAGGGCGACCACACCGGAGAGGGTGGCAGCTGCGATGGACGAACGCGGCGCACCGTTGCAGCCATCGTGGAAACACTGACACACGGTCTCGGTGTGGTCATCGTTGCTGCTGAAGTAGCAGTCCAGCTTGGGGTGACGCTCCCAACCGCACTTGCGGATCACACGGACCATCTCCCGATCAAAAACTGAAAAAAAAGGGATATGCGAGAAATTTTTCAATACTGATTGATTAAAAGGCAAAGTGTCACAGTGTGTGATTAACTCATGTTTTCTCTTCTAATTAAAGAAAAATGAATTTAAAGGTTGAAAAATGGTTGTTTCTTATTCGGATCTCGTTTTACATACCCTTCAAAATTATATTTTGGTTGAAAGACAGAATTTTATTTCCAAGCACGGAAAAAATTTCCTTCCAACCGCAATAAATTCCCCTATTTTTCTTGAAAGCAGCAAATGTCTTAATTTTGCCCTTGAAGTTTACAGTAGATAACAGCATTTGAGAGTACGTTACTTTTCCTAATTGCCTTTGCAAGAGCTTATTTTTACATCTCAAATGTCAATATAAGATATTTGTTCACAAAAAAAGCAAAACAATATGGCACAAGTAACATGGGATATAAAACAGTGTAATAATTCGAATGAAAATTGTGATGAGGTCTGTGAGCCGTGAAGCAACACATCTCAAAAGTTGTAATAATGTTGAGTGATTGTGATTGGAATCACAATCACTGTGATTGGAAATTGAGGAATTGAAATCTACCATTTGACAGCACATTAATTTTAAATGGACTTAAAACAGAACTTTTAAATTGCTGTATATTTTTTACTTTCTTTAACTTATATATTAATAGCAGCACTCCTATATGATAAGGATGGTAGCAGCTGGTGAACAGTTTAAAAATATCGCCAAATTATGGTACAAAAATTTATTTGATGCCAAATTGTTAAACAATTACAGTTCATTTGTGAACCATTTGATTTGCTCATTGTTCATTGTGAATCAAGATTCTTGATTAATATAGCCTACACAGTTATAACACCAGTAATAAATTACAGGTAATGAGTTTTCCCAGAAGTTACTAGCCATAGTGTTAGTTAGTTGTTCATTAAAACTAACAGTACAAAATCTAAAACTAAAACACCCACTGTGTTGGACAATCTTGCGACAGAAGGGCTTGGCCCCCTTGTACTCAGCGTACTCTACACACGGCTTGTAGTGTTTACTGTCGGTGTTGTTGGCCAGGATGTTGGGACAGTCCGGGTCCAGCCCGGAGTTGCACTGGAAGCAGTAGATCGGCTTGTTGTTGTCTGTATCTGTGTCCAAAAAGTTGCCCTGACTCCTTGTACCGGCTGGAACATTTTTTAAATGTACTCGATTATTCCACGAATGGTTTTTTTTATTAATCCTTTTCCTTAAACTAATATACGTGTTGCTCGCAATCGAGCAATTTATTTTAATACAATACAAATTTTACTTTAGCTCTAAATTAATGACATCCGACCAATCCAATGATGTGAAAATCTGTAATCACCAATAACTACACGTATTTACAGCTGATTATTAACAGATGTTTAAAATGCTTTATTCAAGCCCAATCTATATTATTAATACGCAAGCATGTTTCATTTCCTCCTTTTTTTCTCAGCTCGTGTACATCGTAGGAGAAATCCGAGCAAACTGTTAGAAAGGTATAATCCTGTAGATGAGCAGAATCACATTCTAATTCACATAGGACTCCAGGGCTACGCCCCACAGGCTTTCAAAGTTCCAATGTTAATCTTATGGAGAAAGGAGATGAATGAATCATTAGACAGATGTTGTGAAAAGAACAGATGTTTTAGTTCTAAAATGTTTTAAAGCTTCTTGGGTCCAGATCAACTGAAATTTTGATCGAATTTAGATCAGGAGGCGATCTCTAGTATTATTTTAATGGGAAATTTTGAGATTTCAATTTGATCACTCTGACCTGGCAGGAGGGCGACCAGGAAGACCAAGGCGGCGGCTTGTAGCATGGAGGCGGCTGTCATCGCTGGGCTACTGTACGGGCTGTGTTTGGAGGGATAAGATAATACCTCCGCCACTGTAACATACACATCGATTGATTGTTGTTAAAAATCCGGTTGGATCCGCTAGAACAAAAAATATGAACTCATTAAAAAAAATCAATTTTTAATATTTCATGTACTAGTTAGAATTAGCAATAAAAATTAAGGTAATAAAAGTTTTCGTAGTTTTCTTACCTAGATACTATAAGTGTTGATCTATTCAAGGTAGTTAAAAAATGTGTATCGGTAAACCTAAACTTATATATTGAAAAATATTTCATCTCAGAACTAATTTTTCAAGCCTTCTTTGCATTGTAACATATGTGCTTTAAACTGGAGAACATTTTTTTTTTTTTTTAACAACATTTATTTCTGGTTCAACATACAGAGTGTTATACACAGAACATCTAAAAACATAATTTTAACAGTAAATTAACATTGTGGGTTCGCTCTGAATTAGAGACACCCTGTAACTAAAATAAGTCCATAGAGGGGGGAAACACTTCTTTCAAAGTTATAAAATTGATAATAGAAAATTAGTAATAGATTATTAAAATATGAATAATATGGAAGGTAAGAAAACTATAACAAATCTTGAAAAAGTCTTGGGCGTAGCCTTCTATTTGGGAGGGGTAATCCAATTTCAAAATGTTGTGCACCTGGGACGTCATTTAGGCGATGCGAGAATTTTAATGTAGACTTACTGATGAAATTAGCTATTGGTTCTATTCCAAGTTCTCGATGAATTTGTGAATTTCAAACAAACCATGGTGAATTAACTGCAATTCGCAGAACTTTGTTTTGAAACATTTGTATTTTAGAAAGTTTTTTGGATGAAATTGAAAGGCCCCATACTTGACAGCTATACAAAACTAGTGGCCGGAGAATAGTTTTATAAATTAATATTGCACATTGTGTCTGAAGTGTAGATCTTCTGTTGATGAGTGGAAAAAGGATAGAGAGCCGAGAATACGCTTGATTAAGTTTAGAATTTACATGAAGGTTGAAGTTTAATTTTTTGTCCAATAACACTCCTAAATATTTTACTGCTTGGTCAGGTGGATTCCAGTTTATGGGAGAATTATTTATGATGATTTCAGGTGGCAGCAATGGTCGTCTTAGGGTGAAGATCTTCGCTTCTGACTTTGTAGGGTTCAAACAAAAGTTCCATTTATTGAACCATTGTGTCACGTCATCGACGGAATGTTGAAGCTGCTGGTATGCTTGGAGAATGTCACTGTTCTGAGTGATGATGGTTGTATCATCAGCGTAAAGAGCCAAGGTCGCATTCTGTGGAATTGGGATGTCATTCATAAATATGTTGAATAATAAAGGCCCCAATATTGAGCCTTGGGGCACTCCTGCTGAAATTGGGCGATATGAAGATGACGATGAATTAATTTTGACACAGAACTGACGGTTGAGTAAAAATGATTTAATTATTCGTTTTAAATAAAATGGAAATCCCAGACAATCAGTTTTATAAAGAAGGCCTTCATGCCATACCTTGTCGAATGCCTGGGATACGTCAAGAAATATAGCAGTTGAGTGTTCCTTTCTTTCAAAACCTTTTACAATTGTTTCAACAATGCGTTGAATTTGATGAGTAGTTGAATGTTTAGGCCGAAATCCAAACTGATGGGGAGGAATTGAGTTTGCGTCTTCTAGAAATGCATTTAGTCTTCTCTGGATAACTTTTTCTAATAATTTTGATAGGCAGGACAACAGGCTTATTGGTCGATAGCTGGAGACGGAAAATTTTGGTTTCTTGGGTTTGTGAAATACTATAATTTCTGCCTTTTTCCAAGAATCAGGAAAATAGCCTTGATGAATGCAGGAATTAAAAATAGAAGTTAAAACTGATATTGCTTTCTTGGTTAGATTTTTTTAGAACAACATTTGGGATTAGGTCAGGTCCAGGGGATTTTCGCAAAGGAAGCCTCTTGATTATGTCCTTGACTTCAGCTGGAGAAACATAATGTATCGGAAGTTCAGCAGACAATGTTGTGGTTTTCATGGCTTCACTTACAAGAGCAGTGGTGTCGTCATCGGTAACATTGTTTGGAGAGAATGCTTCTTGGAAGAAGTCAGCAAGAGCGTTACACTTCTCGAGGTCACTTTCGTAGGTAATGTTGTTGTGTCTCAGGGGAGGAATTACCGTAGGGGTGCGCAAAATGCGTTTAGTTGCTTGCCATAGACTCGAGTCATTCGGGCTTAGGTCACTCACATAAGTTTTGTAAGAAGTTATTTTGAATTTGTTGATTTCGAACTTTACTTGACGTATTAGCTGGTTAAGTCTCCTACGCATTTAATTTGTGGTTCCCTATATCTGATCCACTGACGTCGAGCTTGATGTTTAGCTTTGATTAGGTTTACAATCCGAACAGGTGGAGTGAGGAAATTGTTTGTTTTTGGAGTGAATTGTTTAAATGTTGCAAGTTTAGTAGCTCTGTGAATACTGGTAGTTAAATTTTGAATAGCAGTATCAATGCCAATAACTGAATCCAAGTTTTGGGGCGGCTGAATTAATTCGTCCAGTTTGATGCCAAAAGTTTCCCAGTCAACCTTTCCCGTTATCAATCTTGGGGGTGGTGGGTTGAAGTCAGGTTGCAACATGAAACTGATTATAACAGGCAGATGGTCAGAGTCCAGTTCAGGTACAATGTTGTGTTGGATTGGAGCTGCAAAGTTTTGATAGAGGATAATATCTAAGATGTCTGGTTCACAGTTGAATTGGAACGGGTAAAATGTGGGTTCCTCCGGAGCCGACACATTTACACCAACGTCTGTAATAAAGTTTAGTAGGCGCGTACCATTAGGATTATTAACTCTACAACCCCAGTTTTGGTGTTTGCAGTTGATATCGCCGATGATCAATGTGGGAGTCTGAGCTGTAAGTAGGTTCGTTAAGTCATGCAAGTGAAGTCTCCGGTTAGGTGACTTATAAGCAGAAACAATATTTACAAAACTCCCGTCATTCAGGGATACTTTAACAGCAGTAGCTTCAATTGACACTAATCGAGGTAAGTATAGACTATTATGTTTTATTGATCGTTTAATAAAAATAGCAACGCCTCCAGATGCAAAAGGAGCGGCCCGGTCCTCTCTATAAATATCATATCCACTTACTTTAAATGGTTGATTATTTACAAAGTGGGTTTCCGTTACACAAGCAATGTCAATATTATGACGAACTAAAAATGCAGAAAATATAGATTTTTGTTTGTATAACCCATTTGCATTCCAATTCAGGATTTTTAAACTTTGAAATTCAACCACATTAGGCAGTGTCATTTTTTAAGAAGGAACTTAAAACACTAGTAAAAAATGTTTTAATCATTGGAATTATTGATTTAACTAAGTCCATTATTAGAGTTTCAAAAGAGGATGAGCTGGGCTGTTCAACAGCGACGGGTTGGTCTGATCCGTTTTCTCGTGCTACATGTGTTGAGGAAACAATTCAGGTTCTTGGGGGAAGTTTGTGAGGTGAATGTTTCCCATTGACAACAGCAGCGTAGGAAACCTCGGATGATTGGGGTTGGGTAGCTTCAGGCAGTCTTGTTTGTGCATCAGTTGGAGAGATACCTCCTGTTGGGGGTAAAAACGGCTCAGAATCGACCTGCCTAGACTTAGATTGTTTTAGGTTTTTAGTTTTAGACAAAAGTCCCTGGTAATGTGAACATCCCCTGAAATTGGCAGTGTGGTTTTCTCCACAGTTAACACAAGTAGGTGTAACATCTTTAGGCAAAGGACACGCAGAAAAATGGTGGTTACCTGTGCAGCGAACACATCTGGGGTCTAGATGACAAAAGTTTTTGGTGTGGCCATACCGTTGGCAACGTGTGCATTGAGGAATGTTCTTGTTTTTCCTTTTAGGTTCAACAGATACAATGGAGTGACATAATTTAGTGATTTTGAAAATTTCATGACCAGCATCATTGTTCTCGAGCTCAACAACACACAAAGGAATGACAAGTTTTTGTTTGTTAAGTAACCTGGTTACTCTGCAAACTGGTAGGTCGAAGCTTAAAAGTTCACTTTTGATTTCATCTTCAGTCAAAGAACACGGTACATTTCTAATAACAACTTCCAGTTTCTTGTCCAAAGTGGTTTGAAAAGTGTGAAATTTAACACTGGATTGTTCATAAAAGGATGTTAGTTTTCTAAAATCGGATATGTCTGTAAGGTTGATTTTAAGAGATTTGCCTTTAACTGATGTAGTAAATTCATTGGTCACATTAATCTTTATATCTTTAATAATTTCTTGGTGATTATTTACTTCGTGAAGGAAAATGGGTGGGATTTTATTTTGTTTTTGTTTAGGTTGAGCAGGGGATTCTGGGGAAGATTCGGTATTACTCGTAGATGCATAGTTGTGATCAGAAAGTGCATTAAATAAACTGGAGAACAGAACATGCATATCGGTGACGATATATAATAATAAACAGTAATAGTACGAATAGTGTGAAGAAGAACAGGAATGTAGATAGTTGTAAGAATTCCCTCTACAAACTTTCAAAGTTTCAATGTTGATCTTATGGAAGGAGAGGGTAATTGATTTTATCATTGGGCAGCTGTTATAATAACAAGCGAGCACTCTACCACTCTACGGATACAGCTCCATTCGTGGCGAGTGGAGCTCTAGACAGATGGTACAAAACATTTACAAGATGTACTTTTGAAATTGCTAACTAATCAGCTGTTGTATGTATGTTGTTTCATAATTACATATTTTTGGGTATAGGCCTAGTGCTAGTAGTAAACAAATTATGAATAAAAACATTTTTTTATATAAGTTATACTAACTATAAAACAGTATATAGTTAAAATGGTATAAAAATGTATTATTTTTTCTGTATATTTATAATATAGTACATTATAATTGTATACATTTTTAGGTACTGCATTCATACTGTATTTTAGGTATAGGTATAGCTACTCAGCGACCACGGAATACTATAGTATTGTATTCCTTAGTCACTGCATCTACTATACAGGGTGGAAAAAAAGACTAAAAACAATTTAATAATTTAAAAGTATTTAAGTAACAAAACTAAAACTTTGTAAATTGATTTTGAGTGACTAAGACTGCTTCCTTAAGTACTTATTGTCCTTGGACCTCTAATTATACTTCATCTATTATATAAGTTATTTCTTTATCCTTGTAAAAAAATAATTTCCAGTTGTTATGAAAACATAACATCATAACTTAGATTTATAACAAAGACTAGTTTAACCATTGACTATGAGTACTACTATAGTATCCATAGAAAATTATTTAACCATTAGCAATGGTTTAACTAACTGACAAGAAATTAATGGACAGTACGTTGTCGCGGTCCAGACGCCAGCGCTGTCTGTAGGCGGGTCGGAGAGTTGTCAGTTCGCTGGAACGCCACATACATATTTAGTTCGCTGAATCGCCGCTAGAAAGCGCCACCTCCTATGAATTCCTTAGTTCAGTAATAATAATTTAATTAATTATTGTTGATGAAACAATTTTATAGTAGATAGCTTTTGTTAGGTTTCATGTAATGTAATGTTTTATGTAATTGAATTTCTAAAAACGTACATAAATACTTTGAAACATGGACATATTTTGAAATAAAAATTTTGGTTCTCGCTGTCGTTGTTTCAAAACAATATTTATATAAGGCTAACCTTTTCCTTACTAATATCGTTCACATAAGTTCTATTCGTGTATTACATTTTATTTGAAAGGTCTCATACGTTTTCATTACCTTGATTCGTCAGTGAGACCTCATTACATTAAAGTTATAAGATGTGCTTCGTATACAAAATAGAAAATTGTTCTCAGTCTTAAAGTAAGTCAAGGATTATTAAAAAACGACGTGAATACATCGTTTTCATGAAATAAAGTTGCAATTTTGAATGCCTGATCTATATACCTACTAAGCAGAAAATGCGAGGTTTAATATAGTAGGTACCTGCTGAATCTTCAGCTTAATTTGTATTACTCTGTCTTAAAAATATAATAGACAAAACAGCTGTTATTTTTGTCTGTTATTGCGATTGTGCAACAACTTCTTTTTTTTTTTTAACAACATTTATTTCTGGTTCAACATACAGAGTGTTATACACAGAACATCTAAAACATAATTTTAACAGTAAATTAACATTGTGGGTTCGCTCTGAATTAGAGACACCCTGTAACTAAAATAAGTTCATAGAGGGGGAAAACACTTCTTTCAAAGTTATAAGATTGATAATAGAAAATTAGTAATAGATTATTAAAATATGAATAATATGGAAGGTAAGAAAACTATAACAAATCTTGAAAAAGTCTTGGGCGTAGCCTTCTATTTGGGAGGGGTAATCCAATTTCAAAATGTTGTGCACCTGGGACGTCATTTAGGCGATGCGAGAATTTTAATGTAGACTTACTGATGAAAGTAGCTATTGGTTCTATTCCAAGTTCTCGATGAATTTGTGAATTTCGAACAAACCATGGTGAATTAACTGCAATTCGCAGAACTTTGTTTTGAAATATTTGTATTTTAGAAAGTTTTTTAGATGAAATTGAAAGGCCCCATACTTGACAGGCATACAAAACTAGTGGCCGGAGAATAGTTTTATAAATTAATATTGCACATTGTGTCTGAAGTGTAGATCTTCTGTTGATGAGTGGAAAAAGGATAGAGAGCCGAGAATACGCTTGATTAAGTTTAGAATTTACATGAAGGTTGAAGTTTAATTTTTTGTCCAATAACACTCCTAAATATTTTACTGCTTGGTCAGGTGGATTCCAGTTTATGGGAGAATTATTTATGATGATTTCAGGTGGCAGCAATGGTCGTCTTAGGGTGAAGATCTTCGCTTCTGACTTTGTAGGGTTCAAACAAAAGTTCCATTTATTGAACCATTGTGTCACGTTATCGACAGAATGTTGAAGCTGCTGGTATGCTTGGAGAATGTCGCTGTTTTGAGTGATGATGGTTGTATCATCAGCGTAAAGAGCCAAGGTCGCATTCTGTGGAATTGGGATGTCATTCATAAATATGTTGAATAATAAAGGCCCCAATATTGAGCCTTGGGGCACTCCTGCTGAAATTGGGCGATATGAAGATGACGATGTATTAATTTTGACACAGAACTGACGGTTGAGTAAAAATGATTTAATTATTTGTTTTAAATAAAGTGGAAATCCCAGACAATCAATTTTATAAAGAAGGCCTTCATGCCATACCTTGTCGAATGCCTGGGAAACGTCAAGGAATATAGCAGTTGAGTGTTCCTTTCTTTCAAAACCTTTTACAATTGTTTCGACAATGCGTTGAATTTGATGAGTAGTTGAATGTTTAGGCCGAAATCCAAACTGATGGGGAGGAATTGAGTTTGAGTATTCTAGAAATGTAGTCTTCTCTGGATAATTTTTTCTAATAATTTTGATAGGCAGGACAACAGGCTTATTGGTCGATAGCTGGAGACGGAAAATTTTGGTTTCTTGGGTTTGTGAAATACTATAATTTCTGCCTTTTTCCAAGAATCAGGAAAATAGCCTTGATGAATGCAGGAATTAAAAATAGAAGTTAAAACTGATATTGCTTTCTTGGTTAGATTTTTTAGAACAACATTTGGGATTAGGTCAGGTCCAGGGGATTTTCGCAAAGGAAGCCTCTTGATTATGTCCTTGACTTCAGCTGGAGAAACATAATGTATCGGAAGTTCAGCAGTCAATGTTGTGGTTTTCATAGCTTCACTTACAAGAGCAGTGGTGTCGTCATCGGTAACATTGTTTGGTGAGAATGCTTTCTGGAAGAAGTCAGCAAGAGCGTTACACTTCTCGAGGTCACTTTCGTAGGTAATGTTGTTGTGTCTCAGGGGAGGAATTACCGTAGGGGTGCGCAAAATGCGTTTAGTTGCTTGCCACAGGCCCGCGGTTTGTATGTGACGCGCTATGGGCCCGAGAGATGTTTGCGCCCCCCCCCCTTCCGACTATCCCCCCTCCTCTCCCGAGGATATGAATCATCAAATAAACAAACCCAATGCCATAGGCATTTGACAATTTGAGACGCGCATTCGCAACATAACAACAAAATGAAACAATGACAGAACTATTTTTATTGTGTTCATTTTCGACCGCTAATAATGCGGTTGCGCATTGTAAAAGTAAAAAATATATTTTATAGGTCTACCAGACAGAGAAGAACCTGCGCAGAACCACGATCTCGAGAATTGCTCGCGTACATAGGGGCCCAGTGGTGGGGGGTGGGGAAGAGGGCGGGGTGGCGTTGCAGGGAGAGATGGACCCGTGGTAGGGAATAGGGATTAGTCGTTGCCGTTGGCGCGCCGCGCCGTTCGGGAGACGGGTGTTCCTGCCACGTCGCCTTTCCGCACTTGTTCAAATTCAAATTCAAAATTCTTTATTGTATGAGACAATCGATACAATTGTATAACAAACGTCAAATATATTTATTAAACATAAAATTCTTCAATATAGCCTTAAAATAATAAATTAACATTAAAAAACAATACTGTGTGTTATAGAAAAGTAGCCTATTCTTACATTTCAAAAAACTCATCCACCGAGTAAAAAGCTTTTTCCAAAAGAAACGATTTTAGTTGATTTTTGAATAATTTCTGGTCGACTTGCAATTTTAATTGTTCCGGAAGTTTATTATATAACTTTGGCCCAAGATTTTGTGGGAGGGAATCTGAAATTGCCAATCTGTGAGGAGTCTGTCTATGTTGTAATCGGTTTCTAGTATTATATGAATGAACGTCGGCACCAATTTCAAATGATGCATATTTATATAAGTAAAAGTTTAACATTTCGTAAATGTAATGGGAAGCCAGTGTTAAAATTTTAAAAGATTTAAAAAATTGTCTGCATGAAGTGCGTCTATTTACACCCGCCATTATACGGATCGCTCTCTTCTGCAATCTGAAAATTCGCAAAATAGCATTCTGGGGTGCAGATCCCCAAAGTACAATTCCGTATACTAAACGCGACTCTATGAGCGAGGTGTAGATCAATCTAATTAGAAATGGATTTTTGAATTTAGAAAATCTATTTAGTAAAAATAATTGGGATGACAATTTAGAGCAAAGAATGTTTATATATGGTACCCAAGAAAATGTTTGATCAAATATTATTCCAAGGTATTTACATTCGGAAGCGAATGGAAGCTCAAAATCATTCATAAAAATTGTTGGTTCAATTTCGATGGTTCTTTGACCCTGAAAAAATACACAATTACTTTTATTTGGATTTATGTGCAAGTTGTTATTGTTTAGATATTGATAAAGATTTGTTAATTCGACAAAACTATCAATTTCTAAATTATGAAAAGAATTGTTTTTGAACAGTATAGCTATGTCATCGGCATACATAGTTACCTGCAGATTTGGGAAGTTCTTTTTGAGACTGTTGGTATATAATATATACAGCACTGGGCCTAATACAGAGCCTTGAGGGATCCCAAAATTGACCTCAATACTATGAGACTGCATATTTTCAATTTTTACTACTTGGGTTCTAAACTGTAAAAATGATTTTACCCATTCCAATGGCAGGCCTCGCACTCCAAGCATGCAAAGCCTTTCTAAAAGTATCTTGTGATCTAAGCAGTCAAACGCTTTTTGTAAATCTAAAAATATTCCAACTGTTTTACATTTTTCTTCCAGTGCCGAGATTGCCTTTGTAACAAAGTTAACCATGGCATCTGTTGTATTTTTACCTTTCAAAAATCCGTATTGATCTTTATTTAACAAATCAAAATGGAGCAAAAATGTTAATAATCTACTTGTAAAAACTTGTTCATAAATTTTTGATAAGGTTGAAACATTTGCTATGGGACGCCAATTTTCTGGTCGACTAGAGCTTCCATCTTTAAAAATTGGACGAATAATGGTATGTTTAAGCTTTTGCGGAAATAAACCCTCCGAAAATGACGAGTTTATAATTTCTGAGAGAGGATAAGAAATTGAAGTTGCGCAATGACGTATAACTCTATGAGTTATTCCATCATAACCGGCTGAATTAGAATTTTTCATACTCATTATTATCTTGTAAATTTCTTGAGGTGTAGTGGGATTTAAACGGAGTGTACAAGGACAATTTACATCGGTCAGTGACTGTAACAGGGGTTCCGTTATCAATGACCGTTTTTGCTTACCTAAGTTCGCAAAATATTCATTGAATTCTATGGGGCTCGGCTTATCAGCAGGTAACGGAACCTGTTTCTTTTTCCTATCGCTATCTATCAACCTCCAAGCGTCCTTGGCGAGATTGTCACTCGTTCTCAGTCGCTCAAACAAGTGCCTGGATTTAGCTAACTTAACGACTCTGCGATATATTTTCTTGTATTTTTTATAAAAATCTATAAAACTATCTGATTTATTAAATTTTCGATTAAAATCAAGTTCTTTTAGTTTTTGAGATGAAATTCTAATACCTTTAGTCAGCCAAGGTTTTGTAATTACTGTTTTATGTTTTCTTCTCTTTTTTATGGGGCATGCTATAGAATAATGGTAATTAAAAGTATTTAAAAACATAGCTAATTTTTCCTCTGAAGTGATATTTTCATGCAAGAAAATCCAGTCTTCTTTTGACAAAAGCAAATTTAAAGTTCTTAAATTATCTGGACGCGTATCATGTAACATTTCGCTAGTGTTGTTGTTTACGTGACATGGGTTGCGCGGGGGGGAGGAGTGGAAAGTGATGTGTGTTACTTGTGCGAAGTGATCCGACAAACCCGTGCCGATCACCTCAACCTGCAGCAACTCTGGATCGATATTTGATAACGAGTGGTCAATTAAAGTGTGCTACACAGTACAGTACGCGCTGTATACTGCGACCTCTACTGATCGCAAAACATTTATCATTATTACTGTTAGGAGTACGAAGATCCGTGGTATGGCGTCAACGTCAAAATCTGCTTGATAAATTTTAAAATATTTTCTCTGTCGCGCTCCCAACAAACCTAAGAAAGCCCTTGGGCTCTTGCGCTCCTTGGCTCTTGCGCCCCTTGGCCCTTGCCCCCCTGGGCCCGGGCCCACCGGGCCCATTTACAAAATCGGCCCTGGCTTGCCATAGACTCGAGTCATTCGGGTTTAGGTCACTCACATAAGTTTTGTAAGAAGTTATTTTGAATTTGTCGATTTCGAACTTTACTTGACGTATTAGCTGGTTAAGCCTCCTACGCATTTAATTTGTGGTTCCCTATATCTGATCCACTGACGTCGAGCTTGATGTTTAGCTTTGATTAGGTTTACAATCCGAACAGGTGGAGTGAGGAAATTGTTTGTTTTTGGAGTGAATTGTTTAAATGTTGCAAGTTTAGTAGCTCTGTGAATACTGGTAGTTAAATTTTGAATAGCAGTATCAATGCCAATAACTGAATCCAAGTTTTTGGGCAGCTGAATTAATTCGTCCAGTTTGATGCCAAAAGTTTCCCAGTCAACCTTTCCCGTTATCAATCTTGGGGGTGGTGGGTTGAAGTCAGGTTGCAACATGAAACTGATTATAACAGGCAGATGGTCAGAGTCCAGTTCAGGTACAATGTTGTGTTGGATTGGAGCTGCCAAGTTTTGATAGAGGATAATATCTAAGATGTCTGGTTCACAGTTGAATTGGAACGGGTAAAATGTGGGTTCCTCCGGAGCCGACACATATAGACTATTGTGTTTTATTGATCGTTTAATAAAAATAGCAACACCTCCAGATGCAAAAGGAGCGGCCCGGTCCTCTCTATAAATATCATATCCACTTACTTTAAATGGTTGATTATTTACAAAGTGGGTTTCCGTTACACAAGCAATGTCAATATTATGACGAACTAAAAATGCAGAAAATATAGATTTTTGTTTGTATAACCCATTTGCATTCCAATTCAGGATTTTTAAGCTTTGAAATTCAACCACATTAGGCAGTGTCATTTTTTAAGAAGGAACTTAAAACATTAGTAAAAAATGTTTTAATCATTGGAATTATTGATTTAACTAAGTCCATTATTAGAGTTTCAAAAGAGGATGAGCTGGGCTGTTCAACAGCGACGGGTTGGTCTGATCCGTTTTCTCGTGCTACATGTGTTGAGGGAACAGTTCGGGTTCTTGGGGGAAGTTTGTGAGGTGAATGTTTTCCGTTGACAACAGCAGCGTAGGAAACCTCGGATGATTGGGGTTGGGTAGCTTCAGGCAGTCTTGTTTGAGCATCAGTTGTATAGATACCTCCTGTTGGCTCAGAATCGACCTGCCTAGACTTAGATTGTTTTAGGTTTTTAGTTTTAGACAAAAGTCCCTGGTAATGTGAGCATCCCCTGAAATTGGCAGTGTGGTTTTCTCCACAGTTAACACAAGTAGGTGTAACATCTTTAGGCAAAGGACACGCAGAAAAATGGTGGTTACCTGTGCAGCGAACACATCTGGCGTCTAGACGACAAAAGTTTTTGGTGTGGCCATACCGTTGGCAACGTGTGCATTGAGGAATGTCCTTATTTTTCCGTTTAGGTTCAACAGATACAATGGAGTGACATAATTTAGTGATTTTGAAAATTTCATGACCGGCATCATTGTTCTCGAGCTCAACAACACACAAAGGAATGACAAGTTTTTGTTTGTTAAGTAACCTGGTTACTCTACAAACTGGTAGGTCGAGGCTTAAAAGTTCACTTTTGATTTCATCTTCAGTCAAAGAAAACGGTACATTTCTGATAACAACTTCCAGTTTCTTGTCCAAAGTGGTTTGAAAAGTGTGAAATTTAACACCGGATTGTTCATAAAAGGATGTTAGCTTTCTAAAATCGGATATGTCTGTAAGGTTGATTTTAAGAGATTTGCCTTTAACTGAAGTAGTAAATTCATTGGTCACATTAATCTTTATATCTTTAATAATTTCTTGGTGATTATTCACTTCGTGAAGGAAAATGGGTGGGATTTTATTTTGTTTTTGTTTAGGTTGAGCAGGGGATTCTGGGGAAGATTCGGTATTACTCGTAGATGCATAGTTGTGATCAGAAAGTGCATTAAATGGGTTTTGTTTACAAAGTTGAGACGGATCTAATATATACCTTTGATGAGTTTCGGACATGGAATTAGCTTTCGCTATTTTCCGTGGAGAGACGAAGTTTTCCTCTTCTTTTTCTTGCTCCATTTCGGTATGGGATTCATTGAAGAAATCAGTATTTGTCTTATTCATATTTGTCGAGTCAGACCATTGAACGGGAAAAACATTGGTGGAACACGTGTTGTTTGGTTTAATTGAAGGTTTGAGGTTAAGTTTATGTTTGAACACAGATTTTTTAATTTTGTGATTTATTGCTTCTAATAAACGTGTAGATATATAAATTTAACGCTCTAAAAAAATATAGAAAAGCAACGAAACTATAGATAACTCAGTTTTAAAGAAATAAAACGTAATAAAAACACGCACACAGAAAAACTTAACTGTAAAGAACAGTTACGATCAGCTGTCTCTGCAACAACTTCTAATATTCTATTCTGCACAGGGCGTTAAAAAAAAAAAAAAAAAAAAAAATGGAAAAATTGAGCAGTTTCTTAGAGAAGCCCGGATTTTATATTCGAATTTTTCGTGAGGGATATGTAAAAAACATAAAATACTCTCTGGCGATCTTCGATGTTGCTCATTGTCAGATTTATGATATAGTCACTGGTTACAAGAAACATAGGGTGGAGACCGAGATTTACTATAGATTTAGATTCTAATAAAATAAATAAAATGCTCGGCCTCCCATCAGGTATTATTTTTTTATACGACTACCAAATCAATGTGTAACGTCCGATAAGAATTTTGACAGTAGAGCAGTATCAGTTAGAGCATACATCACGATGGGTGTGGTTGGAGACTGTTTTTTATCACCACAGGGACCGTCTGCCGTCTGCCCTTATTAGCAGAAGTGATGCAGTTAATCATTGTTATTGCTTTACCATCAGATCAATACGTGAGCCCCGTATTGCCCCTTGGAGCAACGGAAGCTCCTCAACAAGTGCAATACTTTATTCACTAGACCCTATACTCCATACACCCATTTATGAACTCCTTTGAAATTTTAAAATACTAAAGAATCTTAGTTATAAAAACCAATAACATTAGACTTCACCTACTGGTTTCATCAGTAAAAATTATGTTATTTCTAATGACAAGAAATTTTTGGAATGCAATTTGGAATAAATTAATGATTGAAAATAATGAAAATACCCCCCGTCGCAGCAGACCTGCGTACTCAGCGAATTTCCAAATGATCTTGAGATTTTGTATTTTTCCCATAAACACCATAGGAATGAATATGTAGGTTTGCTGCCATGGGATGTTGTTAGAAAATGTTAGTTTTGTTAGAAAATGTAATACTTAGGTAAGGTAAATATCACATTGGATCAATATTCGACACTTTTAAATTTTCCCCATAAACCCCATGGGGGTGAGTATGAAGGATTGCCGCCATATGGGTGTTGTAAGCAAATATCAGTTAAACCCTACCTAGTGAATGTACATACCAAATTTTATCAAGTTATTCCAATAAATAAGTGAGATACAGGGTTTTGTTAATTCCCCATAAGAATAACATGGAAAACTTATTTTTGGATTTTCTCCGTAACCTGTTAATCCATGTTAAAAATTCAAAATACTAAATTGTTTGTTTTTTTTAAGCTCTTTTAAATGATTTTTGTTAAAATTGTTGAATTTTAAAAACTAAGGTCCAAAAATTAGAAAAACCCATTTTTGACCCCTTTTTGAAACCCCATAAAACCCCGTTCCCATAACCCGATCATGCTGGTTTGCGAACTCATGAAAATTTCACCAAAATCGGAGGTCCCCTTCAAAAGTTATCAGTACCACGGACACATATATATATACATATATATGAAAATAAACGAACGGTATTTTTGGCCTCTGGGGACCTCAAAATGAAAAAGTAACATGGTCCCGGGCTTAGGTCTTACCATGGCTACTACTGTAATAGCGTATTCCCTATAGGGAAATTCGCTAATAAAAAAGAACTGCGAGAAAAAAATTTAACTCAGAATAGTTGGAAACTAGTAACTAAGTAACTAATAACTAATAACTCTTTTGAATTGCAAACTGGTTTCTAAACGTTGTTTTTAACGGTCCTGTTTTAAATGAGTCTTAATTGTTTGTTTCAATATTCATGTCATATGTCACTTCTAGTTAATACGCCGTATAGGCCTATTGTTTGTTGCTTCTTGCCTTCAGGGAAAACCTTCTGAAGAAAGTTTAGAATTTAAAGTTGAGTAGATTCTAAATATACTCATCATAATCTGCAAAGTAGGCCTAATAACTAAGCTTGAGACCACTATAGAAGTTTTTAGTATGCCCCTTTATGAGGAACATTACACCTACACGTATATGATAAGGTAGGTTTACACTTTTCATGTTTACAGTTTGTATGTTTACATTTTTTACACGTTTTTTACAGTTTAGAGTGAAGATTTAACGACACATCCGATTTACCGTGCATTGTAACTACTAATGTGTCAATAAAATTATTGATTAATTGATCGATTGACGCTTTAGCGTTTTTCCCTATTAAGTTCAAATGTTTATTACTGTAAACCTTTGGCTAACTTTGATTAAGGAATAATCTGAAACCTCTATCCTTATTTCCAAGGCGGCAACATCCTTCTGGAACATTAATTGCGCTTAGGTCTAATAACATACATACTACAATAAATAGCACTCAAATCTAAAAATATGTCTAGAAATGGTGATTTTGCGTTTTACTCCCTGGCCTTGGGGTTGTGAGGCTTCGATGTGTGTTGTCTCCAATGAGTGAGAAATTATCATTCCGTGATTAGGAGGTCAAGCTCGTGCTCTTATCAGTGGTGGCCGTACCAACACAATTAGTCGAAATCAACGAGTGTTTTAAATTTAACAATAATTCATACAATAGGAAGATCAGATGTTCTGTTATATAATTTTATAGCATCTGTTTTTGTTATAAAAAGTACTCACAGTACTGTATAGACTTAAAAGTACTAAATAAAGTTTACTTTATTTACAAAAAATTAAGTAAACATAATGGAACTGGCATGTTTATTTTTACCTCAAAAAGTTTGAATGGATTGAATGTGGGAGGAAATTAGTGGGCGCGGTTCAACATCAAGATGACTGTATGCCAGGGCCAGGTGAGCTACATCCCATAAGAGCAATGGTGTCACTTTCTGCGTCATCCGTGGATGTCGCCACTGAGGTTTTATCGGTTAAAAAAGTGTTAAAAATTCAACTTTTTACTCTTTGTTACCTGCAAGTGTTGCCAACGCTGCAGGAAACAATAATCGTTCTCGTTTGCGTTGGAGATTTCTTGTCTCAATTATTACTAAAATAAGGAATTTCAAAGCAAACTAGGGTAGAATTTATGGAATTTGTTTTACCTTGAGTGATAATTGTCAATTTGATCATTATTTAATGGTTTTTTATTAACTAATAATCCAAATGTAAAATAGATTAATATGGTGTCGTTACGATAAATATCGTACCCGAACTGCTTTTTTAATCAGCTGTGTAATGGTAAATATTATAACGTAACTTGACTTCCGTTTTAGTTTAGACGCTTCATATCCGGAACACAAAAAATAGCTATTCAGCTGACCTTAGGAAGAAGTTATGCTTCTTCCTCTACAGACCTTGGTTCAACATTATCCTATATGCGACCGATCCTTTTACGAAGCAGAACTGGTATCGACTGAGTAAACCTACTGCCTTTCTTTCCAGGTTAGAAACTGGAGGAAGATAAGAGCTAAGCATTATCATTATTCAATTAATTTAATTTAATGTCATTATTGTCATTATTATTCAATTAAATGTCACTGAAGTAAATTGTAGGGCTTGTAGACAAAGAGAGATAAAGCAGCTCTAGTAAAATCAATTCAAATAAGTTTAATGATGAGATAAAATTGCCTTTATTCAATCAAAGGTTGTCAAAAGACAACCAGTTCTGAACCAGACTGTCTCATCATTAATATATTCCAATCCAGGGTCACAATGAATACTACAAATAAGTTTCATAAAATTACATTTGAAAGCGGCGAGATAGCAGGTTGTTTATAGTTTATTTACTGAGTTGAATTAAATTGTAGTGATAATAGATAGTTTTATCACAAATGCGCCAGTGTGTGTAGTTACGAGAGGACCCACAGTCCAATCAATCCAACACTAATAAATTCGTGTATCTATAATGGCATTTTCAGTCATTTTCCTTAACATTAAACAGAAAATAAGCTAATTACTTCGTAAATAACTTGTTAAATAGGCCTATTTATATGACGTATATAATGTCAAACATATTTTCTCTACTAACTGAACGTAAACAATCTCTGTAACCATCGCAAAACCTCTCTTTTGTTGTAGTCATCGTTTCAATAAAGTCATCAATTAGCGCCGATAAAAAATGTTGCCATATATGGGTTGATTGATTGAAAGATTTATTTTTCAATTTAGATCTTTTCACCTAAATTTCTTAGAATATCAAACAATATAACTGAGTCATTGTACAATCCGTCTTTTCTTAAAAACTCTTGTCAGCAGTACCTGTCGCCTTGGTTTTTATTTCCATAAGACTAATCGTAAAACATCCGCTACGCCTTAAATATCGCTCAAAAAAGGTTCATCACTATGTCATTTTAAGGGACATATTAATATCAAGTACACTGTGAAATAAAAACCACGATTGTAGAGCGATTTGAAGTCAAACTGCTGAAAAACGCGTCCACTTTGAACAAAAAATGTTGAGCATACTTTGTTGTTTATTAATCAAACAACCAATAATAAAAGACTTTTGATTTCATGTGGCCCTATGTGTTAAAATTTCCTTTAAAATTAGATAAATATTAATCTTTTTAGACCAATATTAAAGGCGTAGCGGGTGTTTGAAATGTAACATTAACCTTATGGGAGTAAAAATCCAAGGCGGCCGGTTCTGCAGACTCTTAAATCATGCGTTATTTTATACTACGATATAAATTCTAAAGCTACTATATATGTATCTTGTTTCAAATGTTTATGTAGGCCTAAGTTTTACAGAATAAGGAGAAAAATTTTGCACTGTTGTACATCCATTCTTGACTTATACATCCAACATAACTTGAAGTACGATTTAAACATACATTTATTCTGTACTAAAAGTATACTGTAAAACTTAACGGTACTTTTAGATTGTACCACCCTTGTGTGATCATGCTTTTATAAGTATTTAGAAGTATTCTATAACATTTTTTTGGCAATGTTAGAACGAGATATACTTTAGAAATCAAATAATTTTCCACCAACTAAAAACAATGCTCCCAAGACCCTTGTTGGCGTTGCAGCACGCCAACGCGGCGCAGCCCCTAGCCTTACCTCTGCCACGTCCCACGGTGGTGTCGGAGAGCACTGACAGAATGATTCGTCAATGGTGGACATTGTACCGTGATAATGTCGGTCCGGTTTGCACAGGATGGATCCAGACAAGCGGTCAGACACCTTGGCGACCCGAGATAACCACTCCGATAAAACAAGCTTTCACAACACTTTTTCTCTTTTGGTTTGGGGGGAAATAAAACATTGTTTCAAGGGTGAGGTTAGATAGTGATGAGGATCCGTGGTAGGATGACATCAAGGTCTGTAGAGGAAAAAGCATAACTTCTTCCTAAGGTCAGCTGAATAGCTATTTTTTGTGTTCCGGATCTGAAGCGTCAAAACTAAAACGGAAGTCAAGTTACAATATTTACCATTACACAGCTGATTGAAAAAGAGAATGAAGCAGTCTTGCCATGGATACGATATTTATCGTAATGACAACATATTACTCTATTTTACATTTGGATTATTAGTTAATAGCAAACCATTAGGTAATAACTAAATTAACAAATCAAAGTAAATATAAAACCATAAATTCTACCCTAGTTTGCTTTGAAATTAGTTATTTTAGTAATAGTTGAGATAAAAAATGTGCAACAAAACCGAGAACGATTGTTGTTTCCTGCAGCGTTGGCAACACTTGCAGGCAACAAAGAGTAATAATATGTTTATTTTTTAACACATTTTTAACTAACAAAACCTCTGTGCGACATCCACGGATGTAGCAGAAACTGACACCATTGCTCTTATGGGATGTAGCTTACCTGGCCCTGGCTTACAGTCATCTTGGGATAACATGTGAAGGTTGGTGTTTTCTACTGAACAGTATAGTTTGTCTCAAGTGATCAATGCGCTTTATGTGCTTTTAAAGAATGTGTCGTTCAGTGAGTAAGTATAATTTAGACAAGTTTTCATACAAAAGATACAAAGCAGCTACTGTAAATACTGTATTTGTATTACTGTAATGTTGCTTGGATGTATACTCAATGGTACTTCATCGAGTACATTGTAATAAATGTACTTCATCGAGTAGTAAATTGATCACGATTTTTCTTACGACAAAAGACTACACCACAATAACTGTATTTTACAGTATTAATTGCAAACATAACTTGTTGAACACTTCATTAATTTTATAACCAGACGAAAAAAACGATTAATAGCTCAAAACGATTTCAAACTTGACTAGGGTTACAACAACTTCCTGTAAATTTCTCTTCGTCATTTTAAGGTAGTCTATGTTTCTATAGTTGTCAACTAAGACAACTCAATCATTCCCTTCCATTAGTGAGCATGATACAAGTATTTGTCAAGCTACGAGATTTTTAAAAGAGGATTTTAAACTCTTTCAGAAATCTGAACGACTCTTTATAATTGAATGCTGCATTTTCAATATTTTCATAATTAATTTTAAACTATGTTCAAAAATTAAAATTTTATCTTCAGTTTCACTGGAGAATTAAAGCTTTTCACTTGCATTGAGGCGTAGTCGATCGAATTCGTGGTTTGAAAGTTAAAATCATCTCAGACTACAATTATTGTTGGGTGCGATTTACACAATAATCTATTACAGTTACGTCACAGCAAGGGGAGGGGGCAACAATAGTGGGGCAGCGGTTACTGCTGTGAGACAGAACCGGGCCTTTTGACAACAATGGCTGCAAAGCTGCAAACAAACGTTCAAACAAACCCTCAACCACCGCCACATCGTACATGGAAAATACTTTCTGTAAGACGGCTTTAGTAACTATTTATTATTTTCTTTTATCACCAACTTACCCACATTTTGTATTATGATTCTTCAACAAGAGTTTAAGTGAAATCGTCATGTCATAAAACAAAATTATTTCTTAATTGTATGTAACTTTTTAGCTTTTAATGCTGAACGACATAATAGAAAGTTCAAATTTAGATGCTTTCCAATTAGGGCCATATTTAAATCAATGAAAATGCGTGTAAACTATATTGTAACACACCAATAATAATCAGATAAGGTGGAAGATTGGTGTAATATTGTAATGTTTAGGTTATATGTCAAGCTGATCGTTCATATCAAATGATTAGACAATCCTCAAACAAAGCAGAACAACCCCCAAAACTGTAAAACATTTATTCATGGCGATACTGGGGTATATAAAACTAATGGCTTGAAATGTTCCATGTATATATCGAGTTTTATGGCAAACGGTTAGTGATTTTAGAGTCCAAAAATGTCAACCAATGTATTTATCGGATTTATTGCACTGTACCAAAACAATTCTTTCTACATGTACCTTGATATTATTGCTATATACTATCTATATAAATATGTGTAATAGTTTTGTCAAGCACTATCTAGGATTATAGTACTTAACAATCAATCAGGCAATACAACTAAGTGTGACTATACGATGATTTAAGAACCTGATGTTGATTTTCCTTCAGCCTTGACATTCGCAAGTATTGTTGTTGTTGCTAGCAGAACCCTTCCTTGACCTCTCTATCTGTCGGTGATAATTACAAAACTTAATTGAGGGCACATTAAATGGAAACGATTCTGATAGTTATTGATTTGAGGCACTCCAAATATTATTCTTTGCAACCACACACTATTTATTGTTCACTTTTCGGTTTTGTCAATTACTAAAATGACAATACAGTGTTATATCTAGTCGGACGAAAGTTCACACATGTTGATACTCGACTACATGGTTAGTAGTCATAGAGTGTTATAATGAAATAGATAGAATGTAATTTTGTGGAGAGAATGTTTCCGCATTTTGATAAGTTTGCCCTCCTCTTTTAGATGTGACAAGGAAGACACCTTGTCGAACAGTACATGGAAGAGCAACCTGTGTAATTCCTGGACCAGTAAGGGTTAAGATATCACGTGCAATAAAGTTTACTATAACGTATTCGAATTCCGCTTAACTATAGTAGATGGTAAACTAAGCACAGAGAATATTAGAGACAAATTTGACTGAAACTTTAGGTTCTGTAAAGTTGAATATTTAGTTAATAAGTTAATCGACATTAAACTTAAAGAGTAAATTTTAGAATAATTTGTAGATGTCTTTACGTTGGTGATGTTATTCTTACGATTAATAAACAAATAATTCATAATTAGATTCTCCTTAAGAAATACTGTTAGTGGTGCTTGGGTTGCTTGTTTTAACCGAAAACTATGATCTAGACAGAGAAGCCTAGGTTTGAAAAATATATTTTCTACTGCTATAATACACAACACAAAATACAACTCGTTTTCCACAAACATAATAAGAAAAGTAAGAGACAAACAAACTACACCATTTCTAAAATTATACAGTGTTATTCGTGTGAAGTGATTTAAACTTCTGCAAATTAGGATTGCCGATGTTATTTCGTTCATCCCCATATGAATAGAATAAGCGTACTCCACGTTATCCAAGTTATTAATGGTTTTATTCCTCGCACATGCAATTATTAGATCATATTATTATATAATTATTATTATAATTATCTATTCTAAATGTTAAAAATGTATGATGAGTTGAGACTCCATCAGGGACAATTGGCTGATATCCGTCCAGCGGGTCTGCTATCTGTTATTTATATGGTGTCTCGGAGGGTCTCGGCGCGCTTATCCAATCAGCTGGTCACACACTGAGTGTCCAAGGCTGAGGGAATTGTCCTTAACAGGATAATCTCCAGCATCCTCCCCACCGGTCACGCAAATTGGCCGCCCCATCGCTGGACGTGCCGCCGCTACAGCAGAAATGTGCCCCAGGACGGACAATAATGCGCAAATGTTTCACATTTCACTACAACTTCCGACATCAATTCTTTTACTTCATTAATTAGGGTGGAACAAAAATGAATCCATAACGAGAATCTATAACACGGTTGCGATGTGGATGTATGTCCATGTGTAAAAAGTTGGACTTTTTAGAGTCGTGTGATAAAAGCTCAGGCAGTAGTTTATAAGATAAATTTTGCAGCTAAGAAATAATAATAACAGTAAAAGTCCATGAACAATTAATCTAGTCAATAATGTTAAAATATCGATAAACAACACACAAGTGAGGTTTATAGTTAAATGATTAATTTTTAAGTTCCTATCCATGGTCACACCACACCCTGCAAGCTTATACAAGCAAACACAACAAAGGTACATTGCCCTGCAATGTAACAACCGCTCAATTTGATATATTTTCCTATAAACAGGCTACGTGAGGTCTTTATAGTCACGCAAGATTAGAGATGTGACAGAATTAGTCAAAGTAAAAAAAAATTAACTAACGAAAATCTCATAATTAAATGGAAATTCCACTCAAAATGCGAGAAAACAAATAATATAAAAGTTAACCAACTACAAATAGCCACACAATCGGTTATGTCGATTGTTTAATAAGCTACAAAATATCTTGCTTGATACTTGTTTTCTGTTTCTGTTTGTATCAAGTATAGACATCCGCAAACCCGGACTAGTGCTGAGCGGTGCTCGGGTTAGAGGGAATTCTGGAAATAAACAGAAATAGATTGATAATCGATTTTTCGTTCTGGTGTTAATGGAGTAGGCCTAAACAATAAGACAAAATACAAATATTTTACATTATTCCTACCCGTCGCAGCAGACCTGCGTACTCAGTTCTAATGGAATTTGGTATTATTTTTATTTTCCCCATAAACTCCATAGGGATGATTATGTAGGTTTGCTGCCATATGGGTGTTGTAAGCAAATATAAGTTATACTGTGCCTAGTCAATGAATATACCAAATTTTATCGAGCTATGTCAATAAGTAAGCGAGATGATTTATTGATTTCCCATAAGAATAACATGTTTGGATATTCTCCGTAATCTTTTGAGCCAGATTAAAAATTCAAATACTAAATTGTAGGCCTATGTTTTCAAGCTATTTTGAATGGTTTGGATTAAACTAGTTGAATTTAGATAATTGAGGTCCAAAAATGAAAAAAAACATCGCAATCGTTTTGGAACCCCATAAACCCCGTTCCCATGGTCCGACCATGATGGTTTTTTAACTTAACCTGATGAATGGCAGTTAACCAGGGCCGGCTCTACCATATAGGCGAACTAGGCGACCGCCTAGGGCGCCGGTGAACGAGGGGCGCCATCGCGGCGGAGACTAATTACGCCCCTGATTTTCCGTAAAGTGTTCCCGATCAGCGGTAAAAAGCGCCCCGACCGGCGGAAGATATCGCCCCCGACCGGCGGTAGATAGCGCCCCCGACCGGCGGTAGATAGCGCCCCCGACCGGCGGTAGATAGCGCCCCGACCGGCGGAAGATATCGCCCCCGACCGGCGGTAGATAGTGCCCCCAACCGGCGGTAGATAGCGCCCCCGACCGGCGGTAGATAGCGCCCCCGACCGGCGGAAGATATCGCCCCCGACCGGCGATAGATAGCGCCCCTGATCGGCGATAAAGAGCGCCCCCAAAAGATGGTTAATAACCCGTGGATTGGCGGTAAAAGCGCCCCCGATAGGCATAAATAGCGCCCGAAGTCAGCCTCAAAAATCGCACCCAACCATCGTTAAACAGCGCCCCCAAATACATGTGATCAAAGTTGAATTGCGCCCCCAATCGGCGGTAAAAATTAAAAAAAAAAAATAATAAAAATAAAAAACCCTCTAAGCGAGGGCCATAAGGGGCCCTCGCTTAGAGGGCCCTTTCATGGCCCTCTAAGCGCCCTAACTTAGTTCTCTAATTGACGGTAAATAGCGCCCCTAATCATAGTTAAACAGAGTTACCTACCAGCGGTAAAAATCGTCAAAGATCGTCGGTAAATAGCCCTACTGATCGGAGTTAAATAGCTTTACCCGCACCGGCGGTAAAAATCGTTCTCATTGACGGTAAATTAGCGCCCCTGATTGGAGTTAAACAGCGTCCCCCCGGCGGTAAAAAGTGCCCATGATCGATGGTAAATAGCGCTCTGATTATGACAGCGGTATAGAGCGCCCCCGACCGGTGGTAAAAATCCCCACAACTTACGGTAAACATCGCCCCTGAGCTTCCCAATGAAATGAATCTTTGCATATTCGCAATGAATAAGTAATTGTTGTTCAAATTTTGTTTATAATAAATTTATGAATATATTTTTTATTCTAACTTTGTTTTTTCTAATAATAAATTGGTAATACAAATTTATTTTTACTTTAAACGTTATTTTTTGTAATATGTTGTAACTCCTGAAATAAATGGCTCGAATGGATTCGTTGTGGGGGGGGGGCGCCTATCAACAATTCAGGGCCCCATACACGGTCAATATTATTGCGCAATATATTATATTGCGCAAAAATATTGAACGTGTATGAGCATGATTGAAAGAGAAAAACAGGTTGCGCAATATATTGAGTGAATTCAAAAAATTTTGAAATATATTGCACAATCTTCAAAATATTGTGTCGTGTATGGGTAGTATTGCCCAATATCAGTCTCCCAGTTCTCTGACCTTAACGAGCTCATGCTCGTGTTGTTTGAAGTTGTGTTATTATGGTGTTACTTCTTATATAGTGTAACGGTTTACTGTACTGTGTGAAGTATAAAAACATGTTCAAAGCCCATTCAGCAGTCTTTCATGAGTAAATTCACTCCTTTTTTCAACCATTCCTTCATCGATATCCGCTTCTTCCTCTTCTTCGGTTTGGTTAATAACGCTACTACCACACACGCTGCAGCATCCAAATCACACATGATAATTTTGTCAACTCAACTACTCAACTGTGGGTTGCGCAAACTTAATTGAACTGTGGGTTGCACAATAATATTGACCGTGTATGGTCGCTCCTTCAATAAAATTGCACAATATATTGTACAATAATATTGACCGTGTATGGCCCTTTCGCCTAGGGCGCCAGAAAACCTAGGGCCGGCCCTGCACTTAACACAAAAATCGGAGGTTCAATTCGATAGTTACCGTGTTATTAATGTCATATTCAAATATATATATTTGAATGTGAACGAACGTTGTTTTTGGCTTCTATAGGGACCTCAAAACTAAAAAGTATCATGGTGCCAGGCTTAGGTCTTTCCGTGACTTCAAGCGTAATAGCGTAATCTCTATAGAGAAGTTTTCTAAAAACCATATACCTATTGCATAATTTTCATAATACAAAAACTAAAACCACTAAACCACTTCTGTTGAAATAAAATTAAAGAAAACGCAAAACTATTCTGAAGGCCGGTGTCTGCGACGCTTGGCGCCTTGGAACCGAGTGCACTTTACTGCTCTGGTAGGCGTTCTGAGTTATCCTGAATTCCGGGTTTTCGAAGTTCGGGTTTGCGGGACCTTACTTATTGGTTTTTATAGTAAGCCAAAACTTGAGAAGAAATATATGGTGGATAAATAAGTAATAAAAACATCAACGTAATTTGTTTTAATAACAACCAGTATTTACAAACAATAACCCGTTATAATAAAAACTAAATATATTTTGTTAGAAGTAAGTAGATTGTAGATTTTTAATTTATCCTGAAAAGGGTGAAGAAAGGTTAAGAACACATAATGGGTACAATTGTTTTAAATTACTAAAGTCAGAAACAAAATCAATAAAATTAAGGTTAGAGTTTGATAAACATAGTGAAAACGAAACATCTAGTATTGTAAAAGCGCTCTTATTACATAACATCGTAAAGTATGGAATTTTATAATAAGACGCCGGAATTTCATAATATTGCAGTATTGTCTTGAAGAATAGTTACATTCCACCAGTCTCCTTACGACCTAATTCCATTGTCCTACAGTCGACTCCCATTTATTGTTGATTTTTTAGCAAATCTAATTTAGTTTATTTAGTAACCGTATATTTCCATAAATTTAAAAGCTGTTATAAGGTTATACTCTATACTGTGTGAAAAATATACCATTGACAATTATATTGCTTTTAAGCAAAATTCAAATTGAAGGAAGACCCTGGAGGATGTCTTTTAATTAATTTATTAGTTCAAAATCGTACTAAAAGTAATTTTTAATTTTTTGTCAGGAAAATAACTTGTTACAAACTGACTGGTTTATTTATTATTTTTGATGCTGCAAATGTAGGCTAATTATTGAGTAATTATTATGTTATTAAGTTTTAACGATATATATATTTCCGATTCAGTTACACTCTTATTAATCAGCAAGGAATGGGAATAAATAATCTAGACTAAAATCCTCATCGATGAGCAGCAATTCATTCACTCGCTCAATTAAGAGGGGTTTAAAATGATAGATTGATTATTTTGCTTGCCCCAATTCTCCGTTTCGGGAAATACCTGAATGCGATTCGGTGGGAAGGAAACAAAATCCAGTATACAATGTAAACCAATGTGGATAAAGAAACGCTGCTGCAGTTCAGCAAGTGTGAGACCCAAGACTCGCGTAGATGATGGCGAGGGTGGAAATTTTGCCACGGAATTTAGGTCTAGACGCTAATAATAATAATCGTTATTTGCAGTAAGACAATAAAGCATTGAATTGCAAATGTCATAAATATAAAATAATCTATATATTAATAGGCAAGCATGTTTCATTTCCTCCTTTTTTCTCAGCTCGTGTGCATCGTAGGAGAAATCCGCGCATACCGTTAGAAAGGTATTGTGCTGTAGATGAGAAGAATCACGTTTTAATTCATATCGGCCCTCGGGGCTACGCCCTTCAAGCTTTCAAAGTTCCAGTGTTAATCTTATGGGTGAAGGATAATTGATTGAATCATAAGACAGCTGTTGTAAAAACGACTGTTAGAAAAACAGGAAGAGCAGATGTTTGTTATAGAAATTTTTTTAACTAATCTGGTCCAGATCAACAAACATTTTGGTCGAATTTCGACCAGGAGGCGATCTCTAGTAATAATTAATGTGCATAGCCTCCGCGCAAAGCTGTTTCAATGACCTCCGTTACAGGCTGACATTATCACAGTTCTCGCGGGTTAAATTAAAAGGCCCACTTTTCACGGACAAATCTTCTCCCTCAACATCATGTACTTGAGTCTTTGGTCTCACAAATGCTGAAGAGCAGCAGCATTTAGAAGCAGTGGTTTACACCGATTACTTTACATTGTTTCTCGCCCTCAGTATGGTTGTGACCAATGCGAAACATATTCAGGTAGTTTCCGCAACAGCCACTTGAATGCGTAAGCAAAATTATCTCTCTATCCCTTTGACCCCCCCCCCCTTAATATGGATTCAAAATAATAAAAAAAAATCCAAAAGCTAATCAAATAGCCAAAGTCTTTATCGTTTGTTTTAATTCTCTGTCACTTTGATCAAACTTTAAATAAAAGCAAGAAATGGGAGCTGGTGAAGGTGTTGACGTCCTGTAATCCAGCTACCTGGAGGTCACGAATTGTGGATAGTTATGAGCGATGGCTTGTGGATGCGATATTCCCTGGTGGGGGATTACCGTCCGCACTAGTGAATACTGGTTCACCCGTAAAGATCATCCTCATAATTAGACCAATTCGTATGTAAGAGCTCAAAATTGTGGTTCGGATCCCACGTTAGTAGTGTAAAATTGTAGGGTCTGGGACGTGACGTCATCACGATGACGTCAGCAGTGATGACGTCATCAATGACGTCACTAATGACGCCACCAATGACGTCATAATGACGACACATGACGTCACACCCATGACGTCATGGTGACGTCATTACCGCTGACGTCATCATGATGACGTCACTGACGTTAATTAGGTCAAGGTCATGCAAGAGTACAAAAAAAATTTTTTTGCACTTTTGCGATTCCTCAAATTTTGTTGAGAAATTGAAATTTCTCGAGGAATCACAAAAGTGCAAAAAATAATTTTTTTTATTCCCTAGCGATCAAACTCTTGACCTAATATATCCGTCAGGGGTCATTGACCCGTCCCAGCAGCCCCACTTGAAAAAAAAAATAATTTTTTATATTTTACTTACCCACCGAGAGACTTAGAGCCGAAGAATAATTTCTTCAAACACCCGACATTGCGACAAACGACACGCGATCCGAACAGCACCGCGTCCGAAGACGTACTGACTTGGGTGCAGGCGGTTCCCCAGGTACCCGGCCCAGTGGTGGGGATAAGGAGGTGGTGGGGGTAAAGTGGTCAGAAGGAAGAAAAATTTATTTTTTTACAAACAACTCGTCCCAGCCGGTCCTTTACCGGACCTCCGTAACTCGGATTGGAAATATTTCCTGAGAAATATTTATTTTTTATTCTTTCTCAGGTGATGTTGGAACTTGGTCGGGAATTGGAGTCACCAACGTAACCTTACTGGCAAAAGTTAGCTCGTCTAAAAGTTTCTGAAACATTTTATCATCCATAGTGATATTTGTGTCCCTTGAGTAAAATTTTGGATTATTTTTGAAGCAACGTTTCATTTTTGTTAAAGTGGAAGTCTTGGACACTTTAACAGAATTATTTTGCTTGGCCAGCAAAAATTTTACTCTTAATAATTTTTCTCGCAAAGTTTCAGCCATAGATGTGTCTCACAGTAAGGTTTGGATAAAACTGAAACACTTAGTCCAGTGTTGTACCTTAGCTGGAAGTAGTGGGGGAACAGGGCTATAGTGGGGGAATGAGTAGTGGAGGGGGTAATGCAGACTGTTGTTGACAAGTGTAGAAACAGTTTGCTGGGAACTGTCCAAGGAGTAACACGTACTGTGCAGAAAAATTAACCGAGAGACTTGTGTAAAATTTAACTCCAAGAAATATTTAATGTAAGACTAAAAGAGGTAGAGCCAAATGAAAAATAATTTTGTAGGAGACGGGTATGGATCAGTTTTGTAGTAAAGTTCAAAATCCACTTGTGTGGAATAAAATTAAATTGTGAGCGAAAAATATTTAGCCACACCTGCAAAATACAAGTGTATGAAAATATTAGGAGACCTGTATAGCTAAATAAAAATTAATTTTGTATCAAACAGTCTTCCAACATTTCAGTTTCTAAGTCTTAACAAGTAAGGAATAAAATATTAAATAATGAGTGGAAAATAATTTGTTAAGTAAACGTAATTGTAGCAGTGTAACAAAAATTAATTTTGTGCAAAACAGGCTAGGTTCTGTTTTGCTAAGTTTAATAAGAAGGAAAAATAAAAATTTACTCACAGAAAAGTTGAGCGGTGGCGAGGTGTGGCGTGTTTGTTGGCTTGCAATAAACTGACTTACCTTCTGTTGAGCTACATTCGACCAGTTGGCAAAGAAACCAGTCTGTTATATATAAGCATTATGTAACCGTCTCTGCCGGCTGTGCTGAATCCGGCAAGCTAAAATATTATTCTATAGTACACCTGACTTGGACTGAAAATATTCTAAGTCCCAAGACCCCTCCCCCTCCCCCCCCCCCTCGGCTCCGGATGAGAAGTGAGCCCCCCCCCCCCCCCGGGGGAGGAGGAGGTGGCATAGCCCGAGGCGTTGCCATACCTTGACACGTGTTGTATAATGAGATCCGGTTAGTAATGTATTCAGGTGTGGCTCTTGGAGATTGTCCAATGCCGCAAACAAGTACGTGTCGAGGTCTGGCTGTTTACGTAACCAGGTCCGGTTCCACCACTCCTGACCGGCCCAGCTTCGATTCTCTGAGGCTTAGCTTCTTCGCAGTTGCTTTCAAACATTTCAGCTGAGTGGTTGAAGCTCTGCCCTACAGGATTCGCAATGTAATGTTGGCGCCGCATTATATTGGGAATTCTTTTAGTCTAAGGCATGGCATGTGTAGTTTTAAGAAATATTTTATTTTGCGCTTGCTGCTTCTGCTAGGTCTTGGTGTTGGATTTATTTAGTCTAAGTGTTGTGTGTTGAAAAATATTATTTTGTACTAATCTTCACAGGTTGTCCCCAAGTTGAAATTTTTCTAAATTCGTATCTTGGAGGTACTCCTCCGTAAATTGGCAGTTAAAGTGTTAGGCTTTTTGAGACTTTACAGTCTCTGTAAAATAAAAATTTTTCGAGGTTTAGAACCTCAAGAATTATTTGTTACCAACAATAGCATGGCGCCTAACGAGCCCGGGGGTAGGCCCCTGGGGATCCACCCTTAGGCCTCTTTCGGTCAGGGGCGCTACTGGACCTCATCACTCTAGATGGGTGGTTGGCATCCTTTAGCACGAGGCGTCGGATCCTGACACTGACCGGTGTGCTAGGCAAAAGTCAGTACCTACGGGTTAAGACGGGATCCTCGGTCATGGTTAGCATGGCCTTTTCCAAATTATTGTAGCATGTTTCCCTTAAGGAAACTCAAAATTAAATAAATAATTTTTTATTTAATCACCTCCCCTTAAATGTTGAGATCCCCCCGATGCCTCTGGCCGCCGGCGGTCTTAGGCATCGGGGGATTTCTTTTTTAATTCTTGAACGACCTTGACCCATATTCATGTGTGAATAAAATAAAATATTTTTGTTCCACATGTTATGTAGGTCAGTCATGACTTAGGCGGATTTTTGCCTGAGTTCTGGGACTGCTCAGGACTTAGAGCGAGATGCGGCTAAGTGTTGGCTGTCCAAACTGTGGTTCAACCAAATTTTATTTTATGTTCACACATGAGTAAGGGTAGCAGGTATCCAAGAGTTAAAGTCCTAAGGGTAGGTGAAGCCCCCCCCCCCTCGGCGCCAGACGAGAAGTGAGCCCCCCCCCCGAATTTTTTTTAAAAATTTTTTGACCTTGACCAAAAATTTTTTGCTCCGGACGAAAACTGCCCCCCCCCCGAAATTTTTTTTTTGAAAATTTTTTTGACCTTGACCAAAAATTTTTTGCTCCGGACGAAAACTGCGCCCCCCCCCAAAAATTTTTTTTTCGAAAATTTTTTGACCTTGACCAAAAATTTTTTGCTCCGGACGAAAACTGCACCCGGGGGGGGGGTGGGGGGGGGTGCCAAGCTAGTAGTGTGAAATTGTTACTTCCAGTACAAGTTAAAATAGTAGTGGTAAATTGTTACCACAAACACAAATTTGTGTCTTTAAACTTCTAATGTAACTTAACCCATTTAAATGTAGGTGCCAAGCCAGTAGTGTGAAATTGTTACTCCCAGTACAAGTTAAAATAGTAGTGGTAAATTGTTACCACAAACACAAATTTGTGTCTTCAAACTTCTAATTTAACTTAACCCATTTAAATGTAGGTGCCAAGCTAGTAGTGTGAAATTGTTACTCCCAGTACAAGTTAAAATAGTAGTGGTAAATTGTTACCACAAATTTGTGTATTCAAACTTCTAATTTAACTTTACCCATTTAAATGTAGGTGCCAAGCCAGTAGTGTGAAATTGTTACTCCCAGTACAAGTTAAAATAGTAGTGGTAAATTGTTACCACAAATTTGTGTATTCAAACTTCTAATTTAAATTAACCCATTTAAATGTAGGTGCCCAGCCAGTAGTGTGAAATTGTTACTCCCAGTACAAGTTAAAATAGTAGTGGTAAATTGTTACCACAAATTTGTGTCTTCAAACTTCTAATTTAACTTAACCCATTTAAATGTTGCTACTTAAAGGTAGCACCGTTTTGGTGCTACCTTTCATGTACTATTTTCTACATGTCCAATTTTGCTTTATGTTTTTTAAACAACACTTTTAATTACCGGTTTAATGTAAAACTATAAAATATGTTTATATATATGAATTATTAACAAAACCTTAGTTTTAACATTAAATGTTATTAGGAAACTTCTAATTGAGATAAGCCATTTAAATGTTGCTACTTTTAGGTAGCACCGTTTTGGTGCTACCTATGGTGTACTATTTCACATGTCCAATTTTTGCTTTAGGCTTTTAAACAACACTTTTAACTACTGCTACCAGTCTACCACTGAGGTACCTATGAAGCGAGTTTGGTTCATCTTTTTTTTCTCTAGTTGCTAAGGTGTTTAGGAATTAAAGGTTAGAATTACTTTTAAGGTTAAAAAAAGCACATGGTGCGAACAGAAAGTTCACTATTGTTTTAACATTAATGGTCATTAGAAAACTTCTAATTGAGCTTAACCCATTTAAATGTTGCTACTTTAAGGTAGCACCGTTTCGGTGCTACCTTTGGTGTACTATTTTTACATGTCACAAAATATATGGGCCTCTGCTTGACGCAGAGACAGGTACTTGGCCCCGTTTCTACCCATTATTAAGTGTACTGAGACTTTAGGTTTTAAACAACACTTTTAACTACTGGTTTAATGTAAAACTACGAAATATGTTTATATACATGAAATCTTAACAAAACCTTAGTTTTAATATTAAAGGTAATTTGGAAACTTCTAATTGAGCTTAAACCATTTAAATGTTGCGAATTAAAGGTAGCACCGTTTTGGTGCTACCTTTGGTGTACTATTTTTACATATCCAATTTTGCTTTAGGATTTTAAACATCACTTTTAACTACCGGTTTAATGTAAAACTATGAAATATGTTTATATATATATGAATTCTTAACCAAACCTTAGTTTTAACATTAAACCGTATTTGGAAACTTCTAATTGCTCACTCAGAGACAAGTACTTGGCCCCGTTACTCTCCATCATTAAGTGTACTTAGGCTTTATGTTTTTAAACAAGACTTTTAACTACTGGTTTAATGTAAAACTACAAAATATGTTTATATACATGATAACTTAACAAAACCTTAGTTTTTAACATTAAAGGTAATTTGGAAACTTCCAATTGGGCTTAACCTATTTAAATGTTGCTTAACCTATTTAAATGTTGCTAATTAAAGGTAGCACCGTTTTGGTGCTACCTTTGGTGTACTATTTATTCCTTGTCAATTTTGCTTAAAGTTTTTAAACAACACTTTTAACTAAGTGTTTAATGTTAAAGTACGAAATATGTTTATATATGAGCCTCTGCTGACTTGGAGACAAGTACTTGGCCCCCGTTCCTGTCCATCATTAAGTGTACTGAGGCTTTACGTTTTTAAACAAGACTTTTAACTACTAGTTTAATGTAAAACTACAAAATATGTTTATATATACATGATAACTTAACAAAACCTTAGTTTTTACATTGAAGGTAATTTGGGAACTTTTAATTGAGCTTAAAACATTTAAATGTTGCTAATTAAAGGTAGCACCGTTTTGGTGCTACCTTTGGTGTACTATTTCTTCCTTGTCAAATTTTGCTTAAAGTTTTTAAACAACACTTTTAACTACGGGTTTAATGTTAAAGTACAAAACAACACTTTTAACTACAGGTTTAATGTTAAAGTACAAAATATGTTTACATATGAGCCTCTGCTGACTGAGAGACAAGTACTTGGCACCGTTCCTGTCCATCATTAAGTGTATTTAGGCTTTACGTTTTTAAACAAGACTTTTAACTACTGGTTTAATGTAAAACTATGAAATATGTTTATATATGAGCCTACGCCTGACGCAGAGACAGGTATTTGGTCTTGTTCCTGTCCCTAATTAAGTGTACTGAGGCTGTAGGTTTTTAAAAAACACTTTTAACTTCTGGTTTAATGTAAAAACTATGAAATATGTTTATATATAAATGATAACTTAACAAAACCTTAGTTTTAACATTAAAGGTAATTTGGAAACCTCCAATTGAGCTTAACCCATTTAAATGTTGCTACTTTTTAATGTAGCAACCGGTAGCACCGTTTTGATGCTATCTTTGGTGTACTATTTTTTTTTTTACATGTAAAATTTTGCTTTAGGTTTTTAAACAAAAATTTAAGTATTACGTTAAGGTCAAACTACCAAACATGTTTGTTATCTACATGAATTATTAACAAACTTTTAGTTTTAACTTTAATGATGATATAGGAATTTCTATTTATGTGTAAAGTTTAACATAATTAGTTTTGTATTTGATTTTATTATTGTTTGGAACACTTGTTATGTGTTGTAGTCAAGCAAGTCTTATTTTGGTATAAAAAATAATAATCTTTAGCACATGTATGTAAAGCTAATGTTTTAATTTCAATTTATTAAATGAAAATGAATGTGGTATTAATGTAAAATATATTAAAAATCAGTTTTAAAAAATCTACAGGAAATTGTCAACAAATTTAAAATGTATCATATTACTGTTAAATGTGCAGTATATCCCTTCATTTTGCATGCCCAGTTGCGCTTCATCATTTATGAAAGTGGTTTGTTGAGTGTGCCCTTATTATTGACATCCGTAAAAAAATTATTTAAATTTAACATACAATTGTGTATGCGCAGTAGTACTTGTCTACTGCGCATGCGCAGAAGGTTTCCACCACTCTTTGTCGGGTATATAAGCAGGTGGGTTAACCATGCATTTCATTGTTTGGCGAACTTTTGCCAAGTGAACATCTTATTGACAACTTCGGTTATTCCGGATATTTAAAAGGTGTATGCTATTTTTCTTACATTTGACTTCAATATGTCTGAACTGCAGTGTTACATGTTTGATAGTAAACCTGTAGCTGTATTATTTGATCGTGAAAACAATCCATGGTTTAAGGCTAATGATGTATCAGAAATTCTAGAATATAAAAGACCGCGAAAAGCAATAAATGATCTAGTTAAGGAAAAATATAAAAAGTTATGTAAAGATATTGATGGAAACAGTTTAGTGCTACCCTCTAACTTTCAAAAAAGTACCGTATTCATCAATGAACCAGGTTTATATTCCTTAATTTTATCGTCCAAGATGAAATTAGCTAAGCGCTTTCAAGATTGGGTGTTTGAAGAAATACTACCATCAATTCGCAAGTATGGAGAGTATAAACTAAAAAGAGAAAACCTTAAGTTGACTCACTCCTTACGTAAAGCGTTGTCAAATAATCAAAAACTAATTGAAACGTTAATTGATCAAATACCTAAAGTTGCTGTTATACCTGATGATATGGATTTAAAACATATCTTTTGTGTATTGGAAAAGGACACATACTATGAAAAGTATGGAGTAATGGAGTACAAGTGCATTCGTACAGAGAGGAGACGATATAAAAGAGCACTGAAAAGAGCAAAGGAAGATGGTTTTGTACCAAGTTTTACAAGATATCCTGTACCAAACAGTATAAATATCTTTAATAAAGCTAAGGAGGTTATGAATACTTATGGTATGCATTACGAATGTTCTTTGAATAACATACTGACCCCCCATAATTTTGTAAATATTGTAAAAATTATTCTTAATGAATAAACTGTATGAATGTATGTATGAATGTGGGACTTATTAGATTGAGAAGTTAAGGTATTAACTTTAGCTACTTATTTGAAAAGTCTGGTGTGAATGAAGGTCACTGGCGCGGTTGACTAAAAGACCCGTAAACCGTGTGTGTGTGTGTGTGTGAATGTGTGTGAATGTGTGTGAATGTGTGTGTGTGTGTGTGTGTGTGTGTGTGTGTGTGTGTGTGTGTGTGTGTGTGTGTGTGTGTGTGTGTGTGTGTGTGTGAATGTGTGTGTGAATGTGTGGAAAACGACGTACACCCACCTCCTCGCGGTGTTTTCTGGGTAACGCTAAGAGGTGTACAACAAATGTCTTGTAAACCACATGAATTAATCTATTTTTTTTTTTTTATATACATTCATAGGTATATACAATAATAACATTTATTTAAATTAAACAAATTTAAAAGCATTTTAAATGCATACAATTTATAATTGTTGTCACAAAAACACCTCGTGCTTTACTAATAATAGATGAAAACGATATAATGTATGTATAAAATATGAGTTTTTTAATTAATGGAGCTAAAAAAATAAAGATAGCATTAAATTAGTGTTACCATAAAATTTGTTTATAGAACAATAAGTTTTTCTTCATAATTATAGGTTAATATTTAAAAAAATGTCGAACCTGATTCCCTTATACAAATAATGAATAACAATCGCAATAAACACTTATCTTTAAGATACAAATGTGGTTAGCACTGAATCAGTGGTACCTTTAAATAATGTGAAAAGCCTTATATTTGGAAAAAAAATTATACATTTGTCTAAATAATACAATTTACATGTTTTCCTTCAAACTAACTTTTTAACACACCGATTTTGAACCATAAAAATGTTTTATATACTGGTTTTAAGATCTATATTTAGGTAGCACTAAATTAGAGCTACCATTAAGTTAATAAAATAGCTACATACATTTATAATTATATTTTATTATTTAATTATTAAATATATTTAATTTATTCAATATTTATTTCACTGACTCTTTACAGCACAAATAAGTATAAAAACACAAAATCTGAAACAAGTCAGTCATTTTAATTTTAATGTAAAATAATAAAAGCTCAAAACTTAATACTTTTTTTCAAAATTAAACAAAAGTAGCAACAAAATATCGGTGTTATCTTGAAATATTTATAGAAATTATAATATAGTATGGTTTTATTAATTTAAACTAAATTGAATTCATCCTTATTCTACACATAACGGTAAAACCATTCATTCTGAACCTTAATGCTTAGAACTCTGACATGTTGTTTTTCGAACTCTGACATATTGTATTTATTTCAAGATACAGCTCAACCTTTCATTATAAATCTTGTTAATTTTTTAAATCTATCTTCTTATTTCTATAAGGGTTTTGTCTGTTACGTCCCTTTTTCTCTCGACCTGCTGAACCGATTTTTAAGATTGAGGCGTCATTTTAAAGCTTAGGATATACCGCAGTGACGAATTGTAATTAAAAAGGTCATATTGTTTCGGGCTTCGACCCTCCTGGCCTTTGATTTATGTCTAGAGGGCACTTTAAATGTTGACCAACTTTTATTGCAAGTTCTTTAATGTGAATTGTAATTTAACAGCTGATTACCTTCAGATGAATTTTAAAAGCCGGATAGTAAACAAAAATAGATCTCCGTCACTTCATAATCAACATTTACGTACTGTAGGTGAGATTCACTCATACAGAATCATAAAACGCGCAATTTGCGCACGGGCCACCTCGTAATATAATAAAAATATAAAACACATGAACTTTTAACTAATTTACCAATAGGGAATACGCTATTACGGTGTTATTCATGATAAGACCTAAGCCCGGGACCATGATACTTTTTCATTTTGAGATCTCTAAAAGCCAAAAACACCGTTTGTTCAATTTCATATATATATGTATGTGTCCATAAACACGATAACTTTTGAATGGAACCTCTGATTTTGATGAAATTTAGTACAGGGGTGTAAGCCAGTATCTACTTAATTGAATTTGTGAAACATAATGATCGGATTATGGGAACGAGGTTTATAGGGTTTCTAAAGGGTTAAAATTGGGTTTTTGGCATTTTTTGAACCTCAATTTTTTTTTAAAATTCATGACTTTTAACTAAAACCATTCAAAAGAGCTTAAAACAACGAACAATTTAGTATTTTGAATTTTTACCTAACTTAAATGGTTATTCAGAAAATCCAAACACTATGTTTTACATGTTATTCTTATGGGAAATGAACAAAACCTTCTATCTTGCTTATTTATTGAAATATCTTGATAAACTTGGTATGTACATTAATTAGAAAGCGTTTAACTTATATCTGCTTATAAAATGCATATGGCGGCAAACCTACATACTCACCTCTATGGGTTTTATGGAAAAATTAAAAAACACCATAACCTGATAAAATTTGGTATGTACATTCACTAGGTAGGGTTTAACTTATATTTATCAATGAAACCCATATGGCGGCAAACCTACATACTTTAAACCCCCATGGATTTTATGAGAAAATAGAAAATATACCAAAATTCCATTGGAAACTTGCTGAGTAAGCAGGTCTGCTGCGATGGGGGTATTATATTTATAGTTACATTAAGGTAGCATTATTTTGATGCCACCTTTACATAAAATATATTAATTCAATTATCTTATTGTTTTATTGTGTATTTACATTAAATTTAGTCTACATGTGGGAATTGAGACACCAATTTTTGGAAAATGAATGCATATAATCATGGGATATAGTCTTTATTCTGTAAACCCGGCTTACCCCTTAATTGTTTCCCCTTTAAATTTTCATTTTAAATTTAAAGTGGAAACACTTCTTTTTACAAACAAATTTGTGCTATTATCATTCACTTTTCTTTGTTTAAATTAAATGTAGTCCTTTTTTTACTCTACTTATAAAGCAGAAAAGATACTGGAACTTAAATCATATAGTTTTGGAACTTGAATCATTATTCCAAACATACAATTTAACTCTCCAATTGTAAATATAAGATGAGAAAAGCTAAAATTTCTATATTTATAGTTATAATTATAGGCATTTAGTCAAATGCCTATAACTCAATAATGGATTGACGGATTAGGACAAGCGATACATCATTGAAAAGGTCTATGTAAGACTAACATTTTAGTAAAAGAAGAATTTGGTTATCTTATTTTAGTCAAAAGTTATGCGAATTATTTCAAATAAATACCAAAAAAACACCGTTTGTTCAATTTCATTTATATATATATATATATATATATATATATATATCAGTCTACCACTGAGGTACCTACGAAGCAAGTTTGGTTGATTTCACTTTCTCTTGAGCTGCGTTAGTCTTAACATGAAATTTATCAGTTATTTCAACTTCTTTTTGCACTAACGTAACGTTTTGTTGTCTCACAATTTTAATTAATTGCGCAAAAGAAGTATCTCTAGGAGACATTCTTAACCGTATATGTAGCTCCTACAAATGCAAGCTTATTAATGACAAATTCACAACTTATAAGACATGTTTAAATAAAAGACAAAGTGGTAAGCATCTTGACGGCGCAAGGTGCAAGTACAGACTAGAAACCTGGAGGTCCATAGCCTGCCATTTATGAGTTCTAAAAATGGGGAGGGGGAAGGAATAAGGATTGGGAAGGGGTAGGGTGGGGGAAGGGTAGTTTGGTTATTAAACGACTTGTGCTGTAAAATAGCCGCCAACATCCACACCTTGTTCGTAGCACTCCTTTATTGTTTGTGCCCACTGCCGCATGCGGTCTCTATCATTTGGTGTTACAAGAAAAGAATTACAATCATCATACAATATAAAGGAGCCGATTCGTACGTAAGATCCTGAGTCCAACCATTTATGAGCTTCAGACATGAATTTATCTATTGTATCAAATGGGGATTCTGGATCAATTGCTATAACTTTGAGTTCTTCATTAATTTCAACGGTATAATCATCATCTTCATCATCATCTTCACTGTCACTGTCGTTATTTAAAGTGTCTTCAGGTTGTTCAAAAACATTAGAAAGTTCGGAGGAATTGAAATTTTCATTGAGACGAGGAGGCATTTTGAAGCAAGTAATATTGTAAACAGCAGAGACAAAACAACAAGAGTGGCTTGTAGAAGCGAAATGAAGGAGTGAACAACGCTCGCTCCACTTTTATAATGGTATACTAATGAGAGGGGTAACAGCTAGCCGTTATCGATTATTGACCTGGGAGGTGGGGGAAAGAAAGGAGAGGGGGTATTTATTTGAAATAATTCGCATAACTTTTGACTAAAATAAGATAACCAAATTCTTCTTTTACTAAAATGTTAGTCTTACATAGACCTTTTCAATGATGTATCGCTTGTCCTAATCCGTCAATCCATTATTGAGTTATAGGAATTTGACTAAATGCCTATAATTATAACTATAAATATAGAAATTTTAGCTTTTCTCATCTTATATTTACAATTGGAGAGTTAAATTGTATGTTTGGAATAATGATTCAAGTTCCAAAACTATATGATTTAAGTTCCAGTATCTTTTCTGCTTTATAAGTAGAGTAAAAAAAGGACTACATTTAATCCTTATTCCTTCCCCCTCCCCATTTTTAGAACTCATAAATGGCAGGCTATGGACCTCCAGGTTTCTAGTCTGTACTTGCACCTTGCGCCGTCAAGATGCTTACCACTTTGTCTTTTATTTAAACATGTCTTATAAGTTGTGAATTTGTCATTAATAAGCTTGCATTTGTAGGAGCTACATATACGGTTAAGAATGTCTCCTAGAGATACTTCTTTTGCGCAATTAATTAAAATTGTGAGACAACAAAACGTTACGTTAGTGCAAAAAGAAGTTGAAATAACTGATAAATTTCATGTTAAGACTAACGCAGCTCAAGAGAAAGTGAAATCAACCAAACTTGCTTCGTAGGTACCTCAGTGGTAGACTGATATATATATATATATATAAATGAAATTGAACAAACGGTGTTTTTTTGGTATTTATTTGAAATAATTCGCATAACTTTTGACTAAAATAAGATAACCAAATTCTTCTTTTACTAAAATGTTAGTCTTACATAGACCTTTTCAATGATGTATCGCTTGTCCTAATCCGTCAATCCATTATTGAGTTATAGGCATTTGACTAAATGCCTATAATTATAACTATAAATATAGAAATTTTAGCTTTTCTCATCTTATATTTACAATTGGAGAGTTAAATTGTATGTTTGGAATAATGATTCAAGTTCCAAAACTATATGATTTAAGTTCCAGTATCTTTTCTGCTTTATAAGTAGAGTAAAAAAAGGACTACATTTAATTTAAACAAAGAAAAGTGAATGATAATAGCACAAATTTGTTTGTAAAAAGAAGTGTTTCCACTTTAAATTTAAAATGAAAATTTAAAGGGGAAACAATTAAGGGGTAAGCCGGGTTTACAGAATAAAGACTATATCCCATGATTATATGCATTCATTTTCCAAAAATTGGTGTCTCAATTCCCACATGTAGACTAAATTTAATGTAAATACACAATAAAACAATAAGATAATTGAATTAATATATTTTATGTAAAGGTGGCATCAAAATAATGCTACCTTAATGTAACTATAAATATAATACCCCCATCGCAGCAGACCTGCTTACTCAGCAAGTTTCCAATGGAATTTTGGTATATTTTCTATTTTCTCATAAAATCCATGGGGGTTTAAAGTATGTAGGTTTGCCGCCATATGGGTTTCATTGATAAATATAAGTTAAACCCTACCTAGTGAATGTACATACCAAATTTTATCAGGTTATGGTGTTTTTTAATTTTTCCATAAAACCCATAGAGGTGAGTATGTAGGTTTGCCGCCATATGCATTTTATAAGCAGATATAAGTTAAACGCTTTCTAATTAATGTACATACCAAGTTTATCAAGATATTTCAATAAATAAGCAAGATAGAAGGTTTTGTTCATTTCCCATAAGAATAACATGTAAAACATAGTGTTTGGATTTTCTGAATAACCATTTAAGTTAGGTAAAAATTCAAAATACTAAATTGTTCGTTGTTTTAAGCTCTTTTGAATGGTTTTAGTTAAAAGTCATGAATTTTAAAAAAAAATTGAGGTTCAAAAAATGCCAAAAACCCAATTTTAACCCTTTAGAAACCCTATAAACCTCGTTCCCATAATCCGATCATTATGTTTCACAAATTCAATTAAGTAGATACTGGCTTACACCCCTGTACTAAATTTCATCAAAATCAGAGGTTCCATTCAAAAGTTATCGTGTTTATGGACACATACATATATATATGAAATTGAACAAACGGTGTTTTTGGCTTTTAGAGATCTCAAAATGAAAAAGTATCATGGTCCCGGGCTTAGGTCTTATCATGAATAACACCGTAATAGCGTATTCCCTATTGGTAAATTAGTTAAAAGTTCATGTGTTTTATATTTTTATTATATTACGAGGTGGCCCGTGCGCAAATTGCGCGTTTTATGATTCTGTATGAGTGAATCTCACCTACAGTACGTAAATGTTGATTATGAAGTGACGGAGATCTATTTTTGTTTACTATCCGGCTTTTAAAATTCATCTGAAGGTAATCAGCTGTTAAATTACAATTCACATTAAAGAACTTGCAATAAAAGTTGGTCAACATTTAAAGTGCCCTCTAGACATAAATCAAAGGCCAGGAGGGTCGAAGCCCGAAACAATATGACCTTTTTAATTACAATTCGTCACTGCGGTATATCCTAAGCTTTAAAATGACGCCTCAATCTTAAAAATCGGTTCAGCAGGTCGAGAGAAAAAGGGACGTAACAGACAAAACCCTTATAGAAATAAGAAGATAGATTTTAAAAATTAACAAGATTTATAATGAAAGGTTGAGCTGTATCTTGAAATAAATACAATATGTCAGAGTTCGAAAAACAACATGTCAGAGTTCTAAGCATTAAGGTTCAGAATGAATGGTTTTACCGTTATGTGTAGAATAAGGATGAATTCAATTTAGTTTAAATTAATAAAACCATACTATATTATAATTTCTATAAATATTTCAAGATAACACCGATATTTTGTTGCTACTTTTGTTTAATTTTGAAAAAAAGTATTAAGTTTTGAGCTTTTATTATTTTACATTAAAATTAAAATGACTGACTTGTTTCAGATTTTGTGTTTTTATACTTATTTGTGCTGTAAAGAGTCAGTGAAATAAATATTGAATAAATTAAATATATTTAATAATTAAATAATAAAATATAATTATAAATGTATGTAGCTATTTTATTAACTTAATGGTAGCTCTAATTTAGTGCTACCTAAATATAGATCTTAAAACCAGTATATAAAACATTTTTATGGTTCAAAATCGGTGTGTTAAAAAGTTAGTTTGAAGGAAAACATGTAAATTGTATTATTTAGGCAAATGTATAATTTTTTTTCCAAATATAAGGCTTTTCACATTATTTAAAGGTACCACTGATTCAGTGCTAACCACATTTGTATCTTAAAGATAAGTGTTTATTGCGATTGTTATTCATTATTTGTATAAGGGAATCAGGTTCGACATTTTTTTAAATATTAACCTATAATTATGAAGAAAAACTTATTGTTCTATAAACAAATTTTATGGTAACACTAATTTAATGCTATCTTTATTTTTTCTAGCTCCATTAATTAAAAAACTCATATTTTATACATACATTATATCGTTTTCATCTATTATTAGTAAAGCACGAGGTGTTTTTGTGACAACAATTATAAATTGTATGCATTTAAAATGCTTTTAAATTTGTTTAATTTAAATAAATGTTATTATTGTATATACCTATGAATGTATATTAAAAAAAAAAAAAACAGATTAATTCATGTGGTTTACAAGACATTTGTTGTACACCTCTTAGCGTTACCCAGAAAACACCGCGAGGAGGTGGGTGTACGTCGTTTTCCACACATTCACACACACATTCACACACACACACACACACACACACACACATTCACACACATTCACACACATTCACACACACACACACGGTTTACGGGTCTTTTAGTCAACCGCGCCAGTGACCTTCATTCACACCAGACTTTTCAAATAAGTAGCTAAAGTTAATACCTTAACTTCTCAATCTAATAAGTCCCACATTCATACATACATTCATACAGTTTATTCATTAAGAATAATTTTTACAATATTTACAAAATTATGGGGGGTCAGTATGTTATTCAAAGAACATTCGTAATGCATACCATAAGTATTCATAACCTCCTTAGCTTTATTAAAGATATTTATACTGTTTGGTACAGGATATCTTGTAAAACTTGGTACAAAACCATCTTCCTTTGCTCTTTTCAGTGCTCTTTTATATCGTCTCCTCTCTGTACGAATGCACTTGTACTCCATTACTCCATACTTTTCATAGTATGTGTCCTTTTCCAATACACAAAAGATATGTTTTAAATCCATATCATCAGGTATAACAGCAACTTTAGGTATTTGATCAATTAACGTTTCAATTAGTTTTTGATTATTTGACAACGCTTTACGTAAGGAGTGAGTCAACTTAAGGTTTTCTCTTTTTAGTTTATACTCTCCATACTTGCGAATTGATGGTAGTATTTCTTCAAACACCCAATCTTGAAAGCGCTTAGCTAATTTCATCTTGGACGATAAAATTAAGGAATATAAACCTGGTTCATTGATGAATACGGTACTTTTTTGAAAGTTAGAGGGTAGCACTAAACTGTTTCCATCAATATCTTTACATAACTTTTTATATTTTTTCCTTAACTAGATCATTTATTGCTTTTCGCGGTCTTTTATATTCTAGAATTTCTGATACATCATTAGCCTTAAACCATGGATTGTTTTCACGATCAAATAATACAGCTACAGGTTTACTATCAAACATGTAACACTGCAGTTCAGACATATTGAAGTCAAATGTAAGAAAAATAGCATACACCTTTTAAATATCCGGAATAACCGAAGTTGTCAATAAGATGTTCACTTGGCAAAAGTTCGCCAAACAATGAAATGCATGGTTAACCCACCTGCTTATATACCCGACAAAGAGTGGTGGAAACCTTCTGCGCATGCGCAGTAGACAAGTACTACTGCGCATACACAATTGTATGTTAATTTAAATAATTTTTTTACGGATGTCAATAATAAGGGCACACTCAACAAACCACTTTCATAAATGATGAAGCGCAACTGGGCATGCAAAATGAAGGGATATACTGCACATTTAACAGTAATATGATACATTTTAAATTTGTTGACAATTTCCTGTAGATTTTTTAAAACTGATTTTTAATATATTTTACATTAATACCACATTCATTTTCATTTAATAAATTGAAATTAAAAAATTAGCTTTACATACATGTGCTAAAGATTATTATTTTTTATACCAAAATAAGACTTGCTTGACTACAACACATAACAAGTGTTCCAAACAATAATAAAATCAAATACAAAACTAATTATGTTAAACTTTACACATAAATAGAAATTCCTATATCATCATTAAAGTTAAAACTAAAAGTTTGTTAATAATTCATGTAGATAACAAACATGTTTGGTAGTTTGACCTTAACGTAATACTTAAATTTTTGTTTAAAAACCTAAAGCAAAATTTTACATGTAAAAAAAAATAGTACACCAAAGATAGCATCAAAACGGTGCTACCGGTTGCTACATTAAAAAGTAGCAACATTTAAATGGGTTAAGCTCAATTGGAGGTTTCCAAATTACCTTTAATGTTAAAACTAAGGTTTTGTTAAGTTATCATTTATATATAAACATATTTCATAGTTTTTACATTAAACCAGAAGTTAAAAGTGTTTTTTAAAAACCTACAGCCTCAGTACACTTAATTAGGGACAGGAACAAGACCAAATACCTGTCTCTGCGTCAGGCGTAGGCTCATATATAAACATATTTCATAGTTTTACATTAAACCAGTAGTTAAAGGTCTTGTTTAAAAACGTAAAGCCTAAATACACTTAATGATGGACAGGAACGGTGCCAAGTACTTGTCTCTCAGTCAGCAGAGGCTCATATGTAAACATATTTTGTACTTTAACATTAAACCTGTAGTTAAAAGTGTTGTTTTGTACTTTAACATTAAACCCGTAGTTAAAAGTGTTGTTTAAAAACTTTAAGCAAAATTTGACAAGGAAGAAATAGTACACCAAAGGTAGCACCAAAACGGTGCTACCTTTAATTAGCAACATTTAAATGTTTTAAGCTCAATTAAAAGTTCCCAAATTACCTTCAATGTAAAAACTAAGGTTTTGTTAAGTTATCATGTATATATAAACATATTTTGTAGTTTTACATTAAACTAGTAGTTAAAAGTCTTGTTTAAAAACGTAAAGCCTCAGTACACTTAATGATGGACAGGAACGGGGGCCAAGTACTTGTCTCCAAGTCAGCAGAGGCTCATATATAAACATATTTCGTACTTTAACATTAAACACTTAGTTAAAAGTGTTGTTTAAAAACTTTAAGCAAAATTGACAAGGAATAAATAGTACACCAAAGGTAGCACCAAAACGGTGCTACCTTTAATTAGCAACATTTAAATAGGTTAAGCAACATTTAAATAGGTTAAGCCCAATTGGAAGTTTCCAAATTACCTTTAATGTTAAAAAACTAAGGTTTTGTTAAGTTATCATGTATATAAACATATTTTGTAGTTTTACATTAAACCAGTAGTTAAAAGTCTTGTTTAAAAACATAAAGCCTAAGTACACTTAATGATGGAGAGTAACGGGGCCAAGTACTTGTCTCTGAGTGAGCAATTAGAAGTTTCCAAATACGGTTTAATGTTAAAACTAAGGTTTGGTTAAGAATTCATATATATATATAAACATATTTCATAGTTTTACATTAAACCGGTAGTTAAAAGTGATGTTTAAAAACCTAAAGCAAAATTGGATATGTAAAAATAGTACACCAAAGGTAGCACCAAAACGGTGCTACCTTTAATTCGCAACATTTAAATGGTTTAAGCTCAATTAGAAGTTTCCAAATTACCTTTAATATTAAAACTAAGGTTTTGTTAAGATTTCATGTATATAAACATATTTCGTAGTTTTACATTAAACCAGTAGTTAAAAGTGTTGTTTAAAACCTAAAGTCTCAGTACACTTAATAATGGGTAGAAACGGGGCCAAGTACCTGTCTCTGCGTCAAGCAGAGGCCCATATATTTTGTGACATGTAAAAATAGTACACCAAAGGTAGCACCGAAACGGTGCTACCTTAAAGTAGCAACATTTAAATGGGTTTAGCTCAATTAGAAGTTTTCTAATGACCATTAATGTTAAAACAATAGTGAACTTTCTGTTCGCACCATGTGCTTTTTTTTAACCTTAAAAGTAATTCTAACCTTTAATTCCTAAACACCTTAGCAACTAGAGAAAAAAAGATGAACCAAACTCGCTTCATAGGTACCTCAGTGGTAGACTGGTAGCAGTAGTTAAAAGTGTTGTTTAAAAGCCTAAAGCAAAAATTGGACATGTGAAATAGTACACCATAGGTAGCACCAAAACGGTGCTACCTAAAAGTAGCAACATTTAAATGGCTTATCTCAATTAGAAGTTTCCTAATAACATTTAATGTTAAAACTAAGGTTTTGTTAATAATTCATATATATAAACATATTTTATAGTTTTACATTAAACCGGTAATTAAAAGTGTTGTTTAAAAAACATAAAGCAAAATTGGACATGTAGAAAATAGTACATGAAAGGTAGCACCAAAACGGTGCTACCTTTAAGTAGCAACATTTAAATGGGTTAAGTTAAATTAGAAGTTTGAAGACACAAATTTGTGGTAACAATTTACCACTACTATTTTAACTTGTACTGGGAGTAACAATTTCACACTACTGGCTGGGCACCTACATTTAAATGGGTTAATTTAAATTAGAAGTTTGAATACACAAATTTGTGGTAACAATTTACCACTACTATTTTAACTTGTACTGGGAGTAACAATTTCACACTACTGGCTTGGCACCTACATTTAAATGGGTAAAGTTAAATTAGAAGTTTGAATACACAAATTTGTGGTAACAATTTACCACTACTATTTTAACTTGTACTGGGAGTAACAATTTCACACTACTAGCTTGGCACCTACATTTAAATGGGTTAAGTTAAATTAGAAGTTTGAAGACACAAATTTGTGTTTGTGGTAACAATTTACCACTACTATTTTAACTTGTACTGGGAGTAACAATTTCACACTACTGGCTTGGCACCTACATTTAAATAGGTTAAGTTACATTAGAAGTTTAAAGACACAAATTTGTGTTTGTGGTAACAATTTACCACTACTATTTTAACTTGTACTGGAAGTAACAATTTCACACTACTAGCTTGGCACCTCCCCCCCCCGGGTGCAGTTTTCGTCCGGAGCAAAAAATTTTTGGTCAAGGTCAAAAAATTTTCGAAAAAAAATTTTTGGGGGGGGGCGCAGTTTTCGTCCGGAGCAAAAAATTTTTGGTCAAGGTCAAAAAAATTTTCAAAAAAAAAATTTCGGGGGGGGGCGCAGTTTTCGTCCGGAGCAAAAAATTTTTGGTCAAGGTCAAAAAATTTTTCAAAAAAAAAATTTCGGGGGGGGGCAGTTTTCGTCCGGAGCAAAAAATTTTTAAAAAAAATTCGGGGGGGGGGCTCACTTCTCGTCCGGCGCCGAGGGGGGGGGGCTTCACCTACCCTTAGGACTTTAACTCTTGGATACCTGCTACCCTTACTCATGTGTGAACATAAAATAAAATTTGGTTGAACCACAGTTTGGACAGCCAACACTTAGCCGCATCTCGCTCTAAGTCCTGAGCAGTCCCAGAACTCAGGCAAAAATCCGCCTAAGTCATGACTGACCTACATAACATGTGGAACAAAAATATTTTATTTTATTCACACATGAATATGGGTCAAGGTCGTTCAAGAATTAAAAAAGAAATCCCCCCGATGCCTAAGACCGCCGGCGGCCAGAGGCATCGGGGGGATCTCAACATTTAAGGGGAGGTGATTAAATAAAAAATTATTTATTTAATTTTGAGTTTCCTTAAGGGAAACATGCTACAATAATTTGGAAAAGGCCATGCTAACCATGACCGAGGATCCCGTCTTAACCCGTAGGTACTGACTTTTGCCTAGCACACCGGTCAGTGTCAGGATCCGACGCCTCGTGCTAAAGGATGCCAACCACCCATCTAGAGTGATGAGGTCCAGTAGCGCCCCTGACCGAAAGAGGCCTAAGGGTGGATCCCCAGGGGCCTACCCCCGGGCTCGTTAGGCGCCATGCTATTGTTGGTAACAAATAATTCTTGAGGTTCTAAACCTCGAAAAATTTTTATTTTACAGAGACTGTAAAGTCTCAAAAAGCCTAACACTTTAACTGCCAATTTACGGAGGAGTACCTCCAAGATACGAATTTAGAAAAATTTCAACTTGGGGACAACCTGTGAAGATTAGTACAAAATAATATTTTTCAACACACAACACTTAGAGTAAATAAATCCAACACCAAGACCTAGCAGAAGCAGCAAGCGCAAAATAAAATATTTCTTAAAACTACACATGCCATGCCTTAGACTAAAAGAATTCCCAATATAATGCGGCGCCAACATTACATTGCGAATCCTGTAGGGCAGAGCTTCAACCACTCAGCTGAAATGTTTGAAAGCAACTGCGAAGAAGCTAAGCCTCAGAGAATCGAAGCTGGGCCGGTCAGGAGTGGTGGAACCGGACCTGGTTACGTAAACAGCCAGACCTCGACACGTACTTGTTTGCGGCATTGGACAATCTCCAAGAGCCACACCTGAATACATTACTAACCGGATCTCATTATACAACACGTGTCAAGGTATGGCAACGCCTCGGGCTATGCCACCTCCTCCTCCCCCGGGGGGGGGGGCTCACTTCTCATCCGGAGCCGAGGGGGGGGGGGAGGGGGAGGGGTCTTGGGACTTAGAATATTTTCAGTCCAAGTCAGGTGTACTATAGAATAATATTTTAGCTTGCCGGATTCAGCACAGCCGGCAGAGACGGTTACATAATGCTTATATATAACAGACTGGTTTCTTTGCCAACTGGTCGAATGTAGCTCAACAGAAGGTAAGTCAGTTTATTGCAAGCCAACAAACACGCCACACCTCGCCACCGCTCAACTTTTCTGTGAGTAAATTTTTATTTTTCCTTCTTATTAAACTTAGCAAAACAGAACCTAGCCTGTTTTGCACAAAATTAATTTTTGTTACACTGCTACAATTACGTTTACTTAACAAATTATTTTCCACTCATTATTTAATATTTTATTCCTTACTTGTTAAGACTTAGAAACTGAAATGTTGGAAGACTGTTTGATACAAAATTAATTTTTATTTAGCTATACAGGTCTCCTAATATTTTCATACACTTGTATTTTGCAGGTGTGGCTAAATATTTTTCGCTCACAATTTAATTTTATTCCACACAAGTGGATTTTGAACTTTACTACAAAACTGATCCATACCCGTCTCCTACAAAATTATTTTTCATTTGGCTCTACCTCTTTTAGTCTTACATTAAATATTTCTTGGAGTTAAATTTTACACAAGTCTCTCGGTTAATTTTTCTGCACAGTACGTGTTACTCCTTGGACAGTTCCCAGCAAACTGTTTCTACACTTGTCAACAACAGTCTGCATTACCCCCTCCACTACTCATTCCCCCACTATAGCCCTGTTCCCCCACTACTTCCAGCTAAGGTACAACACTGGACTAAGTGTTTCAGTTTTATCCAAACCTTACTGTGAGACACATCTATGGCTGAAACTTTGCGAGAAAAATTATTAAGAGTAAAATTTTTGCTGGCCAAGCAAAATAATTCTGTTAAGGTGTCCAAGACTTCCACTTTAACAAAAATGAAACGTTGCTTCAAAAATAATCCAAAATTTTACTCAAGGGACACAAATATCACTATGGATGATAAAATGTTTCAGAAACTTTTAGACGAGCTAACTTTTGCCAGTAAGGTTACGTTGGTGACTCCAATTCCCGACCAAGTTCCAACATCACCTGAGAAAGAATAAAAAATAAATATTTCTCAGGAAATATTTCCAATCCGAGTTACGGAGGTCCGGTAAAGGACCGGCTGGGACGAGTTGTTTGTAAAAAAATAAATTTTTCTTCCTTCTGACCACTTTACCCCCACCACCTCCTTATCCCCACCACTGGGCCGGGTACCTGGGGAACCGCCTGCACCCAAGTCCAAGTCAGTACGTCTTCGGACGCGGTGCTGTTCGGATCGCGTGTCGTTTGTCGCAATGTCGGGTGTTTGAAGAAATTATTCTTCGGCTCTAAGTCTCTCGGTGGGTAAGTAAAATATAAAAATTATTTTTTTTTCAAGTGGGGTTGCTGGGACGGGTCAATGACCCCTGACGGATATATTAGGTCGAGAGTCTGATCGCTAGGGAATAAAAAAAATATTTTTTTGCACTTTTGTGATTCCTCGAGAAATTTCAATTTCTCAGCAAAATTTGAGGAATCGCAAAGGTGCAAAAAAAATTTTTTTTTGTATTCTTGCGTGACCTTGACCTAATTAACGTCAGTGACGTCATCATGATGACGTCAGCAATAATGACGTCACCATGACGTCATAGGTGTGACGTCATGTGACGTCATATTACGTCATTAGTGACGTCATTCGTGACGTCATTGATGACGTCATCACTGCTGACGTCATCGTGATGACGTCACGTCCCAGACCCTACAATTTTACACTACTCACGTTAAACTGTAGGTCCCTATGGATATCATTGGCTGTTGCGCTATGAATTAACAGTCCTGTCTAAGGAGAGTGTTGGCCTTAGTCAGTAACAAGACTACAAGATCGCGCCACAATCATCCAACACTCATCTCTCATTCATACTTGGCTTTAAACTACCTATTGAATGAGGTGGCCATTTCAGTAAAGAAGGTATTAACGGCACTGCATGACGTTCTGAGAGCAGTCCTTTTACCCACTCTTAATGTCAATAATGTGAAATAAAGTAATGAATTAATTATAATAAAAATAGGTTAATTTGATACTGGTTGTTATTTTATGAAGAGAAAAATACAAAACATAGTTCACTTTTGTGGTATGGTTTCATACTAACGACAACAACATAGATTATCGGATCGAAGTGCATCTCTGGAGAGTAGTGGAGGACGAAGGTCGGTGGACAATGTGGGGTGTGTCCGCCCCGCCTATCTGTTATCTGTGTCTGTATAACCTATGACAAGGTCACCTTCATTCACCCTCCCCCTCCGCACAGCGCTGGTCACCTTGGTGAAGAATCGCTACCATTTACCTGTTGAACTACCGCTGTTATGTAATACAAGTTAACAGATCATTTGTAAAATACTAGAGCAAAGTGCCTCACGTCGTTAAAGGTAACCCCTGCACCCCTTAAACCCTTAACCCTTGCACATAAGTTAAAGTATAGACTGATAACAGGTATCTTTATATAATAAAAGAGTGCATTAAGGGTCTAGAGAGAAAACTACTGATTGAATCGTGGTTGTTTTGGTGTCAATGGATACAATTATTTGCTTTTTACCTTATCTATCCATTATATTTCCTAACAACTAACCTTTTTTAACAACATCCTATTCATTACAGGAAACCTACATAGTTATCACTATGGTGTTAATGGGTTAAACACAAAATATCAAATTCCCATAGAAATTTGATGGGTATGCAGGTTTGCTGCGACGAGGATATTATTATTCTTCAACGCCGAAATGGCTTGGCTTCAGATAACTTGCATGCAGCCACAGCCGAAGTGAAGCGCTATTGACATGTCTCGGAGAGTCAGCTGATGGCTGGCTTGGCGCCAACAACAATGTCATTAACAGCTGATTTCCTCCAACAGCTGTGTAATGTTACACTGCGCGCGCACCCCCTGTTGACGCACTCACCTCATTATCCGTTGCCTAGCAACCCTATCACCATGGTAGCTTGTAATTTTATGGTTATTACAAATGCCTCTGGGCTTTCAACTTACGTTACGTGCGTTTGTTTTGAAAAACATATCATACCTTTGAACGAAATTTAAAAAATAATTATACCTTTTTAGTAAACTGTTTGGACCATGCATAACAAACAGGTTTACCATAACGTTGTTCACTAAATCCGAATGTTGTTTCCTTCTAACTATATACTAAACCCAAAACACATTTGAGAGAGAACGAAAGCTTTCTTTCCAGACTTTCATAAAGTGAGGGGCGCGGCGTTCGCTTTCAATAGTATTAGATGATGAAGGTTTATGAAGTAAAATCTCTGGGAATTTAAATTTTAGGTAGTATTCATAAAGAATTTCCTCTACTACTCCAAAAATATATACTACATTTTTGTAATGTTTGAGTGACATTATTGTCATAATTTAAGTCGAATAAACTTCATGAATTGATACTTTTAGGGTATATAACTTATTAATTTTTAAAGGAAATATTTCTTGTTGAATCCAAATTTTATTATTAACATTATACTTTGAATGTTCTGGCCCACATTCGCAATATTTAAATTTGGTTACTATTAACATATTTTTTTTAGTTTGGGCTGTAATTATTTTATTTTAAAATCGCATAACTTAGCTCTCTACCAAATACCTTTTTTTAAACTATCAGCCTATTATGCCTACTCTTAAGAGTATGAAGTACCTCCGCCATCTTGGTATTTTGTCTTATAAGAACAATGTTAAATTAAAAACTTTACTGTGAGTTTGTTTTTCGTCGGAAAATTTCTAACTTGATATCATTTGAAATGTTACCATATTATCTTTCATTTGACGTCATATAAAATTAATTTTAAAAAATTTCACTCGAATAACAAATAAAATATAAATATGTATTAACACGATTTTTAAACTATTTTTAGTAGGTTTATTGAAAATTGATTTACGTCATATAAACCATTATGGTGATCGTATTCTAGTTTCATGCAAATCCGATGCAAGATTATCGTGATAAAGTGATTAAAAGACACATATAATAAACAGCAATGTTTTCAATTAAACATTGTTCTTGTAAGACTAAAAATCCAAGATGGCGGAGGTACTGCAGACTCTTAACGCACCTCCCTTGAATGTTATTTTCATTGCAAATCCTACAATTTTTACTCATAGGATACCGGTACTGTTTTTCCTCAAATTGCATAATAATAATCATAAGTGTCAGAGTTAACAAATCTACTTATTGTCTTTAAGCCATTAAAACAGGACTCATAGGTACTGGTTTTCCTCAAATTGCATAATAACAATCGTAAGTGTCAGAGTTAACAAATCTACTTATTGTCCTTAAGCCATTAAAACAGGTTATTAAAGGTTACAAGTGCTATCTTTTATCAAGACCTGCATGTAAGATTAGACATTTGCACGGATAAGGTTTATGTTTTACTAGGCCTAGTTTTCATGGGTAGGTCTATGTATATTTGGTTATCCTTTTGTATTCATCGTAGATTTTGTAAAATCTTGAAAAGATTGTCTGTTTTTGTGTGAGGTCATGCTTTTTGTATTATGAGTTGTGTTAATAGTCTTTTGTATAAATTATTGTAAATGGCTATGTCCGTTGTAAGAATAAATAAATAAAACAAAACTCCATCCCAAGTTCTTACTACTTATTAAGACTATTTGGATTTCTAAAGCAATGGTTTTCTGATCGATGATTTCTGAATTAAATATAAGTATGGCCATTTGAAAACTGACCCCTGAGAAACTCGCAGCACCATAAGTTGCTCTGGCACAGGCTGCTTCGACAAAAGACCGGGTCAAGAGTCGTAAGGAGTTTTTGGTGGAGCAGGAAAGCACCCATCAGACAATTTCTTGATTTCCCTCCCAGTTAGTTGCGATGAGTCAAAGAAGAAATGTCTTATCAGCATGTCTTTCTTGATTTCACTTTGCAACCCCCTTCTAGATCAAAAGGAAATACCTCCCCCATCAATTTAGGAGTCAACATCCAATTTTTAATGTGCCAAATCAGTCAGTACCTGTTGCTATTTTAGCCGGAGATGATAAGATAATGGTCGATCAGAGGGGCGGGAGGTGGCGGCGCGGCGTCGCACTGCCGCTACTGTCAGCTGACCGGCTCTACACAGTCAGCTGTCAGTTCGCGCCAAAACCTCCGCCCGTTACCATCGCCGCCATGACGTCGATGATACAACTTCACACAGCAGTAGGCGCCATCCTAGCCCTTCTAGTCCACATACAGACAGGTAATGTGACTCAAGTTAACATTCACATGAGTTGTAAATAGTAAAACTTTTTTTAATTTTAGGGGATTCATTTTCTAAACAAGCCTAAACGTGGTTGCTATGCAATAGAATCTTTTACAAAACTTGAGGTCGCAATCTGCAATATAATATAAGTTAGTTACAGTGCAAAAGTAACTGTTAACCGGACGACACAAGAGTATAGCCCAGTTCTAAGACGTTGTTAGTGAAGGCAAACTTTGATTGTTTTAAATACAAAATTATAAATTAAGGGTAAAATCTGTTTAAATAAAACTTTTTAATATATGTATGTCTCAGTGAAAACCCTCTGAAGCAAGGGCAAATGTAGATCTTGATCCCTGGGAGTGCAAGCTCAGCGAATGGTTGAGATAGCCTGTTTCAATACCAAACTCATCTGTGTGGTCAATATATGGGTAGAAAAACTTCCTGTTCACACAAAAACTTTAAGCTTAGTTCACATCTGACTCAAAAAGCCGATTTTTTAAACACAATTCCTTTATTTCTTGATAAACTTTAACATTTAAGGTGCCAAAAATTCGTCTTTAGTCTGTATAGTTTTGCAATAAGGTTTCAGGTTTTAGACATTCTTACTCCAATGGCACTGACAAACCCCAAAGTTCTTTTTAGTCCATAACATTAATACGGAAATCTATACTTATTTAATACGCTAAGGGTTTTTTTTGTCTTGAGAACTCCTCCTACAATTTTCAACCGATTTTCAAGTTTTTGGTGTCGTTGGATTGGGCTTGGTCTGTAGTTGTTTCCGCCAAAAACTGATGAGAATCTGACAGAAACTAAAGGATTTATCCACCATTGAAATCTCAAAATTTCCCATTTAAATAACATTGGGATTGAATAAAGCATTTTAAACATCTGTTAATAATCAGCTGTAAATACTTGTAGTTTTGGTGATTGCAGATATTCACAATATTGGATTGGTCGGATGTCAATGATTTAAAGATAAAAGTAACATTTGTATTGTATTAAAATAAATTGCTCGATTTCGGGCAACACGTTTACTAGTTTTTATTGAACTAACAATTTAAACAGCTGTTCATCGTTGGTATCATAGAACACAGTAATAAATTATAAGCCCCTTACGGTAACGGACATCTGCAGACGACTTACTGAAAGTGGTGCCGGTGACGTCATCTTTATTATCTTTATTGAAATTGACAGATGAGTTGGCTTGTTGTGGTTAAACCAGCGGGCGGTGCTGGTGACGTCACTAGGATTTGTTGATGTTTCGGTGTAGAATAGCCTATTCTAAATACATTGGCATTGAAGACCTCACAGATAAAAAAAAAACAGGATATATCGAAGTACCGTACTGAAATAACCCAAACTGATTACATAATCTGAGTGATTTGTGGTCCGTTGGGCAAAAATGTGAACGTTTTGTGCATCAGGAGCGCTTTCGTCTTATCGAAATTCTCATAACTGCAACTCAGTTGAAATTGTCAAAGATCAATTTTTTTAATACATTTACTTGTACATTGCTATACACATTACTCATTTAAAACAGTTTACAGATTGAAAATTTAGTTATTAACAATAAAGCCTACAAAGGATATCACCCTAGTTCCAAAATTCAACCTTAAATTTGTCTTAATATAAACAAATGAATTTTTAATATAAATATTAAAGAAGTGTCTTGTAAAGTGATTCAAGTGGTTATAGCTAGCAAACAACGCTTTGACGCATTAAGTAAGTTATAAGAATGTTAATTGATCGAATGTAAATATTAAAATAAAGTAAAAACTTGTGAATTGTAATTTTTGTCCATATCTTTGTTGAACGCATCATCTTGATAAAGTCACTTTTAATGTAAAGACAATGACAAAGAAAAGCTCTGTAATTTGTATTAGGTTCACAGCATTAACCTTGTGAGTGACTGCATTATTTCATGACCGAATTGCTTTTTAATTATTCGGGTATGGCAGACACACCGTTTGTCACAACTGCATCAAAGTAGGAGAAGAAACCCTTCGCCTCTAGGCTTTGAAATTAACCGTAAAATTAGAAGTATATTTCATGCTTGATTTGAACTAGAACCTCTGAGCCTATTTTAAGCATTGAGCATAATATTCTTGTTATTTTTACCACAAATTATCCATTATTCCAACAAATAAAATATAAAAAGGCTGGTAGTTTCTCGAAATAAAAAAATTAGGCCTAAGTTTATTTTAAAAATAATATGCCAAGTGATACGCTATTATATTTGCATTTGCAAATTTTCGATATTCGAATAGTTTTGGAACGCTCTTTGTTTACGTAGTGTAAAATAAACGGTATCAGATAACTGACACATACTAATAATATGTGAACAAATAACAATAAGTTCGCCCGCTGCGAACAATCCTAACAATATAAAAAATGTGTTAAAAGCTTAAAACATTAATGTTTTGATGGCCGAGTCGGATAGCTACCATAGCCGAGTAGCGTGAGCTTGACCCTGGCTTGATTCTACGCGCGTCTGTGACTTTTAACTGCGTTTACCGCTAAACAAAAAATTGTATTTTCTCCGCAACCACTTGACGTAGAGCAACAATTTAAAATACTGTATTATTTAGTTTTTGAGCTTGATTTAATGGTTTTAAGTAACATTTGTTTAAAAATAACAGCTATTCAAAATCAAAAAAAAATTTTAACACTTTTTATCGGATAGCTTTTGAACGCGCATTTTCTCAGAAATGCGGGTGGAGTCATTTTATTCTGCATTTTAACCTAAATAAACTACAAAATGTTAATCAAAATCATTAGAGCCGTTTTTGAGAAATTTGGATTTTTCACTTTTTGTAGAGTTTTTGGAGGTAAATGACCCTTAAAAATAAAAAATTTTAAAAAAATGTGAAAAACTCCTATAATTTTCGTGGATTTGGACCTACATACCAAATTTCATTAAAATCGGACCATTAGGACATTCTCTAGCTCGGTTTACATCCTGACACACACGCACACAGACATAACTTTGAAAACCACTTTTTGGACTCAAGAGGGCACCAAAACGGATAAATTTACCAACAAGTGAAGTTTTAAAATCTTTACGAAACCAATACTTTCTCCATATATATACATTTATAGGGGGAAAGGGGGCTCCAAAATGCATAGGTACGGTATATAGGCCTACATCATCAAACTAAAGCGAATTTTTTTACGAAATAGTTATTTGTGCTTCTAGGGACTAAAGTACAATGTTTTCTCCCTGAAGGGAAAGTGTTGTCGCCCGAAGGCGGAGCCGAGGGCGACAATTTCCCTGAGGGAGAAAAGTACTTTAGTCCCTTGATGCACACAACATTTTTCCTCCACCTACACGAATAAAATTTAGGCCTAATAGGCCTACCGCAGATAATTTAACTTTACCTTATGATCCCTTGCTCCGTCAAGCTGGATCTGTCACATCAACATACAAAACACACAAGGTAGGCTATATCAATTTTGAAGAACACGAAAAAAAAACAAAATATAATTTAAGCCTAGTCAAAAGTTTTACACTTATGTTTTGGACTTCTTAGGTTAATAGCCTACCCAAGCAAAATGCAAACAAACACCTACACTGCCACGGCCATCTCTAGTACTAGAGATGCTGCTCACCCACTGCTGACTGAATGGTCAGCAGTGAGTGAGCAGCCGCTACAGCTGCTATTAGTCAACAATGAGTAACGAAACAAATACAAGTAACAGCTGACTGTGGCTCATGTTCTTTTTAATCTCTCTTTTAATGTTATTCTTATGTAACTAACTTTAGCCCCGTGGTATGAAAAAACTCGAGTTTTCCCTAGGTAGAAAGAGTAAGTATTCAAGTCACATGGGATAGAAATTAATACTTTACTACTCTATTCCAAGGAGTAAAATACGGCTTTAGATAGTAGGTGGAGGAAAAAAATAATTTCTCCACATATTCTGTGGTATAGGGGGAGAAAGTAAACAATTGCATGCTGTTCTTTAGGATCAGTTAAGTGAAAAATAATATTACTCATTTCAAGGTATATACATATCGAAAGTATGCTTCAATTCAAGGTCAAACGATCGCATTAAACAAATTCAATGTTTTATGCGGGATATAGACTAATGATTTTATATTAAATTTTAATGGTTTTTTATTTAAATTTATTTTTATTTAAATTTGTTAATTTTTTTAATTTAAATTTTAATGAAACAATTGTTGATATGTGACATTTTAATTAAAACTATAGAGATTGCCCACTGGTCGAAATTCGACCAAAAACTCAATTGATCTTGAGCCAATTAGATTTAAAATGTTTTATAACAAAAACATCTGTTATTCCTGATTTTCTAGAATTTTTCATTACAACCGCCGTCTAATGATTCATCAATTATCCCCATATCATATACATAATATTAACATTGAAACTTTGAAAGCCTGTAGGACGTATAGCCCTGTGAATTATAATGCAATTCTGCTCATCTACAGCACAATGCCTTTCTAACGGTAAACGCGGATTCCCCTACGATGCACAGAATCTACGAAAAAGAGGAAAAGAAACATGCTTGCCTGTTAATATTAAAATTGAAACACAAGTGAACCTATTTTGGAAGACAAAAAGGACTATACAAATTTCATTATAGTTTTAAAAAGGTTGCGTACTTTTCCCATTATTATAGAAGGTTTCATAAAAAGAAAACAATATTACATTAAGATTCATTCATAGATGGGAATATTTTATTTTTAAAGTTGGGTTTTGAATTTAATATCTAATTCCCAGTGCATGTCTATTGGCCAATCATCATGGCGCGTGCATCTCTTATCTTACGCCATTGACCTTCACCAATTATGATAGTATGTATGTGCAAACCCTTTATCTAAACCACTTAACATTTCCGTATTGCCCCACGTCTAATAGGTGCGTTGTTTATCTTTTTGCACTATTAATCTGTCACTTGAACAATCAAATTTTTGTAGACTTAATCGTGAAAATAAATTAACTATTGTAAATCAGACACGGGTTTACTAATAAAGTTTGAAAATTGTTAGGAATTATTTTTTAATACTTCGTTTTATCCCAGTTTTACTTTTGTATTTTTAAAATACCATTTCTCTTTCATCTATATTTGAACGTTTTAACATCAATGTTAATTTAGTGGAGTTAATCAATTGAATAACTTCCTCGTACTGTTGTGTGTTTAATTTCAAATGGGGATTTTTAGAAATAATTTATGGGTATCTTAAGTATTAAAAAATTATGTGATGACAGAATTTATTTATTAAATTTTTGAAGCAATTTTAATTTATGAATTTTTAATGCGTTTTCATTAAATAAATATATTTTTACAAAATTATTTGATGGTAAAATGTGATACCATTAAACCTGTGCGTCAAAACGATCTTCAAACAAGCGTTAGCGCTTTTACTAATAACAACCAAAAAATAAACCATACACAATTGTTAGCATGAGGAGTAGGACTATTAAGTTAAATAAAATTGAATTGACCATATCAACTTGTCTTAAATTTATAAATATAATGGAATTTCAGGTTTTAGTATTTTAAGTGATATGCGTTTTTTATAGAGACTATAGAGATCGCCTCCTGATCGAAATTCGATCAAAATTACAGTTGATCTGGACCCAAGAAAATTATTTTAGAACTAAAACATCTGTTCGTCCTAATTTTCTAGCACTTTTTTCTACCAGCTGTCTAATGATACATTCAACTTTCCTTTCTCCATAAGATTAACATTGAAACTTTGAAAGCTTGTGGGGTGCAGCCCTGGAGTCCGATGTGAATTAGAATGTGATTTTGCCTGGATTTTGCTCATCTAAAGCACAATACCTTTCTAACTTTATGCGCGGATTTATCCTACGATTCACACGAGCTGAGAAAAAAGGAGGAAATGAAACATGCTTGCGTATTAATATATAGATCCTTTGTTATTATTTTTCAATTTTCGTTTAGTTTTCAGGACATTAATATTTTTCGACGGTCCATTTTAAGACCTATTATTGAAACATACCCTTATGCAAACATGCACACATTTTTATCGGCGATAATTGGTCTTATACCATTTAAATAAAAACTTTAAATTCCTTCTCCAATAAACATAAATTTTCTTAGGTATTCTTAGCCACAAACTCGTACCATAATTTTCCTATTGTTCACATAGTCTCGAAAGGCAGGAACGTTTTTTTACGGCAGTTAGGTAACACATAACTCGTGCCAACCGATAACCGGTCTATAGTTAGCTCTTGTTTTACTTGGCAGTGGGCCAGGCTGCAAGGCTGGAGTGTTCCACTGGAAACTCCATCAGCCCAATGAGCAGAGAAGTCATCAACTGCCTGCATGAGCATGGCTGTTGCTTCTGAAACTCATGGGTGTCTAGTAAATTCTAGAAGCAAACCTAACCTATTAACCCTGTGTACTTACATGTTAAGTAAAATTTTAACTTCATTTTAAATGCCTGACCTCTCTTCAGAAAGGTAATTTTTAGGATAGCTATACCTAAAATGTATAAAAACGCGTCATTCTATATTTTTTCATTGGTCACATAGTTTTTGTAACCACGAGCAACATACATTAGTCTTAAACTGAATAAACCAATGTTATGCAACATTTTCATCAACGTGAACAATAATTACACTGTATCATTGGTTAATTATTTTTTTAATTTGTATTTCCCATATCCTGAAAGGCTGAAGGCTGAAGGCTGAAACCAAATCCATGGCACCATAACAACCATATCCGATCAGCAGTTTTCTCTGTAAGCATCTAAATATAATCTTTTATTATATTATGAGATTGAAAACGTATCATTTACAAATATTTATGTCAATGTAAACTGTAGCATCAGCAACGTCCTCTGCCAATCATATTCGGAGGCCTTAATTACTTATTTGATGTCAATCAAAACACAAGGGGTTGATAATTACTGGTGATTTATCAAAATGCGTCTAACATTGTGGCTGCAACCACAGACAAGCTACAAATTAACGTTTAATTATTCTGTGCTGCAACTGGATATAGCGCGGTTAAGGTCTGGTTCTTGTTGTTCCGTGTGTGGTTTTTGGATCCAATAAACCACTTGCAACAGATCACTGTGTTTGTATTAAACATTCCAGGTCGAAATTACTGCGGTAACTGATTTGGAACCCTATCACGTTGACAATGAATTAACAATCGATTGACGATGGAATTTTCAAAAAGTCACTCACTTTTGTTGCGTATGTAGTTTTAATATTTAAAGACATTAAAGGTATTATGTAGGTTTATTACGGACGAAGTCTTGAATCCTATAAGGCCTATACGAGCACTGTCTGAAGCGATGTGTGTTCCACGATCTCGAAATCTAGCTGGTAGATTTTTCTTAAACTTTGCATTTAAGAGTGTTTTGGCCCAAAAATAAATGTAAAAACAGTCCCAAACCCAAGAAAAATCGAATTTCATCTAAATTTAAGTTTTAAAATTGTAATTTTTACAGGTCTTATGGGTCGCCATTTTGGTAAAGAAATAACAACGAAAGATATACAAAAATAAAGGAACATTAATGTTAAGCACTCTTTTTAAAACAGCTTTCTACTGTGAAGAGATATTGTTGGTTGTTGAATTTAATAGCTGTATTACCATGACACTATATCAAAAGAGAATTAAAACCAACGAGCAAGTCTCGGTTAACCTGGTGCTATATGTAAAATAAAATGAGTCCACTGTTCTTGGTTTTGTCACTGAACACCTCTCGTTTTATTGACACTGTGATCAGCTGGCACCAAGATTTGTCGGATCATCCTTGCATGGTCAAGATGTAGAGATATGATCACGTACAGTGTATGATAAATTCAGCTCTCAAGTCGTGATGACCTTAATACCTTTAACTAAAATGGCGACCAAACTCAATAGGTAGTTTAAAGCCAAGTATGAATGAGAGATGAGTGTAGGATGATTGTGACGCGATCGTGATCTTGTAGTCTTGTTACTGACTAAGGTCGACATTCTCCTTAGACAGGACTGTTAATTCATAGCCCAACAGCCAATGGTATCTAGGGACCTACAGTTTAACGTGGGATCCGAACCTCAATTTTGACCTCATATACGAATTGATCTAATTATGAGGATGGTACTTATGGATGAACTAGTATTCACTAGTGTGGACGTTAATTCCCACCAGGGAATATCGCATCCACAAGCCATCGCTCATAACTATCCACAATTCGTGACCTCCAAGTAGCTGGATTACAGGACGTCGCCACCGTCCCAGTCAGTATATGATAGATTCAGCTCTCAAGTCGTGATGACTTTAATACATTTAACTGAAATGGCGACCAAACTCAATAAGTAGTTTAAAGCCAAGTATGAATGAGATATGAGTGTAGGATGATTGTGACGCGATCTTGTAGTCTTGTAACTGACTATAAGGCCGACATTCTCCTTAGACAGGACTGTTTATTCATAGCCCAACAGCCAATGGTATCTCGGGACCTACAGTTTAACGCGGGATCATAACCACAATTTTGACCTCTCATATACGTATTGGTCTAATTATGAGGAAGGTCTTTATAGATGAACCAGTATTCACTAGTGCGGACGTTAATTCCCACCAGGGAATATAGCATCCACAAGCCATCGCTTACAACTATGCACAATTCGTGACCTCCAAGTAGCTGGATTACAGGACGTCGACACTGGATGACATTAATTTAAGAACTATAGACTAACCATAATTTGGTTAATGGTACCTTTAAACTAATCGTATCAAAGATTTAAACCTCTCGCCAACAATGATACTTCCCACGTGACCGTAGCTCATGCTGATGGTGTTCGCAGGTGATGCGATCAAGTGCTACGAGTGCAACAGCTACAACAACACAAAGTGCGCGATGGAGAAGCCTCCGCCGGAGTTGGAGAAGGACTGCGTCACCAAGGACACAGAGAAGATCAAGCACACCATGTGCCGCAAGATAGTGCAGACCATCGAGTTCGAGGTCAACGGACGTGAGTACTCTTAACTATATTTTATTTTATTTTTTATGTCGGGATCTATGAGACTGGCTAAACTGCGCCCAACCGTATATTCTTCTAATCTCAAAATTCTCTTCATCACCTGCCCTCGTGCCTTCGACGCGGAAAGCAGTCCATAAGGTTTTTATGAGGATCAGTCGACTCCCCGTCTGGTTTATAATGTCGACATGTTGTTTGATACCTTTATTAATTAATAACCCAATGAGAATTGAAAATTGGATCCAGTGACGAACCTTTAAAAATTGGTAGATACTACTTTTCTATCTGAATGTAGGCGTAATGTTGTTTCAAATTGATCTCAAACTTGTGCGGTAGAGGGGAGGTTTGGAAGAGAAGATTGAGGATAGAAGAATACACGACTGGGAACCATTGTTGCCAACTGTTCACTTGACAGCCAATCTCATGGTCTGGATGATCGTGGATGTCTCGCCCAATATGTTTCCATATCTAAATGAAATGTTTCCACATCAATAAACATTGACAATGCAATATTTTCAGCAATTAAGAGAGGCTGATCATATCAATGTATGTAGAACAAATAAAGGTAGGTGACACCAACAGCTGATTGAAGCGGTCCTGCACCTTTGACGTCATATTTATCTTGACAAATGAGTGGTGTGCTTTGAATATTTTAAGTGATGCACCTTTGTCATTGATTTTGTTATTGTTATTGTTGATGTCACCTTCTCATTCTAGATTTCTTGGATCATATCCTCTCTCCTCCTGTTTATCCTTATTTCTCATCTGGCATAAGATTAAACCAACTTTGTTCTCAAGCTAGAGTGGTGAGCTTGGAACGAATCCGGCTCGCTCCCAGCTCTATTCCACCAGCATCTCAGCGATTAATTTTCTTATTTTTATTTATGGGTGGGACCCACTGAGTGGTCTTAGAGTATTCAGAGTAAATAAAAATTCCAATTAATTCTTTAGTCTTATTCATCTTTAAAAGAAATTAATTACTAACATTACCGGTAAAGTTCTTAGATAAAATTTTTAGCACACCTTGTTAATAATTTTTAAACTTAAGACTTGCTGACGCCGTTGTTGTTTGTTGACTTAAATTAAACCAAGAGACTTAATTAAATGCAATGAAGATAGGTTTTACATTTAGATTAGACGTTCAGTGACATGGAAGGTTAATTGTAATTGATGCGGACCCTTAATCAAGAGTCAGTTCTTGGGAGTGTGGTAGAATGTATATCGTCTAGAGTAGAGAGAGGCTCTAGACGGGGGTAGGAGGGGGTTAGTTATTGCTATCTCGTCTCTCCACATTTCTTTACCTATGGCGTCTTTACGCAAACTCTAGTAAGTCTGTATTATACTGCGCTATATTTTGCAGCTCTTATTAAATTCTCTAATTAATTGTAAGGAAATTTATTTCGCTTCAAATTATGAGAATGAATAGCAAAATTTAAACAAAAGTGCCTGCTGATTATGCAAGGAAAACTTTTCCTATAAATAAACACTGATAAAAAAGGCCAAACTATATATTTAGATATTTGTTAAGTGCTTAATTTTAAACATAAAACTGTTATTACTTTTAATTTTAAGTGTTAAGAGATAGAAATACTACTCATGTTCAAACTTTAGTCTCAGCGATTCCTAATAATGACAAAATATTGTGCAGAAAAAATGTTCTGAGAAGTAAAAACTTTCTAAAGGATGCAGATTTATTTTAATTATTTTCTATATGAAACTGAAAATTCTATATGGATTGTTCCTTCAAGGCAGTACGTTTGGTAAAACCTAGCCCCTGGACCATGATTCTTATTTTAGTTTTAAGGTTTTTGGAAGCAAAGCAACCTAAACGTTCACATTAATACACATGTTTTATTTACATTAATGCACATTCACCTAAATACATGCCGCATGAGGGCTACCACACCATTAGTAGCATGCTTCTGTAGTTCTGATAACTTTTATGAGGAAATTACGTAATTGAGGTACTGTAATACTTGTATGAGTAAAAGTTCAAAAGGATCAAAGTCAATATTTCAAAATTAATCCAATTAGTATCAAAATAGCTTCAACCACTCATTTAACCAGCTACCTATTGGAAACCAAGTAAAACTAATAATTCCACCTCTTGACCTCCGGTTTGAAAAGACATCCAGCAGACATTTAGAAATCAACCCTAAAGAAATGTCCGTCAGACTGCACTTGGGGTTTTTGAGCTGAAGGAGCGCTAGGCCTACTGCAAATTAGGTGCGGCAGTTAAAAAACAGTTGACAATGGCGGAAGGCCGAAAGCGCTCCTTAAAAAACCAAAGTGGAGCCTGATGGACAACACATATTCAATGTTGCTTATCGGCTCCGGTCCTTATCACTGCCTTCTTTACAAATCAGTTGTGCTTTTCTGTACCGACCTTGCCCTGACCCGTTCTGTTCGGTTGCAGTCCAGCCCGACTCCCGTGTGATCCGCACGTGCGCCTGGGACGAGTCCAACTACAAGGGACGCTGCTACCAGAGGTCCGGGTTCGGCGGCCGCCAGGAGGTCTGCTCGTGCACGACGGACCTGTGCAACGCCGCCGGCGCCCCCTCCAGCGCCCTGGCCGTCCTCACCGGCGCCCTCGGCCTCCTCCTCGCCAGCCACGCGTTATAGCCCCTCCCCTCCACCACCCCCTCCTCCCTCTCCCACCATCTCATCCGTCTGCCGTACTCTACCATTGTACATTAGCCATTATTTATAATTACGACTGGTTGTCTTTTATGTGTTGTTTTAAATAAAATGTTTTTTGTAATGTTTGTTTTTTTTACCGTGTGTTCTGTACAATGTTTTGGTTAGACGTAAAGTGAATATCGATCAAATCATTCACTGTTTAAATGGGAGATTTCTGTAACATTTTGAAATTTGGAATCCTGATAAACCTAAACTCTACCACTGGTAGTGATATATAGTCTAAATTAGCTTTTTAGACCGGCCAAGGTTCATTGATTATTTTATTTATTGCCGTCAACAATGCAACAATGAAACTGTAGCTCTCAGTGGATAAAATGCAATATGAGCCTTGGCCGGTCGGACAAAAGTTACGACATCTCGGTTATTATTTAACCGATTTTAATAATTTTAGTGTCGTTGGATTTCTCATTAAATTTACTAAAAGAAGTTATACGTATAATTTTTTTGATTAAATGGCTGGTTTTCGAGTAATTTAAGATAGAAAGTTTCAAATGGCGGCCATTTTGAAACGGTTAGTTATATTTCAGTATAAATTTAAACAAAAATAGTTTTTAATAAGATTAATATTCGTGCGAAGTCTCAATGCTGTGTCTCAAACCGCTTAGGAGCAACGAAATCTTTTGTGTAAAACACATACAGACAGACAGACGGAAAACTAAGCACCATAGACCCATGTTTATATAGTGAAATGTGTTTGTCTTGACCCAAGGAATAATGCTATATATGTTTGTTCATATGGTTGCGGAACACCCTGTATATAGGGTGAGCATGTCAAGCTAACACCTCCTAAACCTGAAGGTAAGTAACGGGAATGAAGCCGCAATAAACTAGTACGGTAAACTAGCGAGGACGCCATCTTAGGGCCATCTTGATTCTTTCAGTCTCGAATAGGACTTGATGATGACCGGTGTGACTGGTCGAAATCGATGGCCATTTGCAGATCATTCAAATAGCATATTTACCGCAGTGGCGGCTCTCCTATAAGGACTCCCAGACGCCACCCCTCTAACTGAATTAATTGAATAATTAAAATAATTATTTCTACATTATTATTATTAATATTAATTATGCATAGTGAGCAGAAGGCAGAATTACAATAGTAGACCGATCGGATAGAAACAGATCGTACCGAAATAAATCGAAAAGCGTCGTCGATTGCGTCAACAATGCTCAGCTGATTGGGTAGTTATGATTACATCAATAAGCAACAGAAAATTTGTTAGTGCCTTCATTTACATTTGGTTTATTCCTTATTTCTTCTCTAGCGAAGGTAAGTGAATACATTTACCTTTGATGCTAAATTTATTTACACTACATTTAAAACTTACCAAATGATAATTAGAAAATACTAAAAATTCCTATGCAGTAGATAGCTACACAATGTCAAAGTAATAGTCAGGTTGTGTTTTGTTTTTGTCGTAAAGTTGTTTTTATTGTGTTTCATATATTTAAACAAAAATAGCTCTGTGTATGTTATAGTCTGACACATAGGAGTAACGATTGTGTGTTTGATGATAAAGAACTAAAATTTTGAACCAAAGAAACTTACAAAGGGCTTTAAATTTATAATGAGTCTATCTTAGATTTCCCCTACTCGGGGTTTTATGGTGTTGACATTTTCATCATTTTTAAACTACGCATCATTTTGAGTTAAACTTCTACAAAAGCTCAACAAATATAGGAATTAGCATTTTCAGCCGTCCCAGGAAAAAATCTTTTCCTATGGCAATAAAAAGTCCTTGATAAGACAATATTTTATGAAAATCTTTAAAGTAGACCTTTTCATTTACGACAATCCTGGACTCTTTTCGAACATTGAAACCAACATTTACGTAACAACTTGGACATTAATAGATTAAATCCACCTTCATCAACATAACTACTAATTATAGGTGATGCGATCAAGTGTTACGAGTGCAACAGCTACAACGAGACCGAGTGCGCCAGGGACCCTCCTCCACCTGAGCTGGAGAGAAACTGCACCGCACTGGACACCAACACCACCAAGTACATCCTGTGCCGCAAGATAGTGCAGTCCATCTGGGCAGACATTGACGGCCGTGAGTCTGAACCATATACTCTGACTTGGACTTGAGGGCGTTATTAAATATGATGATCAGAACTATGATATCAAACATATCAATATTATATAAATTTAACACATTTTTGTGGCTTAAGGAGTCAATCCAGATTCCTTCTTTCTCCCATAAGAGCAATGTTAAACGGGAAACACAATAACTTCTTTATTTGTATTCAGAAAATTATGGTTTATAGATTTAAATAAAGGGTTCATCAAGACGGATTTTGTTTGCAAGAGGAATCTTTGATAAGACGTAGTGTTTTTTACTAACTTGAAATAACAAAGCAAGTTTTTTACTCCTTTAAAACATTCTCAAGAGAATTTTAGAAAGTATTTACAGAGAATCGATCTCGCAAAAGGAACAGTGAATCTAATTGAGATTCAAGCTCAATTTATTCTGAACCAATCGGACAAAAATTAAAGAAATTATATGACAAATGCCGGGGACAAGTTTAGCATTGCTCTTATGGGAAATAAATCCAACATGGCGGCACTCCAAAGCCCTCTTAAGCTCATTTCACTTTCTTTGTGTAAGTTAAAAGGTTTGGAGTACAATAATTTTTTTATTTATTCCATTGAGAGGTAGACTTTGCCTCTCCGTTTGTCTTATAATATCTTAATTTTTGTTCGATTGGTTCAAAATGAATTTTTTTTATTATCTTAGTTTAATTTTCCATAATTTTTTCCTGTTTCAAGATCGAATCGTTGTAAAAGTCTTAGAAAGATTGTAAAAACATTTAAAAAGTATTAAAAAATCATATTTTTTCTGTTTTATAAAAAAATTGGGGTGAAGGGGGGATAGTCCTAGTCGGGATTGACTCTAATAAAATTAAAATTCGTAGCAAAAGAATGAATTTAACCCAAGTGTTAATTTAAACAAAAACTCCACAATATTTAGGCGTATAGTAAAGATTTGTAATAATTTTAAATCTGGGTTTTACAACAAAAATTAATTACGTCAATCATATACTGCATGTTTTCCCAAGGAGTTGCGACTAAAATATGCATTGACATCAAAGTCTGTAAGTTCATAAGTGAGCATGACATTAGCAACATGAAATGAAAGGTAACAACACAAAATTACAAAACGTTGTTGCATGTTACAGTGCCCGCCAACACCCGTGTGATTCGGAGCTGCGGCTGGGATGCCGACCGCTACCTGGACCGCTGCTATACCAAGGGGGGGTTCAAGTTCAGCCAGTATGTCTGCTCGTGCACGACGGACCTGTGCAACGCCGCCGGCGCCCCCTCCAGCGCCCTGGCCGCCCTCACCGGCGCCCTCGGCCTCCTCCTCACCAGCCACGCGTTATAGCCCCTCCACCACCCCCACCCCCTCCTCCTTCTCCCACCATCTCACCCGTCATTCATACTCACATTAGGAATTGTTTATAACTGAGAGTTTTATCAAATATAACGTTTAACATCAATTTTGATTTTGTTCTACATTAATCTCCATCCCTAGGGTGCCGATGTATGAAGGGCAACATTGCGGTGGAGACCAGCTCTCCCTGTCGGCAGCGACAAATAATGGAGTTATTGCGATTTTTCTATTAAAATAACCTTAATTTCCATGAGTTCTAGTGCAAAATCAATGTTTTTCTACATAAAAATCACAATAACTCCATTATTTGGTCTTAGATCCTTATAAACTCGTTATCATTGGTTTAAAATGGTATTTCTTAACAATGTTGAATTTAGCTCATAAAAACTTAATATATCCTATATTCTATAAACCAATGTGTTATATCTTTAACCTGTGGTTTAACAAATTTTTACTATTATAAAGTGAATCATCCCTCGGACTGGCGAATGAGCGAAGGGACCGAATTTTTCCTAGTAGGCCTATAATCTCGGTGCGCCTGGTGCTCATGATAAAAACAGTTAATAAAAACAGTTTTTAATTAGTTAAGGGAGAGCGGTCTGAAAATCTGTGGTCTAACATGGCGCGGGAACGCAATAAAATAGGCCTATGCATGATGCATTACTTTTGAGACTGACGCTCTCTGTGGTGTCTAATGAGGTGCCCATTCGGGCGAGAGAAATGAGTTCGATGGATCACATGAGGATTGTTACTGACAGAGACTATATGATCCATTTGTCAAGATCATTGATTGATATGATCAAAGGCAGCTCGGTCCAGTTTCGGATCCTAGAACAAACTTCTACCTTTTCTCAGAATTGGATCGATAACCTTCAGGATCAAAGGCGAGCTCTACACCTATAACCACTTTGATACTTCTCAGCTACCCTGCCAGTGAAAATGTTACTATTTTTGTACATTAAAAACTATTTACAAACAGCAATCATGATATTTGCAAAGAATATCACAGTTTGAACTCGTGCATGGTCCAGTTATTGTTTGATGAGTTGACCCAACAACTGTCCTTGAGTATTATTGGCTAGATGCACCACAATTAGTTGAATTGTCAAACCACTTTGCTTCTGAACGTCTGATGACTCACTTCCAAGCAAGAAATAGTATAGGCTCAAACCAACACTAAAATAACCAAATTCCTATAGAATTTCTATTTCCAAAACGTCACAACAATGTGAAGTTATGACTCTGGAAATACAATTTTTTTTTTTTTCTAACTTTATTTAATTTACAATCTGTTCACAATTTTGAACATTAAGTAAATATGATAAACATAAAGACATGAGTTAAAATCTATCCACTGACAGACTTAACATAAACAATTGCGTTAACTTAACACAAAAGGAGAACTAAATCAACAATTTACTTAACAAAATCTTGTAGTCAAATCTAAAATGTGGAATCGTTTAAGCCTGTAAGTAGCAGTGCTGTTGTCCAATAGATTTAGAGCCAGGTGATTGGGATGATTTTCAAGTCTGGACTGGTACTTTAAACTGAATTTGGTTATTTCTTCTTTGACGGTTGAAATGCAGCTGTCTCTATGGAGGATTTCATTATTCACAAACCAAGGTGCTTGAAGGATGTTTCGCAAAGCTTTAGACTGAAATCTTTGAATTATTTCAATGTTAGAGTTGCTTGTTGTTCCCCAAAGTTGGATGCCATACGTCCAAATAGGTTTCAAGATGACTTTGTACAGTAAAAGTTTATTTTCTGTAGTTAATTTAGATCGTTTGTTTAGCAGCCAAGAAAGATTTTTGAATTTTAAATTTAGTGACATTCTTTTGTTCCAAATGTGATTTTTCCATGTTAATCTCCGATCAAGAATCATTCCTAAGTATTTAACCTCATTTGTTTGGGGAATTTGGACATTATTTAGATTTAGGGTCACTGGAGGACACGTGTCAAATCTCGTTGTGAAAGTCACGTGAGTTGATTTGTCTTCATTCACTTTTATTCTCCATTTTTTTAGCCACTCTGACAAATCATTTAGCGCAACTTGGACATTATCAGATGCAACCACCGGGTCTTGGTGGGACGCTAAGATAGCCGTGTCGTCAGCAAAGGTAGCAACAAATGTATTGTGAGTTTCAGGTAGGTCAGCCGTGAACAGTGTGTATAGCACAGGACCCAAAACACTTCCTTGGGGCACTCCCGCTTGGATAGGATTTAACCCTGTGACATAACTTCCAAATTTCACTTTAAAATATCTGTCCGTTAAATAGGATTTGATTATCATATAGAATGTATGGGGAAGATTAAGTTTTAGTTTGTAAAGCAGGCCAACGTGCCAAACCTTGTCAAAGGCTTGGCTAACGTCAATAAATACAGCAGAACAAAACTTTTAAATACAAATTTAACGATAAAGAAATATTTGTGTTTGCTCAGTCTTTAAAGGTACATCCTAATAATTAACCATTGAGCCTTAGGTCCACTGAGGCCCATGTAAAACGCGTAAGAAATGATTCAGCTAATTAAGATTATATTTCCACCATCGTATTGTCAATTATAAAGGCATGTTTATTATATTTCCGAAATAATTACTTATTTAATAATAAAAAACGTACTTTGTATTTTTATTTTCTAAGCCCAGCAAAACATTTCCTTTCCAACTATTTAAATAAATTGTTGTGTTTATATTAAAAATCAAAAGATTTAAAATTATTTTGACTATTTATTGAAAATACAAGAGAATTTTCAGTAAAGTTTTATCATTTAAGTAGTTTGTGACCCAAGAAAAAATTATAAGATTAGTAAAATAATTAGTTTTGAGTGTAAAGTTACCTATTCTAGCATAGTGAACGAAGCTTCAAATACAATGTTAAGCATAAAAAATGAACACACTGTATGTATAAGGAATGTAATATCCAATTGACAGCAACATTTTTTACGATCTACGTTCACAAAGTGATAAATTAATTTATGCACAACTAATCGAGGGAAATGTCAGTTTCCACATACTGATATACATATTGAAACACGTTACCAAAGTTATCCAGAAGTTAGTATATTTTTTATATCTTCGAGTATAATTTGTTTGTGTCCCTCAATAAAATCAACTTTTTTGAATAAACTATAGTATGATAGTTTTTTTTTTTACAATCAATAATATTGCTACATATTTTTGTTCCTCGATTTTTTATGTTGGTCAACTTGTTTGGCTCTAAACAAAACATTGTTGGTAACCCAATTTCTTTCCTGGAAATCGCACGTGCTCCATTATATGTATGTATCTCTAGATTAGTTAAATTGTGAAAATTAGATAAGTATTAAAATCACTTAGACCAAAATGACAAAAATCTCGTTTTAGGTAGGTGGTAAACTTTATAATGTAGTATAACATGTTGTGTTAATTTTAATCTAGTGTTGTAGTCGGGAACATTTCAAATGAAAATAGGTTATCTTATTTTGTTTACTTATGTTTGATCGCCAAAGTCAGAAATGAGTCCTCAGCAGTGCAAAACACCTGGTTCAAGAGACATGGAGGTTAGTTATCACTCTTATCTTAATGATTATCTTAATGATTATGAGGGTATTATATTTAAGTAATTACGGAGGAATAATTTAATATAGCTCTTTTCAGTCATGCCTAAAATTTCACGTGTTTTCTCTTTGCATGTAAAAAAGAAAATTTTACAGAGTCAGAATTTAGTGTAACTTCGTAGGCCTAATACATATTATGCAAATTTTAATGCCATGTCTTGCTAAACATATAGGCCTAAAACCACTAAAACTAAACATTATAACTAGGCTCTAAACATAAGACGCCAGCGCCAACATATAGGCGTACACAGCATAAACAAACACCGTACATTACCACGTAGTACGTAATCATGCCAATTTTAATTAAGTATTTTAATTAAGTCTTTCGATTAATTTTAAAACAATTTCCTCTGATTTCTAATAAATTTAATTAAATCTTTACTTTTGTAACACAAATTTATTCTAATAAGAAGAGCTTATCCAAAGTTAAAAGTGTTTCAAGGTAAAATTTATTTGTAAACTAAGCAATTCTAAAACATATTTTATAACTTTGGATGAGAATTGTATACTATATGATTAAGGTTTGGGACTAGGAAATTTTTAGCACATCGCGTTTTTGGGAAGATATCATTACATTTTATTTTACTTTTTTAGTTTAAATCTTATAAACACGAATAACAACATACTTTTAGTTTCAGTTTCATGAGTCTTAATAGCTAATTTTGCGTTAGGTATGTTTAATTTTTTTTTATTCGTCGTAATAAATATCTAGAAAATCGTTTATGGTTTTAAGCTAAATGGATTATTTTACTACACGTTCGAGCAAGTATCTTATATAAACGCTCCTATTCAGTCAGGAAATCTCCCTTACCACTTTGGTTTATAAATTGGTCCGCACGGAGTCACGACCCAAAGGGCTTTTAAATTTTGTTTAGTTGCAAAGTGATTTATTAAGTATAAATTTAGAAATCTACTGACCATGCGAGTTAGTTTAAAAAAATATTATTATTCTGTTTCTTTTAAATTAACAGTTGGGGCCTACGGTCTACGATCTTTACCATTTTATTACATTTTTAACCAAGTTGTACGTATCTTAAAAAATTTACATTACTAATAAAAACTAAGTTATAGTAGTTAAAACGAACAGTAGATTATTTTATTATCCTTAATATGAAACATAAAAATTTACTATTAGGCAGTGCTTTACACGCAATAGCCTATGTTCCTTGGTGAATCTCTGTTTCTCACTGTTTTTCTCGTTGATTTGAAATTGAAGCAGATCACCAATCATATGCCATGAACTTAACGTCAAAAACCTTAACCATAACTATAATGATATAATCTGTTAATGACATGGTTTTTATTTACATGTATATGATTTTGTGATATGCCATTTGATTTTTACTAAATTTTGTCACGAGGTCACCACATGAGGGGCATTTTTCAAACTTAAAAAGCAATTAAATGTGTACATCAGCTGTACCTAGATAGTGTTTATTAGTGTTATGAACAAAATTGCAAATGAAAATATTGATAAAATAAGTACTAAAGTTTCCTTACTTGCCTTGTGATATATTTTGAAGATTTATTTTAAGAGAGGTAACAAAATTCATTGTTCTTCTGCATAGTACAAGAATATTTTATCAGACGTTCTTTTCATCATTCGCAATTATTAAACATTCGAAAAAGTCACCTTAGTTCCATGACGTTATTCCATTGTGTTGCCGATAATTGAATACAAAATACCTTTTCATAGTAGCCCAAAGTGCCATTCTGCATTTAATGTTAACTGCAGAGTGCCTGTTTATGAGGAATAACGAAGCATTTCTTTTATACGTTATTTTGCGTCCCAACGAGATCACATAACATAAGCTTTCAAGATTCCTAATATTAAAACTCAAGTATAAGTATATATATATATATATATATATATATATATATATATATATATATATATATATATATATATATTAGTAGTTAAATAGAAATATTTGCCTAGTAGGCTACTACTCCATAACACCTATGATTTAAGGCATGTCGTTCTTTGAGAGGCATACAAATACAATATGGTATATTACTTTTACCAGCAATGGACTTATTTCATTTAAGAACAAACATTTAATTATGCATAACATGCTAAGAAGTTATAATTTTTTTAACTACACGGTACAACTTTTTTATAGGCTATATTTTGATTCTTCCATAATTCACCCAATTCATTCTAGGGTTATTGACTTCAGTGACATTCTTACCATACTTCACTCAAATACCGACGGTGATTAGAAATACTGAATACTAAACTCTTAGTTAATAAATCCTAATAAAATATATTTTATTTCGTTCCATTACCAATTGATTTTTTTCTCATCTTACAGCAGATGTGTAAAGTTTATTAGGCCTATATAAGTCGACAGACTTAGGTGCACATGCCTTATATGAACAAAATCACTATAATTCGAGTCTGGGCCTAGCTTTCACAATTCTTCACTATATTTCTTAAAAAATTCTCAACATATATTTGGTGACTTTTTCTACTTTCGCACTGCTTTATTAATGCAATATTTTTATTTAGGCTATTAATTCGTTTAATCTGCAGGAGTTGTTGTCGTGGGTTTATATTAGATGCACGATGCACACCGGACTAACCATGGCAGGTGGTGTTGTGGGTTTATTTATTTATTTATTTATACACGGAATTTTCCATTTTCAATTTCATACAAAACAAATATTACAAGAAACGTAAGATTCTATTAATTATAAATCTCCCAAGACCAACTGCAACAATACTTTAACTATTCTAATTAATGATTAACAATAAATAATCAAAACAACTATCAAGCCTGAGTAATACCAGAACATAACGAGTAATAAAACTATGAACGAAATAACAAAATAAATAATCAACAAAAATATGGGAATTAAAGATAAATACAAATACAAGCATAACAGACTTATGTGCCCTTCAAAAATAATAAATATAATAAAATCTAACAACTTCACCAAGCAGAAAACAACTTATGCTAATGTGTTTGCAAACGCCCATGCACTAAATAATTTTCTTCTCAGGGCCGACTCGGATTCAGCAAAAAAGTCCACATCCAAGGAAGCTGCTGTGTTTCCCAGACGATGAAGCCTCGGGATGGTCGAGTAATATGCATAAGACGTTGGATGATGCTGTCTTTCAAAAAGGTCTCTGGAGCGTGTTCGAGTCGAGCCGCACTTGAAGTCAATCAGAGCGAGGAGCATGGGGCAGTCAATAACACCATTTAGAAGCTTATACAGAAAGCACATATCAAATACTCTGCGTCGAACATCAAGAGGAGCCAGATTATATTTCAACTGGAGATCATAAATTGGAACATCCTGAAAGTTGAATCCAAGCCTGGTTCCCAGCAATCGTATAAATCGCTTCTGTAAGTTCTGAAGCCTATCGCAATGCCCACTTTGGAACGGGGACCACACAACAGTACCATACTCAAGAAGTTGCCGGACCAAAGACTTAAAGAGTAGAACAAGTGAATCGGGGCCAAGGGCATTTTTAGAAGTTTTGAGAATGAATCCAAGCATTTTGTTCGCTCTGTTACAAACTGAAGCTATGTGCTCATTTGGGGTCAACTCAGGATTAAACATTATCCCAAGATCTTTAAATAGAGTGACTCTCCTGACTGCTACACTGGCCAACGTATATCCGTAAAGAAGCGGAGATGAAATCCGACAAAAAGTCATAAATGCGCACTTGGCTATGTTTAGTTGCATATCATTATCCTCTAATCCCTATTCTGCCTTTAGTTTCATTAGTACGGGTTTATGGTGAATCGGTAAAGCAGTGGCTCTTGATTTTGTCTTTTACGTTTCAGTTAGAAACCTTAAGTATTTTTGGACGGGGTAAAGTAAGTTATAAAGCTACTTAACTTTGTTTTAAATTTAGTTGGCCTATCACCCAATGATGTACAAAACTGTAGACCTCAGCTTGAAATTTTATCCTCAAAAATCCATAAGGTCGTTTGTTTTTGCTTGGAAAGAAAACCAATGTAGTATTTTTTAATGAGAATATCTTTGATCAATATAAAATACAACAAATAATAAAAAAATAAACATCCGAGAAATTTTTAATTTGTGATAAACTATGAAAATAACGATAAATCGTTGCACTATGTGCATTTAGACTAATGCCAGTGCACGCACCATCGGCCAAATAACGATTCTAACACAATTTTTGCCACACAATGGCGTAAAGGTTATCTATACGAATTATTGAAAATATTTAAGTTCATTTATTTGTATTTTTTTTGTTTACATTAAACAGTATTTGAATGTTTACAAATTGTTAGTTTATACCAACTAGCAAGAAATCTAAACTGGCAATGATTATATTAAAATTTTATGAAAATAATCACGTAACAAAATTTAATTTTATAAAGTGGACATTTTAATCAAATTTAATTTTTTTAAGAAGTGAAATTGCCGCAGGTACAGCAATTTTATAAGGACGCCATTGTAATACAGGACTATTGATATAGGCCTAAACCTAGAGCTCACCCTAAAAATGTTAACGTGTCATTTTTTTATGTTTGTTAGTCAGTGATTAAAAATTGATTACAGCAAATTTATTTTTGAACATAATTGTTAACGAATTGCAATGAGAACGAACAAATAATAAAGCCTGAAACAACTGAACTACATTAGAAGAATGCTGAATTTAAGCTTGTTTTGCCCTTCAGGAGAGCTCGTTCACTACATACACTCGCCATCAGGTTTATTTCGTTCCCTCTAGTTTGTTTTTTTTTTTTTTTTTTTTTTTTTTACCGCCAATCCTCCCTTAATACTTTAAATGAGTTCAGCTATTGAATTAATATTCCTAAATGTAATCATATGTTCCAATACAAATTGTCACATAAGAATAACATTATAACTTTGAAGACTTGTGGGGTGGAACCCGTTAGAGGGATCTGGATAAAAAGTATCCTATATGTTCTTCCTGGTAATAAGCTACCTCCCCACTAATTTTCAGCTAAGTAGGTTCAACCGTTCTTGAGTTATAAATAGTGTAACTCACACGACTTTTTTATAGATAGATAATGTACAGGATGAGTTTTTAATGCCCTCCCCCCCTAATTTTCCCGCATTTTTCAAGATATTGACTCCCAACCACCACAAAACATTTATTTATTCTTCGTTAATTCTTCATTCAATCCATTCATTCGATCATTCATTCATTCATTCGTTCGTTCTTTCGATCGTCCATTCGTTCATTCTTTCATTCATTCATTCATTCAATCCATTCGTTAATTAATTCATTCATTCATTCGTTCTTTCATTCATTCATTCAATCACTCATTCATTCGTTCATTCATTCATTCATTCATTCATTCATTCATTCATTCAATCAATCAATCATTCGTTCGTTCTTTCATTCGTTCTTTCGTTCATTCATTCATTCATTCATTCATTCATTCATTCATTCATTCATTCATTCATTCATTCTTTCCTTCATTCATTCATTCATTCATTCATTAATTCATTCATTCATTCATTCATTCATTCATTCATTCATTCATTCATTCATTCATTCGTTCGTTCGTTCGTTCGTTCGTTCGTTCGTTCGTTCGTTCGTTCGTTCGTTCGTTCGTTCGTTCGTTCGTTCGTTCGTTCGTTCATTCATTCATTCATTCATTCATTCATTCATTCATTCATTCATTCATTCATTCATTCATTCATTCATTCATTCATTCATTCATTCATTCATTCATTCATTCATTCATTCATTCATTCATTCAATCATTCATTCATTCATTCATACATTTTTTTTAGTGTAAAAGTAGGGTTGTGACCCATCATTTTAATTTTTTTTTTTTTTTTTTTGCGTTGAGTGCAGTGTCGTAATCCGTTTTTAACTATCTGTTTTCGTTCTCACATATTAGCAATTATGTAAATAAATATGTAAATTCATACTCAACCCTGTATTTGTGTAGTTCGTGGTAAAAGTAAAGCTAGTTGGATTTAAAAAATTAATAACTAAAATTCAGAGCGTAAAGTAAAATAAACACATTAAAAGACATAAGACTCCTTTTGTCAGAAAAAACCATCAAAATAGGGAAGTCAAACTGTTGAATTTGTCGTGGTTTTAAAATATATTACTACGTATAACCAGTGTTGGGGAGTAGCGCCGCTACATTTTAAGTAGGGTCGATCCGAACCCACGTCATCACTGCCATGGTCCCGAACCCACGTCATCACTGCCATGGTCCCGAACCCACGTCATCACTGCCATGGTCCCGAACCCACGTCATCACTGCCATGGTCCCGAACCCACGTCATCACTGCCATGGTCCCGAACCCACGTCATCACTGCCATGGTCCCGAACCCACGTCATCACTGCCATGGTCCCGAACCCACGTCATCACTGCCATGGTCCCGAACCCACGTCATCACTGTCATGGTCCCGAACCCACGTCATCACTGCCATGGTCCCGAACCCACGTCATCACTGCCATGGTCCCGAACCCACGTCATCACTGCCATGGTCCCGAAGCCACGTCATCACTGTCATGGTCCCGAACCCACGTCATCACTGCCATGGTCCCGAACCCACGTCATCACTGCCATGGTCCCGAACCCACGTCATCACTGCCATGGTCCCGAACCCACGTCATCACTGTCATGGTCCCGAACCCACGTCATCACTGCCATGGTCACGAACCCACGTCATCACTGCCATGGTCCCGAACCCACGTCATCACTGCCATGGTCCCGAACCCACGTCATCACTGTCATGGTCCCGAACCCACGTCATCACTGCCATGGTCCCGAACCCACGTCATCACTGCCATGGTCCCGAACCCACGTCATCACTGCCATGGTCCCGAACCCACGTCATCACTGCCATGGTCCCGAACCCACGTCATCACTGTCATGGTCCCGAACCCACGTCATCACTGCCATGGTCACGAACCCACGTCATCACTGCCATGGTCCCGAACCCACGTCATCACTGCCATGGTCCCGAACCCACGTCATCACTGCCATGGTCCCGAACCCACGTCATCACTGTCATGGTCCCGAACCCACGTCATCACTGCCATGGTCCCGAACCCACGTCATCACTGCCATGGTCCCGAACCCACGTCATCACTGCCATGGTCCCGAACCCACGTCATCACTGCCATGGTCCCGAACCCACGTCATCACTGCCATGGTCCCGAACCCACGTCATCACTGCCATGGTCCCGAACCCACGTCATCACTGCCATGGTCCCGAACCCACGTCATCACTGCCATGGTCCCGAACCCACGTCATCACTGCCATGGTCCCGAACCCACGTCATCACTGCTATGGTCCCGAACCCACGTCATCACTGCCATGGTCCCGAACCCACGTCATCACTGCCATGGTCCCGAACCCACGTCATCACTGTCATGGTCCCGAACCCACGTCATCACTGCCATGGTCACGAACCCACGTCATCACTGCCATGGTCCCGAACCCACGTCATCACTGCCATGGTCCCGAACCCACGTCATCACTGTCATGGTCCCGAACCCACGTCATCACTGCCATGGTCCCGAACCCACGTCATCACTGCCATGGTCCCGAACCCACGTCATCACTGCCATGGTCCCGAACCCACGTCATCACTGTCATGGTCCCGAACCCACGTCATCACTGCCATGGTCCCGAACCCACGTCATCACTGCCATGGTCCCGAACCCACGTCATCACTGCCATGGTCCCGAAGCCACGTCATCACTGTCATGGTCCCGAACCCACGTCATCACTGCCATGGTCCCGAACCCACGTCATCACTGCCATGGTCCCGAACCCACGTCATCACTGCCATGGTCCCGAACCCACGTCATCACTGTCATGGTCCCGAACCCACGTCATCACTGCCATGGTCCCGAACCCACGTCATCACTGCCATGGTCCCGAACCCACGTCATCACTGCCATGGTCCCGAACCCACGTCATCACTGTCATGGTCCCAATGTCTGACGCACTAACGGTCGGGTTCACGTTCATCCACCGCAATCCACCGGGATTCGGTGGATTTTTTTGAGGTTAGCAAAGGCACGTGAACGTCAACAATCAAAATCGCGGTGGGTTTACAAAACGGCAGCAAAATGACGTCACCAGGATCCAACAGGATTTGTCACGTGATTATCTAAATCCCGGTTGCGGTGGATGTAGTGGATGAACGTGAACCCGACCAATCACTACGCCACCGACTCACACAGCTGAATAATTTACTGCTTTACATGGAATCCTGCAGTCAATGTGCGAATGAATTGGAGTGGCTGTACTGTAAAATATAAAAATAATAATAAACGTCTTAGTGAAAACCCTGCAATAGTAATATTATTTCAGAATGCGATGCTGGTATCCACGTTGGAAAGAAAACAATCGCATCGTTTCCAGTGTCATGATGCGTCAACTCTCGGTGAGTATTACATTTGTCTGAAGTTTTTCCTGTTTTGACCCACATAATTTTGTCTTTACATTGTAAACTACTAAATAGCTTAATTAAAACTAGAGATCGCCAGTGGCCGAAATTCTACCAAAATTATTTCGGTTGATCTGGACCCGCTTTGTTAAAAAAATTCACATTTGAAACATTCTTACTGATATGCTGGCATTTTTAATTACAACAACTGTCAAATGAGTCAATCAATTACCCTTCCCCCATAAGATAAGCATTGAAACTTTTAAAGCCTTTAGGACGTAGCCCTAAAGGTTAGTGTGAATTATAATGGAATTCTGCTCATCACATACAGGACACTACCTTTCTATGGTATGCAAGGTTTTCTCCTACGATGCACATAATCCGAGAATAAAGAAGGAAAACCAACATGCTTGCCTATTAATATAGGTACTAGTTTTGCAACCGTACTTTGCAATAAAATAAAATGGAAAAATACCTTTATTAATGCTGATTGGTTTGTTCACTACATTTACTCGCTTAGAAATTGATAATTATTTATTCAAAATTTGGTCAAGTGGTTTGTGATGTGCAGTGATAAGTTGGCAAATGAACAAATTGCCGCATGATTCTTAAATATTTTGCATAGGCAATAGATTGAACTCGTAGTTGAACGTAAAGGGGTCCACACATGCTCGACCCGACGTCGGATCCAACATCGGGTCGAGCATGTTAGGGTGTGACCCCTGAAGAGCAGTAGTGTGAGCGCCATCAGAAGATGTGACGCTGCCCGCAGTACACGCCAGTCGCGGTCTAGTAAAGTCGTAACTGCAGGTGCGTAAAAATTAAACACTCCCAAACCAAAAATACCAAAACCCTTTCTTAGCGGATGGTTGTATGAAAAAAATCTTCAATGCCAAATTTCAAGATTCTAGGTCATGCAGTGTGGTTTGTTCTTTGATATGTGAATGAAAGTTCTACAATGGGGTTTTGTCTGACGCGTATGATTTCTTTAAAGTAAGTTACCATACTGGAAGATAGTGTTAAACATGGAAAATACTCAAAATCAATCTAGCAAGCATCCATCCATTGACTCTTTACAGTATATCACTGGTCCATAGGACTCATCCAATGCAGTTATTTGGAGCAGAAAACAAAGTACAAATTAAATTTGTACTTTATTGCTGTTGTTTGTTGTTGACCAGATCACGCATGAAACGCCAGAATCCCTCCTCCTTCAATCAATACTCAATTTTTTTTTTTTAGCGAATTTCCCATAGGGAATAAGCTATTACCGTAGGTCTCATGGTAAGACCTAAGCCCGGGACCATGTTACTTTTTCGTTTTGAGGTGCCCAGAGACAAAAAACAATAGTCATTAAAATTTATATATATATATATATATATATATATGTGTGTGTGTGTCCCTATACACGATAACTCTCGTAAAAATGGTCCGATCGACACCAAATTTGGTAGAGATGTGTAATCCTACGTTTACTTGGATGAGTTCGAAAATCAGACATATCGACCTACCGGAAGGGGTAGTTTTGGGGTGTTTTGTACCCCAAAAATGGGTTTTTTGCTTTTTTTCATATGTAAATTTAAAAATTTTTTTAATTTTTATCTTGACCTTTGGATTTAGCTAAAAAAAACACACAATTTAGTATCTTGAAGCTTTGCTCTATCTCCATTGGTTACCGAGATATTACAAAGTCTAAAGCAGGGGCGGATTCGCTTGAGTTTTTTTCTTTTTCAATTTGCAATATTACGATACATTAACAAATTACGGTATTGATATTGTATGTTATATTAACTTTTAAAACTCTATGGCCTATTTTGCTACAAGAACAAATACCCACGGATACTCTATGGAAACTTTCCTCCTCCCGCATAAATTACGACTCTAGACTGGACTGGTCAGAATGAGTAGACTAACAGCAGTTGCTGAATCGAAAGTCTGACTATGAACGCATAACCATGGAAAGTCCATTTTAAGCATAATCCGTACTACAATGCAGTAATATGTATAAGTTGTATATGTGAATAAGGCTAATTTATTTAACAACTATTATTTCATGAAACTCAATAAGTATTTTTAATTATTAACATGAATAGTGAGTTTCATTATTAAACACTTAATGCCATCTACACTAGATGGACATCAATTAGGCCTTTACGAATTTGCCAATAAATCTCATGTTGGTTATATTTTTGTCCGACTTTATTTCCAAATAGTACCTGTCTAATTATTCCCATAACTAGAAAGGTATTATCACTAATGAATTTAACTGTTATTGTTTTAGATAATTTTGATCAATATAGACTCTATCTAAATCATGTTTGGTGTCCCTTCAGATGTTATCGGCATATTCAGGGAGTGGTGTAATTAAGTGGATCTGCCAATAACTTGAAAGTACATAACTTAATTGTCCGACTTTATTTCCAAATTATATTGAATTATTCAAATGAAACTATATAGAAAGGTAATCTATATTGTTTTAATTATTACTTATTGTCTAAACAATTTTGACAAATACGTATACTTTATACTTATTAAATGTATGTATGATTTCCCTGCAGAACTTATTGGGAGATTCACTAAGTAACGTAAGCCTTATTTTGCGTCATGACAGAATTATGAATTCTGCTCGCTAAAAATTACGATACATTAAAAAAGATTCTTAGACTAGATTGTTAATCCTACAATCTCACGGGGTGATCACCCCTAAAGGTCATAAAATCATAAAAGTTTGTGTTGCTTGTGAGAGCATTTTGGATTTTTTTTGTTCTGTTTATGTTATTGGAATAGGCCTAATGTGTTATTGCAGTAACTTAGGCGCGTTAGTCTAAAATATCTTAAAAAACAAACAATTTGTTATTTTCATTTTTTAACTTGGCTTGACAGATTACGGGGAATATACAAAAACATATTTTCCATATTATTCTTAATGGAAATCAACAAATCCCCCTATCTCACTTATTGACATAACTTGATAACATTTGGTATGTATCTTCACCAGGTAGCCTAGATTGTAACTTATATTTGCTTACAATACTCATATGGCGAAAAACCTACATACTCACCCCTAAGTGGAGTATTTTTTATGAGGAAAATAAAAAAATACCAGAATTTTTTAAATGAAGAATAAAAATAAATAAATAAATACCACGGCTTATTTGTAACTAATCATATTTATTTATTTGTTAATCCTTTACTTACTTTTAACACAAGTCTACCGTGGGTTTCGTAAAAAAATTCTTCTATCCATTCTAAATATTGGCCCCCCCTCAAGGCATGTCTGGATCCGCCACTGCAGATGACCAGTGAAAATTATAGCGGAAACAATGTTTTATTTGGTGGTAAAGAGATGCAAGTGTTAGCCTTGACATGTGCTGACATATAGCGGCGTAAAGAAAAACTACTAACTGAACGCTTCATTTTGTTTGGTGGCAGAGGGGGTTAGGTGCACTTACACCTGTTTGCCTCTATTGTAAATGCCAACAAAATATGCATATTCTTTAGTTGCAAAGGGGTGTAAGTAACATGTTTGGAAGTAAAAGGGTGTAAGTGATTGCGGGGCAAATAAAAAAAAATTACCATGCCAACAATTTAAATCACAATTATTCCAAACTGCATATTTAAACAAACAAATGAATGCCAAAGTAAAGTGTGTAAACAGCATTTTCAAAAGACATACGTAGAATTTACAATAAGGCTTGAACTTTGAATTAGTTTTACACAAAATCTTACTTTGGTCACTTGCACCCCTTTGCATCTCGGTGCCTCAATTAATTGTTTATTTGCATTCATAAGCTATATGTCAAAGTTTTCTTTCATTTGAATTAGGATGTAAAAATCAGCTGTAAATTTTTAATAATGTGTAAGATTATAGTGGTTTTTAATTTGATAAAAAAAAATTACTATAATATTGCCACTTTAACCATAGTATTATTAGTATAACCATAATAAAAATTGTACAGTTTTTTTTGCACCTTTTTGTTTATTTACAAAATGATAAATTGAGCACATTATTGACTTTTAAGGCTCTCAGTCATCCGATCAGACCACATCGCCAAGACTTGGCTTTTCCATGAATTTTCTTTGGCACTAATACGACTTTCGGAGCACAGTTTTTTTTTTTTACTTTGGCTTCAAATACCAAACTCTCCTTCCTTTGTAACTTTGTTTTGTCTCCAGAGGTTTTGTTGTAACTTGAGTTTGATTCCGGCACCAATACCACTTTCGGTAGAGAGGTTTACTTTTGATACGATTAGGAACTCTCATTTCCATTGTGATTTTTCGATCTCTTGTTTTAGTTTTCTTTGATTGTTCATGAGATTCGTGCGTTTTGAGTAGAATCTCAAGCTTCTAGCTCAGCAGGGTATGTTCTATCTCGCTGACTTGTGCATCACAACTGGGAGCTTGCTGTTGGCTTCCTTCACTTTTGGTTAAACGGATCCAGCTCCTCAAGTTTTTCATTGTGTTAACCATCATTTTTTCATCGATTTTGTACATTCACAAAGGTGATGGTTCAATTTTCAGATATGTTTTTTGGTCCAGTGTATTTTCCATCGTTCTTTCATCAGAACATTCATTTCTATTGAACTTTCATTTTTGTTCTTTCATTTTTGTTGAACTTTCGGCCCACAGGTGATCACAGTAGCATCATCTTAGGTTTTCTCTAGCCCATATTCATTGTTTGTTAATTTCCTTTCATTGAACCTGTGGCCACTCTCTCTCTCTCCTCTCTCTCTTTTTCATACCAATAAATGGGTGCCACGCTAGTTGGAATATTTGAGAGGCGTCGGTCTTTTTTTTTTAAGGTAAATTCCTTCCAAGAATCCAGTAAGTTGCAATGAGGAGACTTGTCATTTTTTTTTCCGATTCAGTGGAAGTACAAGAAGTAGCAGGAGTACACTCAGAAGGTCGCTACAAACGGATAAAACCAGAATCGGACAGACTTGAGGCTTCGGCCTAGGTCCGCAAGTCCGTCCCGATCGATCTAATGAGCTCTACATTACTTGACACTGAGTATTCAATCCACTGGATAGTGCACAATACCCTCGAATAATAAATCGACCCATACAGCACTTCACGTCGCACTTTTTAACCCACGTTTAAATTTGGAAAATCGTAAGCTTTAAAAGAAGTGCCACCCGGGCAAACGTGGGTTCAAAAGTGACAACGGAAGATCTGCTTGGGTAGATTTACATTCGTGAGTAGAAGTGCCCCTATCACAGTCGAAACAATCCTCCGAATCAATGTAATATATCTCATACGATACATCGGGTGCAAACCGGACCGTTGGAACTGGGTCATCGCCTGAGACCCGGGGCTGCCGCAGCAAAAGCTGACGAAACAGACCCAAGGAATCGGTCTGCGTCGCCACAGACCGAGTCTGGACAATGCTGGGATCATCAGTCTGCACAGACGATTCTGTGTAAATACTTTCTACTACCTCTTGGCCGTCCACTGTGACCTCGTCGGCCCCATCGTCAACTTCTGGATTCCCGAACAGAAGATACCTGAGCACGACGCAACTCAGGGATACTCCACCTATCGTGACCCCCACAATGGTGCTGAGAGACATTGTTTTAGTTCCCTGTTGATAAAAATTAAAGTTAGTCTAAGATATATACTCGGCTGCTGAAAATTTATATGCCACAAGAACCCTTTGTGAGGTTATGCTTGGAAATATTTACTCCATTTTACCTCATAGAATGTAATTTTTTTTTTAAATAATAGGCCTATGAAAATTGCAAGATAAATACCAGTATCACAAAATCAAAACTCTTCCAATTAGTTTTTTATATCATGCACAAGTATGGCTGGAGAAATGCTTAAGCATTAATAAAAATCTCAGCCACATAGTGAACTGCAATTATGCACCAACCTTCCATCAAGAATCTCAAACATTATTGTATGCTCACAACATGTTTTGCTGCTACGATGGCACAGTATTATCAAATGATAACAACACAAGATAGAATTGTCCATGAAGGATTCATCAAGGTTTTATCATTTGATAAGGTCACCTTTACAGCGTAACAAGTTGTAAATGTACAATGATTTTTGAGATTATTATTTTAACTCAGCTGTCACCCATTTTGAAACCGTATAAATTAATATTGTCTAATATTTTACTTAAAAAAAGTGAATAAATAAGTAAGTTATGAAAGAAACATGAAAATTTTTAACATTATGGCACAGTGAGGCAGTGTAGTTACAGTTTGGTACCATTTTTCAAAATTGAAAGAACTTTGAAACTGAAACATTAGTTCTGATACATCGTTATACTAAAAAAATAATTATTTTTAGTTACCCTCTCAAACTACATGGGGCGTTTAGATAATCCTAAGCTATAAAAGAAATATCCCATCTTGGTGCATCTGAAGGGTACCACATGAACACAGCTAGAAGTTATAAAGTAAGCTTATGTGAATGTTGGATTGATGTTTCTCTCAGCACATCTGGCGACTAGGAATAAAACTTGAAACATTGCCTGCCACTACACTTCCTAGCTTACGCTATATAAAGTTAAATTACTAAAAAGTATCAAAATCATTGAAAGGAAATACAAGAATAATTAACTTTGACTACCAAAAACTTAAAACTTCACTATGAAATAAAATAATTTTAATGAGGTATCAAAACAGTTTCATAAAAAAATACGATATGAAAGCATCAAAATTAAATTCACAAAACAAAAAAAAATATTTTAACAATCGGGTCATAGTTGTTTGTGTAATACATTCATAAGTTTCAGTCTCAGTTCACAGTTATTCCTTTTTTTTAAACTGTGATAAAGAGGAAATATTTGTGTGGCAAATCTGAAGTGGGAAAATGTGATGGAAAATTAACAAATGATAAGTTAAAAAGTAGGGGTAAAAGCTTTGATACATTCGGTAAAGGAATGCTCTTTTGACATATGAAATCAATCTGAGATGCAAAATGACTGAAATTTCAGTCAATGTGTGACATAATAGCTTTCTATTGGCCTTGTTTGTGATCAGAAAGCATCTGCATCTCTATGGTAGAAGAGAATGTAATGTGAAACGTCTCACAAACACACTTCCCCCTCATCTTTGCGATTCCATAGAGTTTACTTAGGTCATAAAACCATAAGTTCCTTACAAACAAATACAAATTTCAAATAATTTTTTTTAATCCCGATTTTATAGCTAAACAAAAGCATGGTTTGCCAATACATTCTTGAACTATTAGCAATATAACTAAAAAATAAAAGAAGACGTTAAAAATTGCCAAAGCATATTCTTTCGCTGAGAGAGGTCTGCTTAGAAATCTGACAAGAATAATAGTGGTAAAGCACTTACTTTGGTTAGAGTTTGGTTAGATGTTGTAGGAGAGTCCTCCGCTTAGTGCCGGTGGTCTTCTGTTTATTTGATAATCGGATAAAAAGATGTTTTCTAGACAAAAACTTTTGTCAAAGTAAATCAGTTTCTAAGGAAACAGTGTTGAATTTCTTGTTGCCATCTTAAATACCACTGTACAATGTGCTGTGAACAGCAGCAAAAACAACAATATTGTGGGATCTTAACACGTTTGCTACCAGCCACTGGTCAGGCCAATCCCACAGCCCACTAAAAAATCATGGACTTCCCTGTAGACCGGCCCTAGTGTTTGTGACTTATGCCACAGAATAGGTAGAAACTGTCCAAAATTAGTTTTTACACTTCAAAGTATCTTAATTTCACTAAATAAAAAAATATATACAATTTTCTCTTAATTTTTGGTAATTTTTTGAGTACCGTACGTTTGCGGCGCATGGTCCATCACATTACAGGAAACATGTTTTCACCTCAGAGACCAAGTGACGCATGTTAGCGTAGGCACCAATTTAACCTTATTTTTATTCATAACCTTTGAAAAATACGGCTTATACATAAAAACATTGTATTGAAATTTTTGTTTACAAAAAGAGTTGTTTACAATTCATTTGCGTAGTATGATTAAAATGTTTTACAAGTATACAAAATGCAAATGTTTATACCTTTTTCTTGCACAATAAACTTTTTTCATTGTGTCATATAAGAGATTTTATGAATATTCTTGTAAAGATATCTTAAATAGGTTAAAAAATGTTACTTTCAAAAATACATTAAATAAAAATGTATGTAAAAACATTCCAGTGAAGTCAGTGATCGTCCTAGCCACAGACCAAGCGCTGCACATATGCGGCGGACAATCCCGTAGACTGTGCCTAAACTGTCTAACAATTAAAATAGACCGTACGTGGGGTCCCTTAGCTCCGATGATGTAAATATCCCAGTTGTCCGATAGCGTGTTGAGTCCCAATTCTCTCGCTAATTCATTGGAGAACTGGGACTATTGCTGTTGTTCGGAAAACTAATATTTTAAACAAGAATATTCTCTTAGCTCCGATTCCCAGTTCTCCGATGAATCAAAGACAGTACATTGTCTTTTGGGGCTCCAATGTTAATCTTATGGAGAATAAGGATGTGTTAATATTTCACTTATTAACCAATATTTTTGGATGAAACTTGGTATTTAGCTTCATTTGGTTGAGATTCATCTATTTTAGGTAAAAAATCTTGGTTTTTGTTCTTATCATGACAGCAAACCTGCATACTCTTTTCCCATGCTAATCATATGGAGAATCGGCAAACTCTTTTATTTATGGACAGGTATGGATGAAACTTACTATTTGGCTTTATATGGTCGAAATAATTTTTTTCTATGCTAAAAACCTACTTTTGGTGTTCCCCATGGCAGCATACCTGCATACTCTTTCCATACATTTATCATAAGGAGAATATACATTTCCCTATTTATGAGCATGTGATGAAATTTTGTTTACAAGTTTAGCTGGTCAAAATTAATATTACTAATTTGGAAATTCGCTGAGTAGGCAGGTCTGCTGCAACGGGGGGGGGGGGGGTTTTTTTTTTTTTTTTTTTTTTTTTTTTTTTTAATTGTGTTACAATACTGCAAAAACACATCATGTTATAAATGAAAGCTTCAACTATAATAGTGCTCAATGCAGTGATTAAAAGAGTAAAGTCGCCATCGCGAAATCAGGCGGGTAATACGTATGTCAATGTTTTTATCTATTTTACTAGATGATACGGACTTTGATCATTTTTATAGAATTTACACTCAACATATGGTATAGACACTCAGTGTTGCCAGTTTGTGCACCAGAGTACGCCATTTTCGATGATCTCTCTCATTTTTATGTCCCGGGGTATGTGACAACATCGCGTTTTCAGTCACCGCCTGATTTCGGGGCCGCTACAGTATAATTCATAACTGATTCATCTATTATTTGTTTCTTGTAGATATTGGCATGCTTCACCTGTTCCTGTCATCGCAAACGGTTTCAATTACCCAATTCTATGCGAAGTCTACTCATGTATAGGGGAACTCGGGGCGGAACGGGATACTTAATTGTTAAATAATTAAGGAAGGATTTACAAAACAACATATATCAACTTTTATTTTGAACATTAATATTATTCACCATATTTAATCATTTTGTAACATTTAAAAACTTAAATCACTTTCTTTTTTAATCACAGAAACAACAACATTATTTATAATTAACATATGATTAAAATAAACAGTTCTGGTATAGTCATAAAGACAAGATACAAAATCACATTTTATTAACACACCTCCTTGATTTTGTAGCTATGTTAGTCGTATGAATAAGTTTCAATAAGTCCCAGCAAGTCACGCATTTTCTTAAACTTTATCCTTCCCAGAGACTTTGTCAATATATCGGCAAGTTGATCTTCAGTTGAAATTTTTTGAACATTAATTTCACCTTTCTTTTCATAGTCATAAACAAAGTGATAACTTGTGTCGATGTGCTTTGAATTTTTTGAAAATTTCCCATTCTTTGCTAAGGCGATTGCTCCGGTGTTATCTTCATAAATTTTAACTGGTCCCTTTGTTTTTACATCAAAATCCTGCAAAATACCTTTGATGGAAAGTATTTCTTCAACACAATCTGCTAGTGCATAAAATTCAGCATGAGTCGAAGCTCTTGATACAACTTTTTGTTTTTGAGATTTCCACAGGACAACATTTCCAAATACACGAATAATTATTCCTGTTGTTGATTTCCTGTCAGTAATATCTGCTGCCCAATCCGAATCCACGTAAGCATCAATTTGTTCTTCAAATATCGCATTATAGTTCAGTTTCAAAGAACTGGTAGAGTACAAGTATTTCAAAATTCTCAATGCATACTTATAATGTGTCTCATCATAACTGTTTTGAAATCGACTTAAGTAGTTAACTGAAAAAGAAATATCTGGTCGAGTTCCGTTTGCTATGTAAAGTAATGCTCCAATAAGGTTTCTGTACTTTATATTTTCATGAATCTTCACAGCTGGCTCTATTTTAAGATTCATCTCCATAGGGGTTTCAAACTTCTTTGTCTGCGTAATGTTATACTTCTCTGCAAGGCTCTTAATGTATTTTTCTTGACTCAAATACATTTCTTTCTTTTGTGGAAAATATTCAATATCTATTCCCAGATACTGATCAATCTGTCCAAGGTCTTTCATACGAAAACGTTTGCTCAACAATTTCTTCATTTTCTCAACTGCATCACTATTAACACCACAGATTAATAGATCATCTACATACAATAGTACATAAATTTTTTCTCCATCTATGAATCCTGTATACAAACAATAATCATAATCTGATCTCTTTAAATCAATGCTTGTCATAAATTCATGAAAGCATTCATACCAGTCACGAGGACTCTCTCTTAAACCATACAACGATTTCTGTAACAGCAATACTTTATTTTTCTCAATAGCATAACCGTCTGGTGGATTTATGTAAACTTCAGACTTAATCTTTCCGTTTAAAAAGGCAGTTTCCACATCCATTTGTTCTATGTTCCAACTGTTAACACATGCAACAGATAATAACATTTTTAATGTTGTCATTCTTGCTACTGGAGAGTATATTTCTTCATTCTCAATATACGTCTGCTGAAACCCTCTAGCTACAACTCGTGCCTTGTATTTTCCATTGCTTTTAATTCGAAAAATCCATTTTACATCAATAATATCTTTATCATTAGGTAAATCTACAATCTTCCATGTTTCATTTTCTTGCAAACTTGTTAGTTCTTCATCCATAGCTTTTATCCACTTTCTGGAATCTGGTCGACTAATAGCTTCTTCATAACTTTGTGGTACTTGATTGTCACAAACATTTACATATACAATATGATCTTCAAACTTCTTAGGCATTTTTCTTCCACGTGTAGGTCGAGTATCATTTTTCACCTCCTGAACTTGCTCCTTTTCTATTGTTTCATTCTCATCACACTTAACTTTTTCATCCATTCTCTCATCAGTAAGTTTTTCTTCACTTAACATTTCTTCATTTTCATCAGAATCATTATGATCAATTTTGATAAGTTTTGTTGTCTTTTCAACAAATCTCACATGTCGACTTACAAGTATCTTGTTGTTTACTAAGATTTTATATCCAGTATCAGTGTATCCAACAAGAATACCTTGTGTTGCTTTCGGATTCAACTTAGAAGTTCTGCACTCATCTGGGATTCTCACAAAAGCTGTACTTCCATACAATTTCAGATTCGAGATGTCTGGTTTCCTTCTGAAAAATATTTCATAAGGAGTTTTCTTTTCTCTTGTATTTGCAAGCAAACGATTCCCAATATAAGCTGCTGTATAAATACATTCTGGCCAGTATCGTTTATCAATATTAGCTTCTGCAAGTAAACATCTTGCACGATCCATTATTGTTCTGTTAAATCTCTCTGCAACTCCATTAAGTTCATGAGTATAGGCTGGTCCTGGTTTTAACATTATCCCTTCTTTATTCGCTAATTCAAAAAAATCTTTGTTAATATATTCTCTTCCATTGTCACATCGAATCTCTTTGATTCTCTTCCCAGTCTGATTGTGGACTAACTTCATATATTTCTTAAAACAATCAAAAACTTCACTTTTGTTTTTAATACAGTATACAATGGCAATTCTACTAAAATCGTCAATAAATGATACAAAATATTTTTCACCGTTGTACCCGGTTTGTGTGATAGGTCCATTCAAATCGGTGTGAATGATTTCAAGTGTATCATTTGCTCTCCTTCGATTTTTCTCAAATGGTAAGTTGGTCATTTTATTTGTCAAACATATTTCACATTCGATAAAGTCATTTTCAATATTTTTCGGCAGTCCATCTACTACTTGTAAGTTACACATTTCTTTCAACTTGTAAAAGTTTGTATGCCCCAATAGTCTGTGTAATTTTTCTTTACTAGTCATGTCTGCATTTTTTGTACTTGTAAATAATTTTGCATCACTTGCTGAACATTGAACTTTGCACTTCATCTCAAATAATTTATTTTGTTTTACTGTTTTTGCTACAATTTGATCAGCGCTGTTGTAAATTTCAGCTGTATCTTTATTAAATACGACAAAATTATTAGCATTTACAATACAGGAAACACTTAGTAAGTTTTGTTTCATGTTGGGGACATAGTATACATTTTTTATTGTAGTCTTTAATGCTTCACCATTAACATAAAAATAAGCAATAATGTCACCTATTTTTTCTGATTTAAGGGAGTAACCATCACCAACTTTAATGTTTATAGGATTTTCCAAATATTTACTCTCCACAAAATATTTATCTGTAGTAATAATATGGTCCGAGCATCCACTATCAAGTAACCATTTTATTTCTTCAGTTGCTTCTAATGTGTTAGCTTCTTTACTCTTGTCTTGCTTTGCAGTTAAAGTCTGAGCAGTAAATGTAGTATTCATATTCAGTTTACCCTTTTCTAAGTTTTCTTCCTCAATATTGGATGACACTTGATGTTGATTGTTTCTATGAGTAAAACTTCCACGTCTTCCATAATTATAACTAGCACTGTTCTTATTTTCATTAAAATTTGTTTTACTCCAACAATTTCTGGCTAAATGACCTATTTTATTACATTTGAAACAACGTTGAGGTTCATTCTTGTTTTCCTGATGTCTGTTAGTTTTACTTGAACTTGACTGTTTGTAATTCATTTGTCTACTTTTTCCTTTAGAGTAAAAATTCTGAAAGTTTCCGCTTGAACTGCAATTACCTAGATCATTTCTGCTTTCTTTCTTTTAAAATTCTAACATTAATTTAGTTTTAACATACTCAACAGTTCTCTCCTTTGTTGGTAAGGCATCAACAATATCTACTATGTGAGATAGGTTTTCAGGTAAAGCTAGCAACAAATAATTTAATTTATCTTCATTGCTGACATTTTCTCCAGCATTTTTTAGCTCATTTACTTGTTTTTCAAAGCTGTTAAAAAATTCAGTTGGATTATCACTATCATTCATTTTCATGTCGAGCAGTTTTCTCTTGATAAGTAATTTTGCCGCACTGCTCTTTGAAAGATATACTTCATCTAGTTTTTGAATCATTTTTCTAGCAGAATCTTCACCAATAATCAATTCCAGCTGGGTATTATTTATACTGTTCATTATGTAGTTCTTTGCTTTTATTTCTTTCTTTTTCCAAACATTCTCAGTTGTATTTTCTGGCTTTTCATCATACTTTATCACTTCACTACAATCTTTCATCTCTAAAAATAAATTCAACCTAAATTTCCATTTGTCATAATTTTTGCCATCAAATACTTGCAACATGAATTCATCCTTTTTATCTTCAGCCATTTTGTTTTTCTACTAATCCTTCCTCTGTAATGTATTTCAACAACAAACTTTCAAAAACATTTCTTTTCAAATAAACCACAACCTCTTGCTACCATGTTAAATAATTAAGGAAGGATTTACAAAACAACATATATCAACTTTTATTTTGAACATTAATATTATTCACCATATTTAATCATTTTGTAACATTTAAAAACTTAAATCACTTTCTTTTTTAATCACAGAAACAACAACATTATTTATAATTAACATATGATTAAAATAAACAGTTCTGGTATAGTCATAAAGACAAGATACAAAATCACATTTTATTAACATTAATGTTAACATTACCATAAAATATACACAGGGTGTATTAAATACTTAATAAAGGTATAAAACAAAACTTTATTTCGTTAAGAACACATTTGTATGATTGTTAAATGTTTAAATGTCTCTTTTCAATTTTTATTTTTATTTTTAAATAATGCTTACCTATTTCCCATTCTGCCCCACCCACGGGGCAGAACGGGAAATGCCCTTGGGGCAGAATGGGATACAATAAATTTTGAAAGAAAAATGAAATGAAGGGAAAAGTTAAGTGTCAACCTAATTGAAAATGTAAATATGACCTTTAATTGAAATTTTAAATGTAGTAATTACATTTTTAAGCTTCATCAAAACTTCGAAAATTATATTATTGCAACACAATCGAATCTCGTTAAAATCAATGTTAAACTGACACATGCTACTGGCAAAATTCACAAATCATTATATCTTCTTCACTATTTACCACTGAAAACAAATTGTGAGCCCCTTAAAAGCACACCTGACAAGGGATGCAACCCCCATTTGAACTTGAGTAAAATTTGCCGCAGCAGAGGCATTCAGCATCATCTTCGTTTTCATCAGAATCCTTGTCACAGTCCTTTTGAATTTGTCTTCTTTGGATTTTTTTCTTTGCCGGTTCAAATTTAGGTTTCTTAATTTTCCCAAACTCTTTGGTAGGGTAGTTTCTAAAAAAAGGCGTTTTGAAATAGTCTTCCCTTTGCTCACAGTTTTCTCTTCTCTCTCTTTCTTTTTGTGTGTTCATTTCCTGTTCTATATTTTTTAGTTTTCGTCTCATTTTTGTCCATCAGTTTTCCTCATGTAATTTCTGACCATCTGTTACAGTAACACGAAAATATTTAGAATTTTTTTCAACGAAAATATATTGGGGCAGAACGGGATACCATCCCATTCTGCCCCATCCCGTTAAGCCCCAACAACACATTTTAGGTTATGAATCCATGCTGGATTCTTAAGACGTTTAATTGACCTTTAAACATGACTAAACTGTAGCTAAACAAGCATACTTTATGAATATATCTTAGTAAAAGCTATATACATATTATTAAATATATTACCTTACCCCAAAAATTGCTAAAAGTTGTAATATCTTGAGCAAAAACACGTGTCAGAATAGTTCACCAGCATTGCACGTTCCAACTAGTGGTGGGAATAACCGACTAACAATAACCGATTAGTTCGGTTATCGCAAAATAACTGCTTAGTCGGTTATTTTCTCTCAGACTGGATGACTTAGTCGCTCACTCCCGAGTCGGTTATTTCCTCTCAGACTGGATGACTTAGTCGCTCACTCCCGAGTCGGTTATTTCTTATTCTCCGACTGGATGACTTAGTCGCTCAAGCGGCACAGCGGCAGACTAATTTATCCGTTTTCGACTGGTTAAATAAACCATTCGAACGGTTTCAGTTTAGATGAAATAAGTCTTATACTGAGTAATATCTGTCGGTTATTTATAAACTAAATAACTTGTTTAGTTGAACAACTGAATTTAGTTTAGAGAACCCACGTATTCCGTCGTCATGCTACATGCTTTGCTTACAGTACCTGTAGTGACCTGTCAGTGTCAGTGACCTAGTGCTGTTCAACTCGTTCAAGTGCCATGAAATTAGCTTATTTTTTATGTGATTATTAATATAATGTTAATAATGTAATAATTAATTAACTAATTTTTAATAGGTAATTGTTTTGCAATTTAACGTTCATTAATAATTTTTTTTGCATAATTTCTACTTTATAATGAATACTAAGTCGTAAATAAATGTTTTTATTTCCGTGTTACGGGTTTCTTAATACAACAACACAATAACTTAGTACTTTATTTTTCTGATATTAAAGTTAACATGGTTTAGACCAAATTATGCAATTCACATAATATAATTTCAACTTATTTTTTATTTAAAATATTATAGTTACAAATTTAATATTTCAATTTGCAAAAATAAGGAAATGATCGATAATTTGTTGTAGTTAAATTAAACTAGTCTATCGCTTCTCAAATTAGCTGAGCAGTTATTCATTTTAAATTACTAATTGTTGTTTTAGTCGACGGAAACTCAATACAGAGCATTCAGAAGGAATTAGTAGTTTTCCAGTCGGTTATTTTAGCAGTCAAAATGATTAGTTGTGTTTTTAGTCGCCAGAAATTCAACACAACATCCAAACGGAATTAGTTGTTTTCCAGTCGGTTATTTAGTCGACTAAAATAACCGACTAAATCTGGAAATAACTGACCGATTAGTCGGTTATTTTCAGCTGTCGGTTATCGCATCACTAGTTCCAACCAGAGCAAAGATGGCCGCAACACCTTCCACTTTACTTCAGAAGATATTTAAACGCTTCTCCACCAGGGGCCCAATTTTTGAATCGAGTGAGTCGTGAGTTACATCTCACTAGTTTGCTCCTTACCGACTGGCTCGAGATGGTAAAATTGAAGTTTATGTTAGCATCCGGTTTCAACCGTCAAAACAATAACAACATTAAATATTGCCAGTTCTATTAATTTAAAGATTCTAAATGACTTGCATTGTTATATTTATAACATAATTACAATCTTATTTTATTTTAAATGTTTAATTACACAATTGTAAGTATCAATATACATTTTAGGCTATTTAACTAAAATAAACATAACCTCGACGATTTGAAAAGTATAAAATTTGTTATTGACAAATAGAATTATTTCCTGTCGAGATCGAGATGATGAAGAAGAAATTTCAACGTCACGTGAGATTATCTCACCAAAACCACTCACCACCGATTTGTTAGGTGAGTGAAAACGGGTGAGTTGGTGAGATTTTTTGCACAAAATACATTTTTATACATATATGTTACAATGGTGAATAAAACAATCCCTTGAAATACTGCTGAAAAATATTAATTACTGGATGCGCAAGTTCTAAAAGACCTTAAAAATTACCTTCATTTTTATTTAATTATAAGGGTTGATGTAAATTTTTGGCGAATAAGCTAACTCACCAACTCACTACTCACTCGATTGAAAAATTGGGCCCCCGGTTACAGCACTTTACAACAAACAAAAATTCGTTATCCCGTTGTGCCCCGCTATCCCGTTGTGCCCCGACTTCCCCTACTAGTGTTTTGAATTATACTCAGTGGTACATCCATCCCATCTCCACACAGGATATTAAAAGGAGACACGGTGTCTCAAGAAAGTGCAAACGTAACAACTGTCCTCCCGTCATTACCTCTTTTTACCTCAAGCATGCTTGTGAAACTTTCGGCGATCTCCTCAAGGACTTATAGTCACTCATGTTTTCCGAATCACAAACACATTTCGGTTGCTTGACTTTGACCTTGGATTACATTATTTTTAAGTTTAAACCCCTATCATAATCGTGTCAGTAATCACAATAATTTAAGAATGAAATCTCTTATTCCTAAAAATTGCTTCCTATAGTCGTTATCTTGTTGTTTCCATTAAAACCAACTTAAATAAATAAATATATATATATATATATATATATATATATATATATATATATATATATATCCAAATAATTAGGTTGATAATAAAATTATGTAATTATTATGTTGACTATTTAATTTTTATTCTATCTCCATCTAAATGAACCTCATCCTTTTCATTTTAAGGCCTGCACAGACCAGAGCGATACACTGTGCGATACCAGAGCGGGCGCGATACTTTTTCTTGGGAATTCTCTTGCGATACCAGTGGTCCGTGCGATACCATGGTGTCTTATGGAGCGGCACACACCAGAGTGAACTGCAATACGCGATACTGAGGCGAATGCGATACTGTAGCGATAATATCGCAGTAACCCTACAGCGCTTTATCGCCGCAACACCATGGGCCCAAACCATGAACTACGCAGTTTTATCCATCTTGTGTTGTGTAACAACAACAACAACACGTAGTTTCTTTTCAATAATGTCAGCAAATCAAACTCAGCAACTCTTCAAAACAATCCTGATTCATTCTAAAGTATGTGTAGAATCGCTTTATCTTTTCTTAACTAGGACATGAGCGCATGGTACTCGCCAAACTGCAGCAGTTCTTTATTTATTTTGTGTATCAACATTTTCCTTGGCCATTCGGTTTCTAGCACGGCTAGTAATATCAGCAACGCTTCAGACGATGTCAGGGTAAGTAAACACCCAGTACACTTTACAAACAATAATTGACACAACTACTCTACATCTAGAGAGTCACACAACCACAGCAATTACGCTCCTCTGAGCTGGCTCAGGGAGATTTCGCACTGGCTTTCCCGCGCGTCTCTTTTACCGCTCTGGTGTGGAAGCACCTGTTTCCGCTGCGATATTTTCCCCAAGTATCGCAAATAAAATTCTAGAAATATATAGCGTCGCTCCAGTGTATCGGAAAGTCCAAAGTATCGTTCTGGTCTGTGCAGGCCATTAGATACAATATTTCTAGACCTCTAAACTGGGCAAAGCCTCTTATTTGTTCTTATATTAAAACATCAGCATCATAATAATTATTATTTTCCTTGTTTCAGACAATCATTTGGGACACAAATTACCAAAATTCTCATTAAACTTGAAAAAGTATTGCAGTATTCATCTGAGGCTGCTGCAAAGTTTGAATGAGGACCGGCGACATGATATTTTTATGTTAAACCCAGAATGTCACTTGAAATTCCTCGAAGAAAATTTGAATTTTTTGTCCAAAAAGCCCTCTAGGTGTAATGATTTCAAAATAAGTAGTACCAAAAGTAATTCTTGTGGTGTAAAAACTTTATCAGAAAATAGATTCCCTTCTCTGGCATTTACGCCAATTTTTGAAGATTGTGTTCCTCAGACAAAACAGATTGAAGGAAAATTTGATAATGGAAGTTCTAGGGACACAGTGATCTTTGACAGACCCAAAATTAAAGTTACCAGTGTTTCTTTGCAAAAACAGCAACCAAATAAGCCTTTGTTCCCTACTCCTCCTATCATAAAAATAAAACAAAAGTATAGCAATAAGAATGATACAGGTCATGAACTTCAAGCAAATTTAAAGTGTAAGCCTGTATCTGTAGAAAAAACTTCAGAGAGCCTGAAAAGTAAAACTGAGAATGACAGCCAGTTTGAGTTCACTGTGGCAGGAGAAAAAATTGTATCATTTGTTTGCAGTCCTCCATCTTCCCGCAGACCTAAGATAAAGGAAAGTGAAAATAACTATATTTGTGATTCAGACGAGGAATCAATAGTTTCTTCATCAAAGGGTTCTTCTGAGAGTGCACCATCATCCAACAGTAGTAACTCAGGATACTCGAAAAGTAAAGTTGCTCCTCCAATGCGAGAACATGTGAAAACCAACATGCTTTTGTGGCACCCTCCACCAACCTCCAAAAGTGCTGTTTCCCTATCAGAGAGTAAAATGGTTTATAAGGGGTCCTCTTACAGTCAGCCAATAAAACCGAAACCTTCTGAAAATAGCATAAATTTTTTTGGGTCAATCAATTCTATGTATGCAATCTCTAGCGCTAGTGACCAAAGTTTAAGAATTTCACATAACCAAGAAACAGTGAAGTTCCGAGAGGCAGCACTTAGAGGGTGTTACGATATTGAAAATTTACTCAAGGAGATCAAATGTCCTCTGCCTGATCTTGAGAAAGAAGTAAGCTCAACTAGGGAGGAAATATTTTCAGCTGTAAGGTTACAAAGAGACAACACCAATCTTGTCTCTGACTCTATCTTATCTGTCATAGACATCTGCAAATCCTGGATAAAGCTGAATGCTCATTTTGGACAACAAGATTTCAAAAATTTTTTGGAAATAAATGGCTTGGATCTCACTATACTTGGCGACTTTGTTCAGTGGCAGTGCATGTCCAGAATATTTGTTGACAAACTAATAAATGTTCTCAAGAAAGTTTCACTGCGTAAGGACTTAAAAGTTGTCAAAGAAGTTAATTCAACACAGATGCGAGGATCTGAAATAGCAACAGTGCACTCATATCTATCATTGACAAATGAAAATGTATCGAATACCATTCCTTGTGTTCAGAATTTGAATATATCACCTCCAGCTCATGGAAAACGATGGAAACAACGTCGTTTTCTATCCGAGAAAATAGATTCAGAAAAGGCCGTGTTGACCAAAAACCAATATTGCAGAAAAAATGTCAGTTTATGTGACCTCTACCAAAACTCACAGTTAGTGAATAACACTACCTCTGAATCTGTTTTTGGTCAAGGGGTCAATTCACAAAGTGTTATTTTTGATATACCAGAAATTAACCATCTGTTTCCTAATAAAACCTACCAATCTGCTCAAACAGACATGAGCTTATTACTGAATGGATCCAAGCCACTAAATTGTTCAAATTTAGGATTTTTCGATAAGAACATCAGTGTATCTACTCCTAAATGTTTTAGTAGGAGTGAAGCGAGTCTACGCCCTATAACTCCAGCAAACAACATGTTTACTTCCCTCACAAACGTAATTGATTCACCGCTGAGCAACTTCTTTCCAGTCCAACAAGGAGTTCCCACAGTACCCCCTGTTTACAATAACCAACTTTGCCTGCTTAGTCCAAATCAGTACCAGACTTGCTTCAGTCACTGTCTAGCAAAGCCAAACCCAATACTCTGTGTGGACACCGATGTCAGTGACAACTTCATGCAGAGCAATTACATGAAGCCTGGCCACTACACTCCACCACAGAAACCAGAAAGTTACCAGAAACCTGTAAATAACACTATTCCGATCGAGGACCTTCCACTCGTCGGAATCCCTTTTCTCTACTCAGCAGCTTCTACGCCCCAACAGTCTAAAAGTTTTGAGTTCCCTCAAATGTTGATGTCTAAAGACAGCAGCCAAAGTAAGGATTCTGACGTTATTTGGAAAACAGCTTTATCCATGGCTGCACCTCTACGTGATACAATGCTTGCAGACAACACAATTGATGGTCCAAATCTGAAGATATCTGAAACAGTATCACAGAATTTAAATTTAGTTTTTTCGGACAATAGTAGCCAAGACAGTTCAAGTAGCGGTGACTATTTAAAAGTAAACAGTGACAGTGACGAGCTTAGTTTTCCAGGCGACAGTTATGCCGGTAAAGATCTCAGAATCATGAAATCAAAAAATGAAACCGCAGGGTGGTTAATTGATCCATTCAAGCAAGTTGGCGTTGGAAATGAAAATTCTATAAGAAGTACCAATGAACATGAAAGATTTATATCTGAAAATGAAATGGCAGAAGTTAGTCAAATTAGTGATAAGTCAAAAAAACTTAAAGAAAAAGAACCTTATTTTCCTTCATGCCACAGTCGTGGAAATGATCAAGGAAATAGTTTTTGTAATAAAAATGAAGACAAACTAAGTTCACATAAAAAATCAAGAAAAAGTAAGAAACAACAGAATAGCTACACTATCAACGATCATACAGCTTCCATGTTTTATAATAAGATATTTGCTAGACCTATTAACAACAAGATGACTTGTCAACTGGAGGAGATTGTAGATATCCTTCGTAACACAAAAGCCTCTTCCCTTATCAAAGAAGAGATCCTATCAGAAGAGGTAATTCTAGATAACAATTGTTTTATTTATAAACTTAACCAGATATATTTTTAAAGTAACCAATAATTAATGAATGGCATGTCTATTTTTGCAATGTTTGGAACATTAGTTAAATTTAAACAGATTTACACATCATGGTAACATATTTTATTTTGTTATAAAAATAATTTAAAACAAATATTTAAAAAATCATGTAACATTTTTTCAACTTTGTCAAAAGAAAAATGTTGTTTTTGACAATTTAATTTTTTAATAAAAAAAACTACCCATTTCAATCTAAGTAATCCAAGGTGAAGAAGACATAACAAATATCTTTATTCAGCTAAAAGTACATCTCACTCACTCCATATGTACAACAACATTAATATCAATGAGATTCCCCAAAAACATAAACCTACTTTATTATGAGATGTAGCATGGGGAAAGTTCATTAGTCATTATGGATAAAATATGGGTTTTGAAAGATAACTATAATCAAACTAGGGGGGCCGTGCACAATGAAAACAAAAACATAAAGAAGGTAACATCTTATGGATGAAATGGTCAAGAAAGTTTTGGTCGACATAGTAGCGCACTCCACCACGAGAGTGAGCACGACACAATAACCTATCCTATCATTCAGTTTACATTCTGACTTCGTTTCAGATGGTCACCAGCAAAGAATCTCTCTCGTCCACTCACTACACTCACAAATTTTACATAATCTATGACAGTTTTCCATTCCTTCTGTATCTATTCTCACACTTAATGTAGGAACACTTTCTTCCTCCACCTACTTTAAAGTTCATTTTGGACTCTGAGTAAACAAATTTGAAAATAGCGGGATACCATGATGACGCACCTTAATCTATTGTAAAACATAACTTAGTTTATTTTTGTACACATACGATTAAATATAATCTCCATTAGAATAACATTAGAACTTTGAAATCCCATACAACCAAGTCTTAACAATAAAAGGATTTAATGATTTAAAATGACTATTCTCCTTGAAAAAAGCTTTCCAATGATACCAAATAAGCTAGGTAACTTATGTTTTAAGGAGTGTTTTTAACGACACAATACTAAATAACAAATTTAATAACTCCCTCTTTCTGGTACAGTGTACTATGTTTAGGCCTACATACATAGATGCTGGCGTTATCTCTATTTGGAGTGCTCAATTTTAGTTTACAGCTCTCCTAGCGAAACAATTTGTTTACCAATTTTTAACATGGAATGAGATCTTCTTTATATTTTTGTATTCATTGCCCTGCGCTAATTGCGGATTTTGTAATATATTCCTTTCCAATTGTGTTAGTGAAATTTTCTGCAATTGTGATAAACTAACCTACAATAGAATTCGAAGGTATTATGACTTTTCAAACAATATTTATGTTGATTATGCAGTGACAGACGATCTATTATTGTTAACAATATGACTTAAAAATTTATCTGAAGGTAATCAACTGTTAAGTTACAATTCACATTTAAAAACCTTATAATGAAAGTTGGTCAACATTTTAAAGCGCCCTCTAGAAATAAATCAAAGGCTATAAGGGGGGGGGGGTGGATCAGAAACAAAATGACCTTTATTTCACTATCCGCCCATGCGCTAGATCATAAGCTTTAAAATGACACATTAATCTTTAAAATCAGTTAAGTAGGACGGGAGAAAAAGGGATGTAACAGACAAAACCCTTAGAGAATTAAGAAGATTGATGTAAACCTATTTAGAAAACCCTTTGAAGTTTTATTATTGACTATACATACATAATTATGTACATGAATGGATTCTCAATGCATTCTTTTATTCCAAAATTTGAGTCGCTGCTGGAATTCAAGTTAAGTTTCTCGTTGGACTTTCAGAGCTACAAAACACATGTTATAACATAAGCAAGATTCCCAATCATGATTTCAGGCCAATTTCAGGAGTAGAACTGAAGTACTAATAAAGAGACTTGTAGTTCACAAATTCACCTCTCTAATCTGCTTCAAGCAAGGCTACGCTGTAAGAATTCTCTTCATGTAATGTATAGACAGTGGTTTCACTAAGCCCTGAGTATCAAAGGGTAAACAAATCATAATGAAACATTTATTAGTTACTTTAACACTAAAACTCCTTTACAAGACTTTTAAATTACATGTGTGTAAGGTGAAAACCTTTTTGTAACAGGTAAGTCCTATTTTTTTCTAGGAGATGGCCAGACTGGATCTGAACGTTTCAAATCGCCTGCCCCTGCAGGCAATAAGACACAAGCTGAGTAATCACACCTATGACACTCTTGACCAGGCCCTCGCAGACTTACAGCAATATTTGGTTGATATTAGGAGTAAGATTCAGGTATGTTTTGTTGTAAACTTTTCATTTGCTACTGATTAAATTAGGACAGTTGTGTAGGAGGAGAGGGGGGCGGTGATCGAGGGGGGCGGTGATCGAGGGGGCGTTGATCAAGGGGTGCGGTGATCGAGGGGTGCAGTGATCGAGGGGGGCGGTGATCAAGGGGGGCGGTGATCGAAGGGGGTGGTGATCGAGGGGGACGGTGATCGAGGGGGCGGTGATTGAAAGGGGCGGTGATCGAGGGGGCGTTGATCAAGGGGTGCGGTGATCGAGGCGGTCACGAGGAAAGTATTTACTCAAATTCAAGCAGATAAATAAAATGCATGTATAACTAAAGATATCCTAGAATAACGAAGTGTTTCTTTTAAAACTCCTATGGAGCACAGTTCCATCCTTGAATTGTCTTTATTTATTGTGCCTTTTTTAATATCTCTTATACAAACGCACTGACAAGTTTCCGCCGGGCTACAAGTATGTGGCATCTTATTCCCTTGATCTTGAGGCACCATGACTCCAAAACTGGGGAGAAAAAAATAAAAGAAGGGCTGTTTCGTTCCTATGATGTTTCAAAATGCCCCTTTTAATTCAGGCCAGTGACGTTATCTATATGATGTCCATAAGAGTAACATGCACCAACTGTTTTTTCTTTTTTTTTTGTTATCAGGCTTTTGATGTATGGGTACAAGAAAATACATTGTTATTCCAGCTAATGAAATAGCTCTTTTCTATTACATTGGAACAGTTTTCCCCAGTCCTGCTATGTCTCCAATATGACTCCTGTTCATATTTTTTTGCCTCTTGACTCTGATAATGTGATTTGATCAAATTAATCTTTTTAATGAAAATGAAACAAGGATGCAGAAACAACAACTCAACATGTAGACGAGTAAATTGATTTCTGATAGCCTTTCCACCAGAAGGAAAGACCTTCTCTACTTATGGTGTTACACTCAATTGCGGAATTCGGAAAATGCCCGAAATTTTTACCCACTCCCTGATGTGGAGAGTACAGAATTCTCACATCGCGGAGTGAGCATTTTATTCAGACATTGGCTGAAACAAAATACCAAGACTGAGGAGTGAGTAAATTGTAAGTGCGCAAATGCCGAAATAAACAGATCCTTCGGCGGTTCAGTAAAACCACGATACCCATACCGCGACGTGGGTAAATTTGATTGCCCACATCGCGGTGTGGGTATTGGTAGTTTACACAAACTCCGAATAGCCTACATACACAGCTTCTAAGAGGGATGTGATAAATAAGTAATTTGGACTCATATTCATTGCTTGAAACTTTTTTTAAGAGTGCCAAAGTAAAATATTATAAGTACATTAGAACTAAAAGCAGCTAAAATAATTTCAAATTATGAAAAATACGTATAAAAGTGACGTACATGAATGTTCATAAAGCAAAAACATACAATATAAGAACGTGATCAGTAAAATACAGTTAACGGTAAAATCTGTTATTTTTAAACCGATAATAAATTGTTGTTAAATTTTTCTTATTTTAAACAAAACCACAAAACAGAACAACAATTTAAAATAGATTAAACCTCAAGTTAGCACTTTTGCACTGAACACTGCTTAGTGTCTCGCGACAATGCACCAACGGTGACTCTTTGATTTTATTGTAAGGAGTAATGGGTGGAGAGGGTAACATGTCTGGACCTGTCAGAAACGCTCTTTGGCTTTTGAGCAAACTACAATTACACACACCGCGACGTGAGCAATCAAATTTACCCACGTCGCAATGTGGATATCGTGGTCTTACTCAACAGCCGAAGAAAGTGTTCATTTCGGCATTTGCGCATTTAAAATTACCCACTCCGCAGTCTAGGTATTTTGCTTCATCTAATGTCCGAATAAAATGCCCACTCTGCGATGTAGGTATTCTGCACTGTCCACGTCGCGGAGTGGGTAAAAATTTTGGGCATTATCCGCATTCGGCAATTGAATGTAACACATAATCTTCTCGATATTTCTACTTTAAGAGGGGAAAAGTCGTGAGAGAGAGATGAGTTGGTGGTCAGCAGGGGTGCCAACCTCACATACAATATTGTCCCCAGAATCATCAGACCTGTGACACCCTAGGTTAAATAATTACCTTTAAAGAGAGGGCTAAAAGTGGGCAGGATTTTTAATGAAAGATATTAGATTTTGGCTAGTTGACCTACATTTTTTTTATATTTTGAATCCATATCAAGCTATAAAGGATCGAATTTGATCAAAATTGATTCTAATTTGATCGATTCAGTTCCGTATAAATTTAAAATGTAAAAAAATCATAAAGTATATCAAATAGCTACAGTCTCTATCTTTAATTTAAAACTACTCCAACTTTTATCGGATTTAAAATAAAGGCGGAAAATGGGAGCAGGTGGTACACTGCACGTTGAATCTTGACCCGCGAAACCCGCGAGATCCCCGGTCGGTATCCCCAATGCGGACAGCCTCTGTTGATGGCAGCCGCTGAAACTGCTGGAGCGCAGGCTATAAATAGTCATTTATAGCTAAATATTCTATTTAGCGTAGTCAATAAATAGCATGTATGAATTAAGAGGCCTTCTTTCGGCAGCCAAATCTCCTTCCTCATCATCATCTACCTGAATCATGGGTCTCACATGTGTTGAAGTGCAACAGTGTTTCTCATACACAGTGTTTCACACCGAATTCTAGATATTAATTGTTTTTCGCCCTAACAATGCTTTGTTTCTTGCTTGTAAACAATGCGAAACGGAATCAGGTAGTTTCCGCAACGTCCCTCCATTAGCACTGGCCCTTTAGCCTTCTCTTAATGAACTTAATAATATTGTAAATAAATACAAACCTTATTTAACTGGATCTGACATTACTTATAAAAATAAATAAATGATAAAACTGTAAGCAAGATGAAATTAGGATTTACGAAAATAGCCCGATGAGAGTTAAAACATTATTGCCAAATTTATTCTGAAACACATCTTTATACTGTATTTCACATGGTAAACATAACCACAAATGACAACATTGCAGGGCATGAGGGAGTGAGGGGGGACACAGCTGTTAAAATTTCCATCGGACTATTTTTGTGCATCTCACTATAGCACTAGACTACTTTGTTTTTGCATTCAAATATTGATTTACTACAAATTACAATTATTTGTAACATGATACTTCTTTCAGGGGGACAAGCAATCCATCGAAGCAGTGAGTGCCCTGGAGCAAATGTTTTATGGCTTAGTTGAAAAACATTTTGGACCCAAACATCAAGCTCCTACTCAGTATGTGAAATATGTCAATAACGCTCCCACTAGCAAGATGCGTAGACAGAAGAAAACACCAAGACGACTATGAGTTTTTCCAAAAACAAAAATAACTGTTTTTAATGTTTTAGAATTTATTTGTTCTACAGTTTTTTAAGACACTTTCTGCTGTCAGTGAAGATGTGATATAAACTTACTTAGTAGAGTTAACGCGTTAGGTAAATCTTAAAAATTCAAATAGTTTTTACGTAAATGTTTCTTGTGAAAGGAGAAACTGTCTTTGAATATAGTTTATAAATCTGATACTTAGAATGTAAGTTTAAATGTATCAAATTGCTCAAGATCTGCTTAATTTGTTGGGTTTTTGTTGCTTAGTTTTATTTTCTCGTATTGCGCAGTATTTTACGATGCAGATTTCTTGTTGAGCAGTTTTTTTTGTAATATAAATTATTATATGTTGTGTTTCAGTAATAAGCTATACACAGAGTTACGAAATTAACATCCTAGTGTCTATATATGTCATAGTATTAAAAAGTGTACTAAAATAAAATTCAGTAATAATAATTAATATTTTTATAAAAACTAGTTTGCTTCACTTATTTATATAAACTAGAGATCGCTTTCTGGTTGAAATTCAACCAAAATTTTTCTATTTGATGTCAACCGTCTGGATCCAATATGTTATAACTAAAGCATCATCTGTTCTTAATGATCTGCTGGCATGTGTTATGTCAACAGCTGTCTAATGATTCATTCAATTATATTTCTCTCATAAGATTAACATTGAAACTTTGAAAGCCTGTAGGGCAAGGGCGTAGCAACGTGGGCCGATGCGAATTAAAATGCGATTCTGCTCATCTACAGCACAATACCTTTCTAACGGTATGCTCGGATTTCTCCTACGATGCAAACGAGCTGAGAAAAAAGGAGGAAACGAAACATGCTTGCCTATTAATATATAGATTGAAAAAGAAAGTCTTGTTAGTTACACACTACGATGTTTCAAATAAAGTGTCAAAGTAAGTAAAAGTATAGTCAAGTTCTTAAATTACAAATAAGTTACTTGAATCTAAGATGATGAATTAAATTCATCTAAAGAATTAGGCCTTTCAAATAGAAATTCTTTGAGGTTACACTTAAATTTTTTTGATTTCTACAATTTTTCTTATTTCCTTAAGAATACTTTTGAAAAATTTCACCCCTTTCTAAGATTTCTTGATCTTAAAAACCTCAATGTTATGTTGTAGTAATACCCCCATCGCAGCAGACCTCCGCACTCAGTGAATTTCCAACAGGATTCAATTCTTTTGAACTTTCCCCATACGAACTTTCTCCCATGGGAACGAGGATGTAGGTTTGCTGCCTTGGGGGTATTGCAAGTATATATATAGAAATCCATTCCCAGTGCATGTAACTAAATTGCATCAAATTTTGATATTTTTCATTTTCCCTATAAACCCCATAGGAGTCTTGGGGTTGAGTATGTAGGTTTGCCGCCATATGGGTGTTGTAAGTAAATATAAGTTAAACCCTACCTAGTGAATGTACATACCAAATTTTATCAAGTTATGTCAATAAATTAGTGAGATACAGGGTTTTGTTAATTCCCCATAAGAATAACATGGAATTTTTTTATTTTTCTCCGTAGCCTGTTAAGCCATGTTAAAAATTCAAAATACTAAATTGTTTGTTTTTTTAAGCTATTTTTGAATGGTTTGAGTTAAAATTTTTGAATTTTGAAAACTTATGTCCAAAAATTTGCCAAAAGCCCATTTTTTACCCTTTTGAAACCCCATAAAACCCCGTTTCTATAACCCAATAATGCTGTCTCGCAAACTCATGAAATAATAGACCTAGTTCTACTCCTTCATACCAAATTTCATTAAAATCTGAGGTCCATATCAAAAGTTATCAGTACCACGGACTTTCTATTGCAGCGCTCATGTTTTTAAGTTATAACAAAAGAACGCGCGATCGTACGATACTCTCTCTTGCACAGCTAGAAGCGTACTGAACGGCTGCGCACGCCAATGTAAGAATGGTGGCGCTACCCCCACTACTTAATGCACCAGCTGCCATTTTTTATTTTTTAAAGAGTATTTTTTTATTTAAGAACAGCTTGACGTAATACGTTGAAATCTGGGATACAGCTTGTTGAAGTGAAGACCTATATAGAAAAAATTAACTAACTTTTCATCATTGATATATTGTAAATGGCGCGTGTTAAAAATTTTTAACCTTAAATTGCATAAAAACTATATAATGAAGCAAATTTTATGATCTTATGTTTTTTTTTTTATTTAATTAATTTAAAATTTAACAATGTAAAAGATTATGAAAATCGGTTTATAAATAAGCAAGATAGAGCGATTTATGTGAGCTAGTCACGGTCATACCGCTTTACCAGGAACAGTTTTGATACGACATTCATTGTTGAGCTGGCGTCGCGACCGCTTTTCGTGCGGCAATTCGCTCAGATGCATGACTACCCTATTTGTATTATTGAAATTGCTCTATCTCGCGTATTAATGAACCGATTTTCATAATTTTTACATGTCTAAAATTTAATTTATTCGTATGGAATTGAACTGAAGTTTTCTGAAAAAAAATACTATTCTGAATTTTAAATATTTCAAGATTCAAGATCTTTATTTGTCTTTAAACATACAATATATGCAATCGACATCGTCAAAACTTATTAATACTGTAACAATATTTTAACATAGCCTAATGTAATTGTTAAAACAATGACCATTTGCAAATAAATAAGATAACTTGTAATATATATATATATTTTTAAATAACAATGAATTATAATTTAGAATACTTCAACAACAAACAATAACAGCAAAACAATCTAAAATACTAAATCACTAATATCACAAGTCAGAAAATGGTCAGTGGCGTAAAAAGATTTCTTTTTTAACCAGCTACTTACAATGACTTTAAATTTGTTGATTTCTACAATCCATGCTTTGATTGGTAACTTATTAAATAGCTTGATTTTCATAAAGACATGGCTTCTTTTAGTTTTTTCCAGCCTAACACTTGCAATACTCAGCTTGTTCTTATTCCTGGTATCATGATCATGAAAATCTCTTTGTGATTGGTAATTAGCAAGATTTTCTTTAACATCTAACAAACAATAATAAATATACAATGATGGAACAGTCATGATACTCAATTCTTTAAAAAAAGGTGAACAGGACATGTCACTGGGAACACCTTTGATGATTCTTACAACCTTTTTTTGCCACAAGAATACCTTATGTGCAGAGCTGCTGTTTCCCCACAAGGTTATGCCATAGGTTAAATGGGAATGAAACAGGGCAAAGTAGGCTTTCATCAGTAATTCATGACTGACACACGACTTTAATTTCATAACTAAGAAAGTAACTCTAGCCAGCTTTTTACATATAGTTTGAACATTAGGTTCCCAATTGAGCTTATTATCAAGTATTACACCTAAAAATTTAACAATGTCTATTTATACTATGGTCAAGTGAAAAATTAATAACCTCAGTTTTTTCTTGATTAACAATAAGGAAATTGTCCTTAAACCAATCTTCTGCTGTGTTCAACACTTTTTCTCTGTCCAATACTAATTTTTCTAAGTCTTTGTGGCTGTTGATCAAAGTAGTGTCATCAGCATACAAAATGGACCTACAAGGCATACTGTGAGAGAAGTCATTCACTGCAACTATGAATACATTTGTTTTTCTGAAATACATATAACAATTCTAAAATATAAAATTATGTTATCTGAAATAATTATGATTGTTTCTTAAATAAAACTGGAAAAGGTGTATATTTCCTCCAGTAGTAAAAGGCTTTATTCTGCTCTACATTAATATTGGAAAACAGTGTGAACTCTTAACAAACCATTCTAACTTCTTCATAAATATTTTTCACTCTTTTTTAAATTTCCTACTCTGGCTCTCTAGTGATATATTATAAAACTTGGTACATTTTACTTATAATTGTATCCATTAGTTTTAGTTTTAGTATTTGTGTGTAAATGGGAACAGTTTGTAACTGAGGGACTTTAAATAACTTGTTCAGACTTCATAAGTTTTATGTTCTTTTGTGTCTTTAAAGACAAAAATATTTCAGAAAACATACGAAAGGAAGGGAAATGAAGATACCATGCTTACTATTACATGAAATAAAGGTAGATCTCATTTCAAAATTTAGTAAATTAGTAGGTGTATAAAACTTTTGAAATCTATTAATACAGTGTTGTTTTTGCGCAAATCAATTAATACAGTATTTTAACTAATAACTTTTAAAATATCAAAAGTAATAAAGGACACTAGAGATCGCCTTCTGGTTGAAATTCAACCAACATTTTTTTAGTCCATCAGAACTGTCTTGACCAAATTAGCTAAAACAATATGTTATAACTAAAACATTTGTTCTTCCTGTTTTGCTACCATTTCTTATTACAACAAGCTGTCTGATGATCCAGTCAATTTATCTTCTCCCATAAGATTAACATTGAAACTTTGAGAGCCTGTAAGGCATTGCCCTGGGGGCCAGTGTGAATTAAAACGTGATTCTGTTCATCTACAGCACAATACCTTTCTAATGTATGCACGGATTTATTCTACAATTAACACAAGCTGAGAAAAAAGGAGGAAATGAAACATGCTTGCCTATTAATATATAGATAAACATATGGCCCTCACAAACTTTATTTGAAAAATGTATTCTTCCAAGTATGAAACGTCAAAATTTCAAAACATGTTTGAAGTTAAGTTTTAAATTGTCTGGCGAATTCATGTGGAGTATCTATACTCCATAATTAAACTAAAGATTTTTGCTATCAAAATCAATTTTTTTTACTAGGGAAATCACAATTTGTTATTGAGCAGTTACAATACTTTCATGGGTTCTCTCCTATCTTTTAGTGGTGTTACTGACACTATAATACTGCAATTACTACAGGTATGTTCTCTCTGAAGTACTGTATATGTACTCTGGCATAGTCCAAAATTATAAATATAGAATAACATTTAAAACTTGAATGATCTCTTATCTTTATGATTCATTAAAAAAATCATGATATCAAATGATAACAACTCCCACCCTTTATCTTTAAGACATGATGAATAATGTCTACGTCCTACTGTGTTTTGGATATGTATATAGTTTAGTTATAACAATTTTAAAAACAAAACTTATGTAGTTTTGAATAATGTAATTAATTGTGGAATAGGTTTTTTTTACAAAACAAACATAAATTACCAAACTGCAGCAGGGTTTCCAACGACAATGGGTGGGCCTTTAGTGACCAAGGAGTCTATTGTGTCAACCCTAAAGGATTTGTCATATTTAGTACTGAAGAAAGTTGTTACAACCGTAGTCTCGTATTTCAGTTTCAAGTGGCTCATGAATCAACTAGTAATAGGCCTAGATCCATCTCAAAAACCTCAGGAATGTAAAGAATTGGTGAGTTAAACTTTATTATGTTCAATAAGAGGTAATGTAAAAATTACAATCGAATAAGTTATAAGGTGCAATAAAACGTATAATAAAAATAATTGACTTTTGTGCAACATGCTAGTGTGGTGTGGCTTTACAAGGAAATCAGACTCAATTTCTTTTTAGTTTGGTCTATTTTTACGACTTAAAGGGAGCCATAGTTAAACTATGATTTGAATTAATTAGGTAAAATATTATTATGATGAACTTGTATTCTGGTCCCAGTGTTCAAATTCACCTTGCACATCATGCTAATAGATATGTACTTTCTTGTAGTTAGTAAAAACAGTCGAAAATATCCTTCCAGTAAAATTCACATGGGTTGTTCAAGACATGGTAGGATATAAATAAGTAGTTTATGGTCATTTTGGGGAACATATTCTGATACTTTATTTAGGACAACAACACAATCTGGTGAGTATTTTAAGGTGAATATGACTAAAGAGTCTGATGGGTCTGATGGATCAAAAGAGACGAGTTGTGTTACGGAAAAAAATCAGCTGATTAAGGCCGGCCTCACACCAAAACGGACGCTACGCGACGCGACAAGACAAAGCATATTACGACTTCACAAGCAAAGGTAAAAACATATTACTAAATGGAATACCCATACACTATAAAACATGTCATTGTCTTCGCCCGCGAGGTCGTAGAAGGTTTCGGGTCCGTTTCGGTGTGCGGCGGCCTAATTTGTCAGGATCTTTAACTAACAGCTCAAAAATCAAAGGCATCTGGGTGCAGTTTCAAACCTTCAAATAGGAGCTAATTTTTTCCCTATTAAACCTGCGAACCTCGGAACCAAAGGGATGTTTTGTAACCCCTCGGCTAAGTTTGCCCATCCAATTTTTATAACATGTTATTTCATTTCTATATCAGTTTTCAAGCCACTTCAAAGCCAAATACAGTAAGATAAAAAGTATATTATCTTGAGACTTTCTAAAATCAATTTTGATGAAGTTTAAAATAATTACTAATCCATAATCAGAGCCGGCCCTAGGTTTTGTGGCGCCTTAGGCAAAAGTGTCGACAGCCCCCCCCCCTCCCTCTCCCCCTCGAAACCACTCGAGCCTTTCTTTTAGACATTATTAGTCCTAAAAACTACTTACAAAATAATTTTCTAGATAAAAATAGATTTTGAATACTGATTTATTATTAGGTAAAGCACTGCTTGGAATAAAAAATACAACTGTACTAGTACATGATGTATTGTAAGACAATTTTCCAGGCCTTTATCTATCCGTTGCAAAGATGCAAAGATCCATTTCAGATATCAAGAAAAAATCATTGTCAAGTGATTCATTAGGGCGCTCTTCACCTCTGATCATTAAATATTTCTCTCTTTACTGTTGATCGTGGGTGCTATTTACATCCTATTGAAAGCACACTTTTTACCACCAATAGGGGCGCTCTTTACTGACACATTAGGCGCTGTTTGAGCTTATTCGGGATACTCTTTTTCAGGGCCCATTTTAGCTTAGTGCCGCCCCTAGGCCGCATTATGCTTGCCGCCCCCCCCCCCCCCCTACTGACCGTCTCCCACCACCCCTCCGACACCCCGCACCCACGGCACTGGAGATAAGAAATAATATTCTATCTATCTATAAATAGTAAAAAAATGTGCTGATAATTGAAAGTTAAATCTTTAAACTTTCTAGGTCGATTTTTCCCGGAAGAGCTGCTTGGATTGCCCGCTCAATCTGAGCCCGAACGACGTTACCGAATGCCGCCTCGCGGCCGTAGCGCTAGGCGCGAGTTTGATAGCTGCAGATTGTTACGGAAATTGTGTTTTAAAATCAACTAATTAAGATAAATATTGACTCTTAACTTTTTCTAAAAGTAGAAAGAAGGATCTCGTCTTCTTTTTTTAGAATTTTTAAATATAATTTGTAATTTCAGCTATAATTGTCTATATAAAATAATATATTTTTCTAGATTTTGTTTTAAATTTTTTAAATTTTACAATCTGTTCTAAATCAAGTTTAACAAAGTAAATATCATATACGAGAAAGAGTAATTAACAGGAAACCTGAACTAGCCGCTAACCGAAAAGTTAATAACAATTAATTATTCAATTTGCAAATTTAAAAGGCAAGTCCAAAATTGAAGATCTTTTTAGCCTGTAGACGAAAACTGAAGTTTTCTATTAGTTTTGATGAAATAATTTCCAGAGTGTAACACAGAAAATTTAGCACTATTATTCGTCTTTAGTATGACACCTTAGTTATAGCTTCTTGGCTGCATTTAGCAAAAGATAACACGATTTAAGAAAACCTTTCCATTTGCATCTAGAAAAACAGAAGATTTTAGCTGAAATTGGAAATTTTATTAAAAAATTTTAAAACAAGAGAAGACGAGATCCGTCTTTTTACTTTCAGGAAAAGTTAAGAGCCAATCTCTATATTAATGAGTTAATTTTAAAACACGATTCCCGTAAATCTCTGCATAGCCATAAAACTCGCTTAGCGCCACGGCCGCGAGGCGGCATTCAGGGCTCAGGTAGACCGGAGCCTTAACAAATATTAAATTTTTATTTAACATTACAAAAAAGTAGACAGATTAATTATTAAAAAACTGAATTCTGATTATGTAAACAGGCAGTTTATTTATTAAACAACTAAATACCGCACTGAATATGTCACTTACACTAATACATTGACGAATTATCGTTAGTTTTATTTTAATTTCAAATAACTAATTAATATGTGACTAAATAATTCATTTTTAATTATACACAATAAATTCATGCAACATTAATTTATATTTTTCGACTGTAGAAAAGTAGTTTAAAATAGTGTTCGGAATTAAAAAGAAACCAAATTCGTTAAGGAAATTATGCCAAACTGTATTTGGGAAACCCAAAATATTAATGCTTCCGTCCGATTTTCAAGCGGTGTTTGGAAAACCAACAACACTGTCTTATATAAATAATAGTATTATTCATTTTAAAAACATACGGCATACCTAGCAGTTTAAACGAAATATATCTACATAAGCTTATTTTACAAACACGTTTTATTAACAACAGTTAGGTTAGTCTATACTGCACTTTATATCAAATGCCGATTTTTCAGTATTTAAACAGCCGTTAAAATATAGTATGAATTACTTTCAAATTTTATGTTTAATCATTTTTTCAAATAAAATAGTGCCTTAAACAAAGAATCATTGAAATAAAAGTAGGATTCCTACTGACACAAGACTTATAGGCTGTTTAAAAATTGCAAGTAACATTTCTGTGAACAGAGTTTGGCGGCGATTTAGTCGTTTTACCTTACAATGAAATGCATAAAAATATCTTAATCATAGCTCTTATTTCCTCAATAATCATAAATCATCAATTAATTGTCTCAATGAGAAACACCAACAAATGACAACTGACTCTACCAAACCAAACTAAATACTCCAGACGCAAATCGCAAGTGTAAAATGAAACGACTCTAAACGTCAAAAATATCAATCCTACAACAGAAAGAACCCCCCCCCACCTCCTCTGCGAACACCGCGCATCTTACCGTTCCGGTGGCGGGCGATAGAGGTGGCTTGCCTGCCTGCCGCTTCCCTTCATGTGGAGTAAACAAATAGTCTACGGATCTGATTAGTTCATTCAGGATAACTACAAGTTCTGTTACAAGGATTATTTACAATGTATAAAAGAATTGCAAATTAATTTGCAAACGCCGTTATGTTATTTTTTACCTATAATTTTAGTTGACAAATAAACAAAAATTAATGTAGAAATTTGCCGCCCCCCAAAAATTTGCCGCCCTAGGCCGCGGCCTACTCGGCCTATTTAGAAAATGGGCCCTGCTCTTTTTCTATCTATCAGGGGCGCTGTTTACCGCCGGCTGAGGGCGCAATTTCACTCTAATCAGAGTATTTACAGTTGATTAGAAGGCAATGTTTACTGCTGGTCGTGGCGCTTTTCACCGTCGATCAGGGACACTTTTTACAACCAATGTTGAGCTCTGTTTACCGCCGGCCGAGGGCGCGATTTCATTGTAATCAGAGATGCTATTTACAGTTGATTAGAAGTTAATTTTTACCGCCGGTCAGGGACCCTACTTACAGTCGATCAGGGACACTTCTCATGACCGGTTGGGGACGTTTATAACTGCTTATCAGAGGTGCTATTTATGCTTATTGGGGGTGCTCTTTTCCCTCAATCAGGGGCGCTTTTTACTACCGGTCGGGGGCAGAATATAACTCCGATTAGGGGCGCTATTTATCGTCGAGTAGAAAACAATAATTACCGCAGGTTGGTGAGCTCTTTACGTTGATCAGGGGCGCTTTTTAATGCCAGTCAATGGCATGATTCAACTCTCATCAAGCGCATTTGGCATATTCAGGGCGCTATTAATGCCAAATGGGCGAGCTTTTTACCACCGATGAAGCATGTTTTGAGGGCGCTCTTGGCCTCCGATGAAGGGCGCTGTTTACTGTCGGTCGGGGCGCATTTTACTGTTGATCTTCGGCCCTCTTTATGACAGACCAGGGGCGCTCGTCTCCACTGTGGTGGCGCCCCTCTGGCCTTGGCGCCCTAGGCAGTCGCCTATGACGCCTATATGGTAGAGCCAGCCCTGTTCACAATAATTCTAGGTATTCTTCAATCTTTTATTTGTAAAATAAACGACTTAAAAGCTATGTAGATTACAGTGTTTATAAAATAAATTTGTTTAAACTTCAAATATAATTTTTATTTGAAATAATATTTAAGTACCAGAGGGACCGAGCTCAGTAAATTTATTAATCGTCACATTCCTTTCTCAGACAAAGCTTGTTCGCTCCGTTCACTCACCCTCTTCCTCTTTAACGAGCTCGTTTGTTTTGCTCACTCGCCAGGTCAATGGGTAGCGCGTTGGTATAAATTTGTTGAATCACGGATAAAATGTAACACATACTTACGTTTATAAGTACAACATCAGCTGATTTTTCTGTTCCATTTACTAGGCACAAAAAAAAAACTCCCTAAGGATAACATGGGAATTTAAAAGGAAAAACCCAGATTTTTCCCAGCCATGGGACCAGCTCTAATCAATTCCTCATGGTCAAAACCCCTATACTCATAAAAAAAATCGAAAATCCTTGGAGAGAAAAACAATTTTGCCCATGTAAACATTACATGTTTGTTTTAGAGTATAAGAAATACTAGGTATACAATGCAGTTGTCTGCTTGCAATATTGAGCGGAGCGACTATTTTTTAAATGAATAATAGCAAATGTTTTATAGGTAATTCAAGTGAGCTCGTTCGCTACGCTCACTCGCCGTCAGGGTTTAGCTTGTTCGCTGCGCTCACTCGCCATTTGGGTCAGCTCGTTCGATACGCTCACTCGCCGTCAATTTAGTTCGTTCGCTGCGCTCACTCACCTTTTGGGTCGGCTCATATTCGCTGCACACACTCGTTGCCAGATTTAGGTTGTTCGCTGCGCTTATTCGCCACAAGTCGGCAATACTCCAATAATTTTTGATTACCGGCACGCATCAGGTTTGCTGCGACGGGGTATTATATGTTTACAAGATATTAAATAATGCGTTGTACAAGATTTGCACCTCCTCTCCGTAAACGTGTCATTTCATTCACGTACAAAGGTAAATAAACCACTAAAATAAACAAAACAACAATTTCACCTAAAACTGCTGTATTCCCAAACAGCTGATAGTAACAGTCTGCAGTTAAATTTGATCCTTATAACAGCTGTATAATCAACACACAGTAAAAAAAACAAATAAAATATTTCTCCTATTAAAATAACATGGTAACTTTAAAGGGCCGTAGGGCAGAGCCCTTATGTCCGATTTGGACCATTTCAGATTTATACCTTCCCATAGATGGTTACTATGACTGAGCAAAATTTCATGAGGATCACTCCTGCCGTTCAGGAGGAGTACTTGTAAATAAAAAGCCAGAGTGTAGTATAGGAGCTTCGCTCGCTTCGCTCGCTCCGCTCAAAAAAAGAATATGATTACCTCCATTAAAATTAGATAAAAAAAAAACTAAATGATCCAATATTTCAAAATTTTGCTCTATATATGTCAAGTGGGTGCAGAGAAATTTTTTTAGGCCTAAAAACAAACCATTTAAATTGGATTTTGATGATAAATGAGTTTGGTGTTTAAATATCTCACATCCTTGGGCATGCTCGAAAATTACCTTATACCAAGGCCTAAATGAGGCCATGTAAGTTACTTGGTCAGCCTAAACTGTAAACTATAACAAATCACAAACAATGTATAGAGTAGAGTAGACTGACGAAGTTGCAGAATGTTTTAGTCTCTTATTTATTTATTTATTTATTTATTACATCGCATTACATCCAATAGGGAATTTCCCTCAGACAGGCGAATTGTCATATTCCTAATGCTATTATACAAAAAAGGTTAATACAAGATAGTAAGTTCAGTCTGTGTTCTATAAACTAAACCATTACAGAAAAAATTAAAATTAAAAACAGAAGTTCAGTTATAACAAACACTTAAACATTTTCAAGATCAGCCTAATAAATATTCATTAGTACTATAAAAATTCATTTTCTTTAAATATTTTGTCACCTCTGCTTTAAACTTTTTTGTTGAAGATACATTTTTAATGTCCTGAGGAAGTTTATTATAGTCTTATGTTTACAAATTTGAATACAGAAGTAACGCTCCTTTCACACAACACGTTTTTTAGCCGTGCGGGAAAAAACCGCACGATTTAAAAACTGTCCAAGTAATCGTCACACCGTACAAGTAATTGGCAGCCGGTTAAAAACCGTCGCCGTACCTGTGTGTAAGGTCTCATAAGATTCTATGGGAATGTCCGCCATGCGATTTTTAATCGTACGGGCAAAACCGTAATGTGTGAAAGGGGCATAAAGTATGTCAGAGGCCAAGATAGGTATTCTGTGTTATCTGTAGTATAGTTTAAGATTAACATATGATTCCATATGACACCCGTTCAAAATTAATGTGCGGTCGAAAGGCAGAACTTTATACCCCACCACAAGAAAAATTCCTTTCTTATTACTTTTTCTAAATTCCCCTACTTTCCTTTATAATCAGTTGATATTTTAGTTTTAACTTTGGCATTCAGAGTAGATAATATAGCACTGATGGCCATGTTAATTCTCGTTGCCGTAAAACGTTCCTTTTTGCACTTGCACCTTAAATGCTAAAATTAATACATTTATTTACAAAAAAGCAAAATGGTGGTTGGAGATTGGCTGCAGGAGGAACAGAAAAATTGGGGGTTTTGAAATTTGCATTGGCATAATTGGCACATTAATTTAAGTTAAGTTAATTAGTGTAAGTTTTGTACATTAAATATTTTTATTATTTCTAATAATGTGTATTTTAATTAATTTCTCCCAACATTTTTTTTAATTTTTTTAATGTAAAGATGTTTTAAGTGTAAGTTTGATACCTAATTCTTTTTTTCCTCTTCCTTCATTCTTGTATCTATTTTCAATAATTTTAAAACATGTATTGATATAGGTAATACCATTGACTATACACACTAACATGAATAGACTTCTCATAGCATAGGCGTGTTTGAAAACAATATACGATGGCACGATCTTCAGTGGCGTACATAGAAGAGTCATATGATAAGCAAATCAGTATTACCACTCTTCTCAATCAAGGACGAAACATTTTATAACGAAGGGTTTTGTTTATGTTGTGATGAAATGTTTTTGCAGCACTGTAAATCCAGCTGAATAATAACAACATCGATTGCAGCAACTCTGGCGCGACGTACATGAACCTTCCAAATTTTGGGATCAAACTAAATGCATTGGATGAGAAGTCTATTCACATTAGTGTTAGTGTACATAGTCATAATGGTAATACTAATCGGTTAAATGCATACTAAAACACTTTTAAAATGACCTGCTATATGTACATGTGAAACCAAACATCTTGATATCTGTTGTACCTTACTTACTATCGGTTCAAGAATTTCATATTTTGACACTTAAATGCTAAAGCTAGTCAAGAATAATGTATATGAACTAGTGGATGACTCCACTACTAGAACTTAAGCAACAATAAAGTCGCCAAGTTGGTTTATTTATTTTTTTTTTTTCCTGGAGGCTGGATGTTGGAGGGACCTTAGTAGAGAATGATTTAATTAAAAAAAGACTGATATACTAATTTGTTTTGTGGTTTTGGAACTAATTTCAGAACAAAAAGAACTTGGAGTACTGAACTGCTAGGTGGGAGATCATACCATATAAAAAGGGTGATAATGTTTACAATCGAGTTGTGGAGTTGCAGGAAATTAATTTTGGACTTATTTATCACCATAGACATTATTTTTGTCATCTATCATAAAATATCTGGAATGAGATTGTTAACTCAACAGAAACTTTTCTGGTATTCTAGATATGGATCCAGGGCCAATCCTAGGAGATTTTTTTATAATGGCGAAACCTGAATTTGGCGCCCCTATTTATATACAAGGTTCCCTCTGCAACCATATGAACAAATTTTACCGTAATTAAGTTTTAAAAAACAAGCAAATATTTTAGCTCATCATGAATTCTATTATCTCAATTTGTTTTCCATCTGCAATTATGTTTTTAATTAATCTAAGAACATCTTAAAACAATTTTAGAAACAGAATTTTTAAACTTGGCAAAATACGTTGAATGTAAAAAAAAAAACTTTTGACATTTTAACATCTTTAAATTGTGTGTTTACAAATTATGGAAATTTAAAACTTTCAAATGTAACTTATAATAAAAAAAATAATAAAACGTCCCTATAACATTCCATATGAAACTACTGTAATACCAATTAACGAATTAACTTACATCAGTACTCAATACCTTGCAAAATTAAAATAATTGTCTTTAAACGCCAAGAGTAAAACGATCTAAGGCAATTTATGGAGATTTTGCGTGCTTTATTAATGAAATTTGGATGCAAATTCAAAATAAAAATTTTTGCAAGTTGACGTCCAAAAAATGCGGGTACTAACGACCGAAATTGAACACAATAGAATTAGTTCTATCATTATATGTTGTGAATATGTGTGTCAAGTTGTCAAATCACTCGATCTGGCATTAGTGTATTTTTATTTGGTGTTTCATATAAAGGGGGAGGGGTGTGTGTGCAAATATCTTTTGGGCCGAATGCGCCACAGACAAACCGCGGGCCTATATCCACTCCTTTCACTACAACATGTGGTTTCAATGCCTTAAAGGGCACACATTTAAGTTATTTCCTCAATATTCCTGAATATCAAACTCTTAGGTGTTGGCCACCTATCACTTGGAGGCGATTTTTTCAGCCATATATTCTTTTGAGGCCTGTAGTACAAACTTAACCCTCCAAAATTCTCTGAAAAAAGAATAAGTTATTTGTGTAACTCAAATGGCATGTACCTTAATACCAAGAAATGTATACCTTAGTATATAGTATATACATAGTATATAGTTTACATCACCTTCAACCGAGCAAAGAGCCCCATATACAGTATCAACCTGCTGGAGCCTGGTGCAAATGTAGGGTGCAAGTGTAGGGTGCACAAGTTTATCAAGACTAGTTGGCCTTGATCCTATGGCCAATAAAGAGTGTACCTTAGGATAGCTATGATAAATTGGAGACCAGCCAATGAATTCCAGAATTCATTAATCCTATTTCAAATACTGTATATCAACATTATATTTATATTTTGCAAAAATTTTTAATTTTATTTTATCAAAGTTTTTTGTACCATTTGCATTGCTTTTTAAAAGTCTTTATGGTCGTAAAATAGATAACATTCCCTTTAAGTAAACATATAACAATTGACTATGGATACTACTTAGTATCCATAGTCAATGATATTGGTATGTTTCTTGTTCAGAGCATTGGCAACCTTGTCTAGTGAATGAAAAAATTCACTGCTGTTGTGCTGGTTTTTTCTGTTCTGTTGCCGAGTTGCTGGTTTCATTTAAGGTTAGGTTAGAATTTTTTCTTGTACTAGTAAACTGTGGTGGCAATGGGTATCAAAATTAAATTAGTGCTCATGTGTTCAAATTTAGCTTAAAATTTATTTTTCCAGCTAATTAGTGTATTATATTGTTTATTTTTACAATCCGTTTGGGTAAATATTGAAGGCAATTTTCCCTTTTGTGGATCTACAGTATACCATAGCTTAGGACTAGGGAGGTGACGAGTTACAGAAATTATAGATCAATAGGACTATAATACCGTTGGTACCTAAACAAATCGGTTGTTTTTTGTGAAAACTGTTATAGTTCTTCTTGAAATGGGTGAAACAATAACAAGGAGTGAACTTGTTGCATTTGCCTTAAAAATATCTTTTGTGACTGTTGCATCATACTTTAGTTTAAAATGGATGCTAAATCAAATGGATCCAACCAGGAAGCAGAAAAGCAAAGCTAAAGTAAAAGTAAGTAATTTAGGTTTTATGTACGGTAGGCTATTTTAATCCTACTGCGTCAAACACATTACAGGCCTAGGCCTAGCTTGCCTCCTCCTTTACAAGATATTCTAGGCCTAACCTTTATTATCTCATTGAGCACCTTTCGCCAAACTTGGTACATTCATTAAACCCAACTGTGGCGATATTTTGTTAAGCGGTGAAGTTGCATTATGGTTGAGTGTCGTTAAGTTAATTGGCATAAGTTATCCTAGGCTATTCAGCCTATTGAATCCAGTGGAAAGTTGTCATGTCACTTGAGTGAAAATTGGGGTATTTTTAGCGGTGAAACTTCGTTATCCGTCTCCACCGTTATTATCGATGTGGAAATTTCGATATTGCGATTGAAATTGCTACCATTCATTCATTCATTCAATGGGGCGGACATAATCCCAAGGCGCGTCAGCCGCAAGGGCTTTTTGCGCTCCCCTAATGTAGTTTCAGAGCTCATCCCTGTTTAGAAACTTGATGAACTTCTGTATCCTGCAGACTAGCTCCTCTTGAGGAAGGAAAGTGCCCCTCCATAGTCCTCCAAGGGCCCTCTCTCTAGCCTCTTCCAGCTCCCCACAGTCAAACAGCACGTGATCAGCAGTTTCTTCAGACTGCCCACACCTCCTGCATACCGGGTCACCATTGTAGAGACCCAAGCGCTGCAGGTGCTTCCTTAAAGAACAATGTCCTGTTATAAGCCCTGTTACCTGTCTAATTTGCCCCCTCTCCAGCTGCAGAATACTGGAGGCAATTTTCCGAGATGGAGAGTGAAGCATGAGCTTACTTACCCTCAATTGAGGAAGTCTGAACCAGGCCTTACGATGCTCCTCCCTCGCCCATGACATGACCGCTTGGCACGCATACTCACGAGAGACAGCACAGAAAGGCTCCGGACCAGTAAATTCTGAAGATGCATTGGCAAGGGCGTCCACAGCCTCATTCCCAGGTATCCCTGTGTGACCAGGGACCCAGCAGAGCGTCACACTGTTGCATCTACCTAGCGCAGATACTGTGGTGAAGCAGTCCCAGACGATCTTTGACCTGAACTCGCAGGAGTCCAGAGCCCTTAGAGCTGCCTGGCTGTCTGAGAAAATGGAAATGCTCCTGTCCCTGACACCTTGCACCAGGTTTGCTCTGGCGCACTCCATTATCGCAGCAACCTCCGCTTGGAACACCGTGGGATGCATCCCCATAGGGAGACGAATCCCTACCCCCGCTTGCACCCCATGTACTCCAGCTCCTGTTCCTCCTCTTACCTTGGACCCGTCTGTGAACCATTCCAGACCCGCAGGTGGAAGAGGGTTTCCTCCAGACAGCCAATCCTCCCTCGCTGGAAGAAGGACCCTAAATGACTTACCGAAGGCATATTTGACCGACATGTAGTCCGAGGGCATGTCCAAAACATTCCCCTGTACAGTCAGAACGATCCGAGAGTGACCCCGGAATTCTCCAGTGTCTATCCAAAGATTCTCACATTTGAGTCGATGAGCAGCTTTCCTTGCCGTGGTCTTGATGAAAAGATCAATCGGCAACAAGTTGAGAAGACAGTCCAGGGAAGCCCCAGGACTGGAACTCAGGGCTCCTGTGATGAGGAGACAGGCTAGTCTTTGAACTCCCGCCAATCCCCTCACCGCCGCCCCCGAGTCCATCTTGGGCCACCATACAAGCGAACCGTAGGTAATAATAATAATAATAATAATAATAATAATAATGCCTTTATTTATGAGCGTTCTTCAAAGATACAAATCTCTGCTTTTCAAGACAACTCCTTTTTAGAAAATACAGTTTTGTACATATCTGACAAATAATTATTGTGAATACAATTTCAATTTAAAATACAAAAGCCAAATTAACAAAAAATTTCCTTAACCTTACTCTTAAATGACCAATAGCTGAGTGTTTTTAAAACTGGTGGTAAAGCATTATATTTTTTTGGTCCAAAATATTTAAATGCCTTTTTCCCTGTTTCTAATCGAACCTTCTTCATATGCAAACAACCATCTTGTCTAGAGCTGCGTTCTCTTTTTTCGTGCCTATACTCCAGTTTCTTTCTTAGATACTCGGGCTTTCCTGTGAGTAAAACTTTGTGGATCAGCTGAACGGTTTGCAATTCAGAGCAGCAGATAATAGATGGCACTTCCGATATTATTCTGTAGTCACTGATGTGCTCAAACTTTCTAAGATTGTAAGCAAATCTCAGTGCCCTATTCTGCAACCTATCAAGAATTCTCATGTTTTCCTGGGTTAGACAACAAGCAAAAGCTGGCAGAGCATAATATATGCCAGGAAAGATTGTTGAGCGGACAATTTCTAACTTGGAAGAAGTGGGCAAAATTGTACTGACCCTATAAAGTGTTTTCAGCTTGATGATAACATTTCTATATATGTTCTTTATGTGGTTTGAAAAATCAAGTTGGGAGTCAAGAGTGACACCAAGGATCTTCATAAAAGTACATGAGGTCAGCGGTTTTCCATCCAACATAACAAATTGATCAGAATTACGATACATTTGCTGGCTGCTCAATGATGTTCCGTTTACGTGCAAGACGGAGCACTTGTTAGAGTTGAGAAGAAGCCCATGATTTTCTGACCATTTCCTTACACTCTCCAAGTCAGTATTAATGAGTTTAACAGCTTTTGCAATTTCAGCAGACCGAAAAGATAGTAACAGTTGAGAATCATCGGCGTATGAATGAAGAGCACAATAATTCATCTGATCTTTCATATCTGCAGTGTACAAGATGAATAATATTGGTCCCAAACAACTGCCTTGTGGAACACCAGATGATCGAGAGAGTGATGAAGATAACTGAGTATCAATTTTTGTCCGTTGACTTCTGCCAAGCAAATATGATGAAAACCATTGAACTGATTTATCATCAAAGTGGTAAAAACGAAGTTTGGCCAACATCAATTCAAAACTTACGGAATCGAAGGCTTGTGAGAAATCTAAAGCAGTTATCAAACTTTCAAGTCCACTGTCCTTAGCAGAAAGAAGGTCATCAACAACATTGATGAGTGCTGTTGATGTACTAAATCCTTTTCGGAAACCTGATTGTGTTTCTGGAAGTAATCCTTCTGATTCCAAGTGCGACACCAATTGTTCCGAAACCACTTTCTCCAGAATTTTTGAAATGACTGGAAGAATTGATATTGGTCGAAAATCCGAAACTGAAGAGGGATTTTGTATTTTTGGGAGAGGAACCACCAAACTCTGTTTCCAATTTTGAGGAAAATTACCTGACGTCAATGATATATTGATCAAATGAGTAATAGCATTAATACAGAAAGGACTTACACCTCTGACCATTTCAATGGATATCCCATCAACACCAAATGCAGTACTTTTTATACTGTTCATGAGCTCCTTTACTTTACTTTCAGAAACGGGAACAAAAGAAAACTCAGAAGTTATACCTTCACATTTGTTACTATTGTAAAATTTCAACTTGTCTTTGTTAATGTTCCTGCTGCCACCCATTGTAGAGAAATAATGGTTTAAATCTTCTGGTGTTAAAGAATGGTTATTCATGTTTCTGGAACGCAATACTCCACCAGCACACAATGTCGACCAGAATGTTTTGGGATTTTTCACGTTCAGATTTGTAGCAAAGTACTTTTTCTTTGCTGAACGTATAGCAACATTTAATGCATTACGAGCTCTACAATAAGCGTATCTCGTTGCTTCAGTTTTCAAAGACAAATAGGCATGTTTAGACTTATTCTTTTTTATTGTTAGGTATTTCACATTTGAATCTCTCCATGGGGCCTTCTTTCTTGTTATTCTTTTTCTAACCATTGGAGCGCATTCATCAAACACACGGACAATATTTGTTGTCAATATATTCGTAATTTCATCTATGTCTTTTGAGGCCATTACTTCATCCCACTGTATATCAGATGCTATTTTAATGAAATAATCACAATCAAAATCTCTGTAATTGCGATACGAAATGAATTTTGCACGGGTTTTAGGCTTATCGCAAGGCACATCACAATAAATGAGTTTGTGGTCCGTAATACGTTTTCCATCATGCCTGAAAATATTAGAAGTATCAACCATTCCTACTTCAATGTTAATGTTCTTTTCCACAATGATAACGTCAATTAGGGTAGATGAACTTTCAGTGATGCGTGTAGGTTCCTTAATTTTGTTAGCCAATCCCATCGATTGAAGGATTCTCTCCAGATATCTCACATCTGGCCTATTTTGTTCAAGGAAGTTAATGTTTAGATCACCCAGCAAAATCACTGAATCCACTTGTGGTGACTTGTCAATGAACAAACTATGGATCAGAGAGCTCAAACTGGAATATGGGACATCTGAAGGCCTGTATGTAACGCATATAAATATCTTCTGACCTCTAAAGTTAGCTGTTCCACATATGTACTCAAGACGATGGTCTATATTCTGAAGTTCAGCACGAATAAAATTAACATCATCTTTAACATAAAGAGCAACGCCGCCACCACAATTTCCAAGTTTGAAAGATCGATCACAACGATGAAACGAGTAGTATGGCACCTCAAACGCATGTGAAGGGTCTTCAGGAGTTAGCCACGATTCGGTGACTCCCAGTATGTCAAACTGAAAATCTTCAACCACCGAACATAGCTCCTCAAATCCTGTATTCAGTGATCTAAAATTTACGTGTGCTAATCTGCAATGGGTGGTAGGCCGTTTATTTCGTTTCCCGACGGTTTCAAAGAAATACATGATGGCTTTAAGCTACCACACGATAATTGAGGGCTAGGAGGAATTATTTCTGGCTTAGTAATATTATCAGTTTGGGAACAACATGCTTCATGAATTATCTTTAGTGATTCATAAATAATATCTCCAAGTCGACTACTCCCTCTCCGGTTCAGGTGTCTCCCATCATGTGCAAGATGGAAGTTTCTAATCACATCGGTGGTATCTAGGAATTCGACACCAAAATTATTACACATTAACATCAGCTGTTCATTGAAATGAAATAGTGCTTGCTTACTGATGTCTCTTCTGCTGAGAATACTATTTACAATAAGAACAGAGTTAGGGAAAAGTTTTTTTGCAGTACTAAGCAAGTCAGCCATAGAATGGAGCGCAGCTCTCTTTCCCCAACCACCATTATATCCAGGTCTGCCGTTGTAACCATGGATCAGGTTATTGGTTCCAACTAAGAGATATATTATATCAGGATGTTTAGAATGGTATTTCATGAGATTGGCTTTGATATGAGATATTCTCGCCCCTGGCTTTACGTTCACTTCAGCACCCTGTGCAGCACATCTCCTCCCTGAGTAACGCAATAGAGAATCCCCAATCAGCAACACCCCAGATAGAGGGCCATTCTGAAATTTCAAATCTTGTTGATTCAACGATTTTTTACTACTTATGAGCCCAGTAACCTGATCTTTCACATTTGAGGGCTGATTTAAAATATGCATATCATTTTCTTTACTTGTCTTATTGTTTCTTTTGCCATGTGTCTTTACAGGCACTCTACCATCACTAATTTTACAATTTAAAGGTATTTCGTGGCTTATGTCTGATGGATTATGTATTATTAAATCACTTGCACGTTCGTTCTCCACTTCAAGAGCTTTGAAGCGATTTGTGAATTCTATTCCATTACTATTTGACCAACGATGTTTTCTAGCCTTAAAACTACGCTTAACGTTAACACTTTCCCATTTTTCTGATTCATAAGCTAAAGGATCTATACTGGAATCATCTTTACTCACAAAACTAAGAGATTTGTTATTATTATTGATTGTGGCCATAGTTGATACAGAATTTTGGTAACATGGACTATCACTACATTGTGGTGAAACCAAATCAACCGAATCTATATAATTGTGATTACCATCCTTATTTTTCATTTGTCCATCTTCATCTATCCTTTTTTTGATTGCATCGAATCTTAGAGATAGTTCCTCAAAAAATTTATCATTTTCTACAATAGATAGTATGCTTGACCGAGTTTTCTTTACGTGCTTAAGATTAATATTCTCTACGTCAATAGAACTAAACTGATTACTAATATTTGTGAAGTGGCTTTTTAAAAATTCATTTTCATTAATTGTGTTTTCCAATTCAATCTCCAATTCAAGTACTTTATTCATCAAACTCTTATTTTTAAAACACAATAGTTCATAATCACTTGGTAAGACTGATTTTGTTTGATAGTTTTCCTCAGTTTGAGTGTTTGCATTAAGCAAAAAACATCTATTTATTGGTGTTTCACCTAGTTCATTGAGTTTTAAGGTTCTTGCATGTTTTGTAGACTCTGATACTACACCTTTTTGGGATAATTTTTTTGGACAATATATTTCTTGTAGAGTTTTGGAAACTGCTTTATTCATTGCAAAACATAGATTTTCTTTCTTATTTTGTGACCTAGTTCTTATAATTGGTGAAAACTTTTGGATCATAATTGATTTGTTTATTTACATAAAATGTTTTGATATCTAATTGAGGTTAAAATAAAAATTTGAAATTTTTTGTGGTACACTGCAATTAAACCGATTTAGATTTAATATTCCATTAGTCCATTGCAATTTGTTACAGAGGATAATAAAATATTTACTTACTTTTTTTATAAATTCCTTAAATTTAGAAGTATTTTACAATAAATTGTTCTGTGTGAGTTAACAGTTTGTAAGATCAGCTGAAACTCCAGGTAATGGCAGGTCTGACCACAGAGACGTAAAGCCAGTGCATCAGTTTTGGCTTCACTCCCCATGTCCCTCCCACCAATCGCCTGCATGCCATGAGAGACCACTTACCTCGGTCTATTACCTTTTGGAGTTGTGGTCCCCAGTGAAGCGTCCGGTCCAGAGTTACCCCCAGATACTTCACCTGATTCTGCAATTCTATATTTGAGCCTTGCAGTACTAAGGGGTCGATCCCTCTCAGGTTCCTCCTCCTCGTAAAAGGAACCACCACAATCTTTGAAGGATTGATTGAGAGACCTACCTCTTCGCACCAGCGTCCAACAGACCTCAGAGCCCCATTCATGAGATCCCTGACTGTGTCGTTGAACTTACCTGACACCAGAACCACTATGTCATCAGCGTATCCCTGTGCGTATACACCGCTTTCATTGAGAGTTCTGATGAGATCGTCAACCTCAAGGTTCCAGAGGAGTGGAGACAAGACCCCACCCTGGGGACAACCTCGAGTTGTTCTTGCCACTATCTCCTCGTTGTTGAGTGATAGTTTTACGTTTCTATTTCTCAAGAGGGCTTCGATCCATCCCCTTGCAACCTCGTGGAAACCATGAGCTGTGGCTGCATTGATGACAGCCTGAGTCTCAGTGTTATCAAAGGCACCTTGAATGTCTAGGAAGGCCCCAAGTGCAACTTCCTTACACTCTAGCGACTTTTCGATCCTACTTACCAGCTGATGTAGGGCAGACTCACATGATCTTCCTGGTAAGTAGGCGTGTTGGCGTTCGTGGAGCGGGTGAGCCCTAAGCGCCGTTTCCCCCACATACCTTGATACCAGCTTCTCCAGAGTCTTCAGCAGAAAAGAAGACAGTGAAATTGGGCAAGAAAAGCAAAGCTAAAGTAAAAGTAAGTAGGCCCTAATTTAGGTTTTATGTACGGTAGGCTAGTTTAAGCCTACTGTGTCAAACACATTACAGGCCTAGGCCTAGCTTGCCTCCTCCTTTACAAGATATTCTAGGCCTAACCTTTATTATCTCATTGAGCACCTTTTGCCAAACTTGGTACATTCATTAAACCCAACTGTGGCGATATTTTGTTAAGCGGTGAAGTTGCATTATGGTTGAGTGTCGTTAAGTTAATTGGCATAAGTTATCCTAGGCTATTCAGCCTATTGAATCCAGTGGAAAGTTGTCATGTCACTTGAGTGAAAATTGGGGTATTTTTAGCGGTGAAACTTCGTTATCCGTCTCCACCGTTATTATCGATGTGGAAATTTCGATATTGCGATTGAAATTGCTACCATTCATTCATTCATTCAATGGGGCGGACATAATCCCAAGGCGCGTCAGCCGCAAGGGCTTTTTGCGTTCCCCTAATGTAGTTTCAGAGCTCATCCCTGTTTAGAAACTTGATGAACTTCTGTATCCTGCAGACTAGCTCCTCTTGAGGAAGGAAAGTGCCCCTCCGTAGTCCTCCAAGGGCCCTCTCTCTAGCCTCTTCCAGCTCCCCACAGTCAAACAGCACGTGATCAGCAGTTTCTTCAGACTGCCCACACCTCCTGCATACCGGGTCACCATTGTAGAGACCCAAGCGCTGCAGGTGCTTCCTTAAAGAACAATGTCCTGTTATAAGCCCTGTTACCTGTCTAATTTGCCCCCTCTCCAGCTGCAGAATACTGGAGGCAATTTTCCGAGATGGAGAGTGAAGCATGAGCTTACTTACCCTCAATTGAGGAAGTCTGAACCAGGCCTTACGATGCTCCTCCCTCGCCCATGACATGACCGCTTGGCACGCATACTCACGAGAGACAGCACAGAAAGGCTCCGGACCAGTAAATTCTGAAGATGCATTGGCAAGGGCGTCCACAGCCTCATTCCCAGGTATCCCTGTGTGACCAGGGACCCAGCAGAGCGTCACGCTGTTGCATCTACCTAGCGCAGATACTGTGGTGAAGCAGTCCCAGACGATCTTTGACCTGAACTCGCAGGAGTCCAGAGCCCTTAGAGCTGCCTGGCTGTCTGAGAAAATGGAAATGCTCCTGTCCCTGACACCTTGCACCAGGTTTGCTCTGGCGCACTCCATTATCGCAGCAACCTCCGCTTGGAACACCGTGGGATGCATCCCCATAGGGAGACGAATCCCTATCCCCGCTTGCACCCCATGTACTCCAGCTCCTGTTCCTCCTCTTACCTTGGACCCGTCTGTGAACCATTCCAGACCCGCAGGTGGAAGAGGGTTTCCTCCAGACAGCCAATCCTCCCTCGCTGGAAGAAGGACCCTAAATGACTTACCGAAGGCATATTTGACCGACATGTAGTCCGAGGGCATGTCCAAAACATTCCCCTGTACAGTCAGAACGATCCGAGAGTGACCCCGGAATTCTCCAGTGTCTATCCAAAGATTCTCACATTTGAGTCGATGAGCAGCTTTCCTTGCCGTGGTCTTGATGAAAAGATCAATCGGCAACAAGTTGAGAAGACAGTCCGGGGAAGCCCCAGGACTGGAACTCAGGGCTCCTGTGATGAGGAGACAGGCTAGTCTTTGAACTCCCGCCAATCCCCTCACCGCCGCCCCCGAGTCCATCTTGGGCCACCATACAAGCGAACCGTAGGTAATGGCAGGTCTGACCACAGAGACGTAAAGCCAGTGCATCAGTTTTGGCTTCACTCCCCATGTCCCTCCCACCAATCGCCTGCATGCCATGAGAGACCACTTACCTCGGTCTATTACCTTTTGGAGTTGTGGTCCCCAGTGAAGCGTCCAGTCCAGAGTTACCCCCAGATACTTCACCTGATTCTGCAATTCTATATTTGAGCCTTGCAGTACTAAGGGGTCGATCCCTCTCAGGTTCCTCCTCCTCGTAAAAGGAACCACCACAATCTTTGAAGGATTGATTGAGAGACCTACCTCTTCGCACCAGCGTCCAACAGACCTCAGAGCCCCATTCATGAGATCCCTGACTGTGTCGTTGAACTTACCTGACACCAGAACCACTATGTCATCAGCGTATCCCTGTGCGTATACACCGCTTTCATTGGGAGTTCTGATGAGATCGTCAACCTCAAGGTTCCAGAGGAGTGGAGACAAGACCCCACCCTGGGGACAACCTCGAGTTGTTCTTGCCACTATCTCCTCGTTGTTGAGTGATAGTTTTACGTTTCTATTTCTCAAGAGGGCTTCGATCCATCCCCTTGCAACCTCGTGGAAACCATGAGCTGTGGCTGCATTGATGACAGCCTGAGTCTCAGTGTTATCAAAGGCACCTTGAATGTCTAGGAAGGCCCCAAGTGCAACTTCCTTACACTCTAGCGACTTTTCGATCCTACTTACCAGCTGATGTAGGGCAGACTCACATGATCTTCCTGGTAAGTAGGCGTGTTGGCGTTCGTGGAGCGGGTGAGCCCTAAGCGCCGTTTCCCCCACATACCTTGATACCAGCTTCTCCAGAGTCTTCAGCAGAAAAGAAGACAGTGAAATTGGGCAAGAAAAGCAAAGCTAAAGTAAAAGTAAGTAGGCCCTAATTTAGGTTTTATGTACGGTAGGCTAGTTTAAGCCTACTGTGTCAAACACATTACAGGCCTAGGCCTAGCTTGCCTCCTCCTTTACAAGATATTCTAGGCCTAACCTTTATTATCTCATTGAGCACCTTTTGCCAAACTTGGTACATTCATTAAACCCAACTGTGGCGATATTTTGTTAAGCGGTGAAGTTGCATTATGGTTGAGTGTCGTTAAGTTAATTGGCATAAGTTATCCTAGGCTATTCAGCCTATTGAATCCAGTGGAAAGTTGTCATGTCACTTGAGTGAAAATTGGGGTATTTTTAGCGGTGAAACTTCGTTATCCGTCTCCACCGTTATTATCGATGTGGAAATTTCGATATTGCGATTGAAATTGCTACCATATCGATGATACAATTACACGATACGATTACGATTTTATCACCTGATTTAGTTTCGTTCTAATAGTATAATTAAACAAACCTTTTGACAATAGAACAAATATATTCAAACAAGTAACTGAAAATAACAACAATAAAAAAGTAAAAATTGTAGCTACTGTAATGTAACCTGTAACAAAGAACAACTCAAAATAAACTAACCAAGTTTATTGTGTAGCTGCATCTAAATTGTGAGAAGAAGCAGACTTCGTTATAGATCTTAAATGGCGTCACACCACACAAATGCTGCCAAATACAAATCAGAAAGGTATTTCTTTTGCTATTGTATTGAGGGAATATGCGTTTTAAATGTTCCCAAACACCATTGATTTTGTTGTTATAAACATCGCTGTCAATAAAAGTGACGGAGGTTTACGGTTACACTGTTTGTTAGGTTAGATTATTATTATGATACATTTCTTATCTCAGTATCGTTGTTGATTCAATTGTTTTCATCGCACAATTCAATCGCAATATCGAAATTTCCACATCGATAATAACGGTGGAGACGGATAACGAAGTTTTGTCTTTTTAGCTCTTGACAGTTGAGATTGAATAATTTTGATTGAACTCACGCATCAACAGTTTACCGTCAACAATGAAAGTGTTGAATCATCCTTAGCTCGTGAATTGGTATATCGGCCAAATAAATAGGCCTATGCACGAGAAAAATATGATTTAGGCAAATATGGCTAGAAAAATATTGCTATATGCTTTCAATAAATAAAAAGCTTTATTTAGCCTATATAGAACAGTATAGGCCAGCTGTGTATTGTGACATTGCCGTTCAAATTAAAGTACAAAAGCACATTAAGATTATTATGGGCCTACCTATACAGGGCCACTATACAACACCTTTCATAATTAGATGTAGGTCTATTGTATACATTATTATTGAAGGCATAGGCAAAATACATTCCAACTATTTCTTGGGTTCCTAAATTTATTTGTCATAAGTGGTACAGGTAGGTCTTCTTTGTTTAAAGTTAATAGTTGTTGGTGATGGTGAGTTTATGTTGTTATTTAGTTAAGTTATTGGCGAAACTTCGTTATCCGTCTCCACCGTTATTATCGATGTGGAAATTTCGATATTGTGATTGAAATTGAGCGATGAAAACAATCGAATCAACAACGATACTGAGAAAAGATATGTATCATAATAATAATCTAACCTAACAGTGTAACCGTAAACCTCTGGCACTTTAATTGACAGCGATGTTTATAACAACAAAATCAATGGTGTTTGGAAACATTTAAAATGCATATTCCCTCAATACAATAGCAAAAAAAAAACTTTTAGATTTGTATTGGGCAGCATTTGTGTGACGCCATTTTAGATCTAACGAAGTCTGATTCTTCTCACAATTTGAATTTATATACAGCTACACAACAATCTTGGTTACTGTAGTTTATTTTGTGTTGTTCTTTGTTACAGGTTACAATACGGTAGCTGCTACAATTTTTACTTTTTCTGTTGATGTTATTTTCAGTTACTTGTTTAAATATATATGTATTTGTTTTATTGTCAAAGGGTTTATTTCATTATATTAGAACAAGAAACTAAATCAGGTGATAAAATCGTAATCGTATCATGTAATTGTATCATCGATATAATAGGTAGCAATATTATCGCAATATCGAAATTTCCACATCGATAATAACGGTGGAGACGGATAACGAAGTTTCGCCGGTATTATTAGATAGGTCTTAGAACCTTGAAAATCAGCCCCTTGTTAAAGATGAGTGTTTGATCTAATGACAAAGTCTTGATAAATTGTAATTAATATTTTTATTTTTCAGGCGCAGACACAGCTTAAAAAGATAGGCCTGCCAAACATATCAAATGTAAGTATACGGTATCGTATAAGGTTTTTATTCTGTGGAAAAGTTTTTATTCTGTGGAATATATCTTATAAAATTAACCCACCCCAATTAACTGTCTAATGTTCAGTAATTAAAGCCCACTGACCATGCAAAGCTAAAAATATTTGACAAACAAATTATTGATTCAAATGCTGATAAAGAAATTTTAATGATTACTGACTAGGCGCACGAATTACACCCCAATAACTAATGCGCGTTACTAAACATGCCTAATGTATACATGTATAGGTTAGTGACTACTACTCCATGACTACTGAAATGGCATAAAATTTGCTTTCTAATAAACCCACCCTCACCACCCTCAGACGTCCTGTCGCTGAATGGTACCTGAAAGAAAATAGATCGGTTTTTTTGCCGCACCGTGTATATATAGATGATAAAAATTTTAACATACCGTACCCAAAATTTTGAAAAGATTTACTACTACAGTTAATTAGAAACGCCCTCAGTTTAATTAAAGTATGTTGCAAAGTAACAGGTCATTTCTCACAGGACACTTAATTTTTAGGCAAAAAAATTGATGTGTCTTACCCAAAGTTAGTGTATTGGTATACTCAACTGAAACAGAATGTAAGTGATTGGGTCATTTTACTTCTTTCTTGACCCCCTTATCCCAAATTTGACCTGCATTTATGTAAAATTGTCCTGCATCAAATAAAGGTGTCATAATGGCTCTATTATGTTGCAGCTTACTGAATATGAAATAGTGATAGCAAGTCATCTTGTTATCCCCAGTGAAATCCAGATATCGTGGGAAGACATTGCAGGTCTGGAAGATGTAATTCAAGAACTGAAAGAAACTGTAATTTTGCCCATACAACGGAAAGACTTGTTTACTTCTTCCCAGCTAACCAGAGCTCCTAAAGGTAATTAATATTAAGATTGATTTATAAAAATAATGAATGCTCTCCTAAATCCAAGCTAGTTTTTTGTACTGTAGTACAGAAGAATACCTCAAACTGAGCATTTGATAATCCGGCGTTCTGGATAACTTGGCTACCCTCAGCAAAACGGAAAATCCCACCCAATTCTTTAAGGTTAGACAGTTCAGACAGCTTTAACAGATGTCACATGGCACAATAAGCTAGCTGGCTATTTTCCAAATGAAACTCAGGTGAGTTTACAGGACTTGACAGTTTGTGCTGTTTTCGTCTTGTACAGTAATCCACATTACGGTATAGCATTTTTGTTAACCATGAGAAGGCTTAACTTATGGGAAAACAAAACCCATTATATTGCTTATTTACTGACATGATAAAATTTGGTATGTACCTTCGCTAGATAGGGTTATTATATTTGCTTACAAAACCCTTATGGCTTCAAACCTATCTACTGACCTCCACAATGTTTATGGAGAAAATTGAAAGTTGTGAAATCTTGATACAGTTTGACATTCACTCATCAGGGATTAATCTACATTTTGCTGCCTCTTGGCAGCAAACCTACCTACATACTAATTCCTGGGGTGTTTATGGGGAAAATAAAAAATCTTAAATCTATTGGAAATTTGATGAGTATGCAGGTCTACTGCTGCTGGTATTTTACTGTAACAATGCTAAAAATCTTAAGGCCCTAAAACCCTATTGGTTGCCCTACATGTGCTATCGCATTGCAGGCATACTGCTGCACGGCCCGCCAGGCTGCGGAAAGACGCTGATCGCCAAGGCGACGGCTCGCGAGGCCGGCACGCGGTTCATCAACCTCGACGTGTCGATGCTGACGGACAAGTGGTACGGGGAGAGCCAGAAACTGGCCGGGGCTGTGTTCTCCCTCGCCATCAAACTGCAGCCCTGCATCATCTTCATCGACGAAATCGGTAATTGTGTTTAAATCGCTGGGCACAATTCCAGTTATAGAGACATTAAGTTCCTTAAATTGTATCCAGTTCTGTTTAGAGTTGTATATCTACAATCGAGTTTTGGCGCTGAATTGCACCACGACCATAGAGTCGTCACTGGAGAAGTCAAGCTGTGACTTAAGTCCAATGGACATTGTCAAAAAGTTTAAAAATTTGAAGACACAAACACGTAAAAACTCACAGTTTAAGAATCATGATGGATAATGAACCTTTGAGGTTCTAAACCTAGGTCGCAAGGAGCCGAATCAGGATCACTGACAGAGCACAGGTAATTTCTAAACAGCTCTGAGTGTCCATGAACCCACACATTTAAAGTACAGGAATTATTTTATAACTTTAGTAAAACAGACTTAAAATACTAGAACTATTGTAAAAGATTTGTTCTACAATATTTTGATTTGCCGTAATCATTATGGTAATAAACCATACATATTTACTATCTATTAGCCTTTAGTAATCATCAAACATTTTACAATTCAAAACAAACTTTTTACATTAAATTATATCAAAATAGGTGTCTAGGTTGAAAATAACAAAATTCAAAACAAATATGTCAAACCAAATCAGTAATTCAAGAACATCTTCTCAAGATCTGCTCAATAACTCAATTATCAAAAAAAAATATTAGGCTACATAACAACATTATAAAATTAAAAAAACATGTTATATTATAAAAAGATTTATTTCAAAATTAGCAGAAGTTTTCAGAGCCAATTTGCATTTTTAGTCAGAGTTTAGAAACTGTGTTTTACTAGGCAATACTATAATAATAAACATACTATAATGCAACAACCACCACTCTTGCTTATGTTCAATACAATTATGTTTCGCACTATTGTGATTTTGAAGGTAACTTTATTGCATTACATAGTGTGTGAAAAGCAAAAAAAATAAACGGTATCAGTTAACTGACACATACTTTCTCCCAACAATATAAAAAAAGATGTTAAAAGCTTCAAACATAAATGTCTTGATGACTCAGTCGGATAGCTACCAGCTGAGCAGCGTGAGTTTGACCCTACGCGCGCGTCTGTGACTTTTAACAACGTACTGCGTTTACCGCTAAACGAAAAATTGAATTTTCTCCGCAACCACTTGACATAGAGCAAAAATTTTAGATACTGGATTATTTAGGTTTTTGAGCTTGATTTAATGGTGATAAGTAAAATTTATTTCAAAATAACAGCTATTTTGAAAATCCAAGAAATTGATTTTTGAAACACTTATTATGCCATAACTTTTGAACGAGCATTTTCTCGGAGATGCGGGTGGTGTCATTTTATTTACCATTTTAAGCTTAATAAACCACAAAATTTTAATCAAAATCGTTAGAGCCGTTTTTGAGAAATTTGGATTTTTCACGATTTTTGAGGGTTTTCGGGGGTAAAATACCCTTAAAAATCAAAAATTCAAAAAAGTGAAAAAAACGCCTGGAATTATCGTGCGTTTGGACCTACATACCAAATTTCACCGAAATCGGACCATTAGGGCATCCTCTAGCTCTGTTTACATCCTGACACACACACACACACACAGACATCACTCGAAAACCACTTTTTTGGACTCAGAGGGCACCAAAACGGATAAATTTACCAACAACTCAAATTTTAAAATTTTGACGAAACCAATACTTTTTCAATATATACATTTATAGGGGGGAGGGGGGCTCCAAAATGGATATATACATCATCAAACTAATGTGAAGTGTTTTACGAAAACAATACTTTCTCCATATACTATGGTATAGGGGGAGAAAGTAAAAATATGGAGCAGTGGTTATTGCAGTACATAATAATACCAGTTAAGATCATACATTTTTTTAAAGATACTTACAATCATTTTCAAATTTGGACACTCTCCTCAAGTTATCTTCCTGTTACGATTGAAACATCAATTTAATGTTGCACTGCTGCATTCTAATTGTTCTTATCTTTGTGTCACTGTTTCACTGAACTGGTTCAATTCCCTTTCTTCTTTGTTGTATGGCTTCTTTGATATGGTTCAATTCCTTTTCTTTTGTCACACTGCAACCCCGCGCCGGTTCAGTTTCTTAACTTCTACGTTTTACAACTATATTACAATGGTTCAGTTCTTTATTTTATTTAATACTAATTCTAATATCTGGGCTTTTTGCCTTTATTTTTTACATCACAAACATAATCCTTATTTTTTTGTTACTGGTATTTATTGGGGCAATTTAATGCCTTTATTTCACACATCACAAACATAATCCTTAATTTTATGTATACTACTGGTATATATTGGGTCAATTTAATGCCTTTATTTTCATACATCACATACATATTCCTAATTTTTGTGTATACTATTGGTATATTTGGGCAATTTAATGCCTTTATTTTCATACATCACAAACATATTCCTAATTTTTGCGTTTATTACTAGCATAAATTAGGGCACTATTTTGTGCCTTTATTTTTTACATCACAAACATTTGATTTTAAGTAATACGTGATTACAATACGTGCCTACTGTACGTGATTAAAAATTTAAATAATTGGTGGTGCTTTGTCTTCCATTTCGTCCCAATACTATGACGTTGGACTGCTACATTCAAGTTTAGTTCCTTTATCAGTGTTGGACATCTACCCTGCAATTGTTTAATTCCTTAGTTGCTACAGTATATATTGATCTATATTTTACTTCAATTATATATATATATATATATATATATATATATTTATATTTATATATTTAAAGAAGTTTGCAAGCCATGCTCCACTGGCAAAAAATATATTGGGTTTTCATTTAGGGGTGAGCGAGAACTAATTTATGAAGTCGAGTCAACTCGAGTAAAGTTTTTTAAGAAAAAAATAAACTCGCAAATTTTGAGCTTTTTGGAGTTGAGCTTTTCCAAATTCTATGTGTACCAAAAAATGATTTTTTACTAACATAATAAAGATAATAGTAATAACATAATGAAATGTTACTAAGGAAATAAAATAAGAATATTTTGAATTTAACCGAGGTTTTAATGTTAAATGTGTATTTATTTATTCGTGTTTGTGTGTTATATCAATTTTAAATGTTTGACGACCCTTTTTGGAGAAACCTGAGGATGTGGCTGTCGCCACAAAACATGTAGTTTCCCTCCGACAACAAGGATATTAAAAAGAAAAATATTTGACGCTAGAGTACTCGCACACCCCTAGTTTCATTCGACTTATACTGTCGCCCAGGGCTATTTTGATGCATCAACATTTTGTTTTGGATGTCACGAGATAAAAAATGTATTTTTTTCAAAAAATTAATTGACCCAAATTATTGATAAATTCTTTGTTATAAAATATCTTATTTTAACGATATAATTAAAGATAAAATGTCTTATTTTCATTTGCAAGAAGTAGATTATTTTTTGCGGTTAATGTCCAAAACTTGCCATAAGTTGAAAGAGATTCCTAATGAAATAGGATTTTTGCCTGCCACACCAAAAAAGAATCCGATTTAAAGCCATGTTTGGAATTGTTCAAAAAAGCCCAGGCAATATTTATATAAGAAGAATGAACCCTTAATACACAGATTACGATAATACATCTTCCAACAAAAAATTTCACTAAGGCAGTAGGCTTACAAAGCTACAGTATGACCTTAGAAATGCAAATTGGCTTCTTAAATTTCTGCTATTTTAAACCGTATATGCAACAGTGGTTTTTTCTTAAAATTAACTGAAAAGATATCTTAGCTTTCCGATGACTTGATCTTCCAGTATCACATTTTGGTAGGGGATGTGTTGTTTAATATTTTCTTGACTATTTACTGCACAGAGGTAGTAAAATCCATAGATAGAATTCAGCTTGTGTTCCAAAGAAAACAATGACCTCCTGAAAAGAAAACAAAGTACAACGTTAAAAACAATGCAATGATTTTTTTCTTTATTGGTAAAAGCCTAATTATCCTCTGGTACGTTGCTTACACCTACAAAATGCTTCTAAAAAACAGTTTTTATTAAAGATTGTGTGAGGCAGATACACCGCTGTAAAATGAATAACATTGTTTAAATTTTAATATTACATGTAGCATCGGGAACTGATTTTGTAATAGGCTGGAAATGAGACGATTGCTGAAACTTTTACAAGTTTGAAGAAAAAATTGATAAAACACCCAAAAAATTAAATTAAATTACTACAATCATGGAAAAACAGCTCCAAGGTTGTAAAATTATTCTATTTTTAGTCCAATGCCTAAAAATAACTACCCAACCAACATTTTCATTTGAATCTACAAAGACAATAGAACTTGTTGAATCCAGCATTTAAATCAAAACTGCTCCTGCAGACTATTATAGCTGCAATTTATAACTGCTACCAGTGGTTTATTACCTGATAAAAAATGGTTAGTGCTCCGAATCCGCAAAAATAAAGTGTAAACTACTTGACCTGGCATTGCTCTGTTAAACTGTCAAGTGTTGATTATTCGTAAAATACTAAATTAATTCATGACTTACCAATACAAAATTAATAGTAATTTTCAATTGATAAATGAAAATATCATACTCTATTAATAAATGTGTATAAAACACTAAATTTTTTTAGAAATTTTTGTAAGAATTATCTCTAATTTAAAACAAAATTGCATAGCAACCAAAACAATAATGCATCCAGATGGAAAGCCGTAAAATACTAACTTTCTTTTATCCAATGCAACTTGAAACCAAGCAAAGTAATATATTATGTTTCTGTTTCACATGAAACAAAAATTGAAATAAACATCCTAATTGAAAGCCAAAATATTAAGAATTGATTTTTTAAATATTTTTTTTTTTTATGTAATTTCCAGTGGTTGTAATTTTTGTTTAATTTATTTTAGTATAATTCCAATATTTTATGAACAATTCATTTTGAGTTGTTTTCAATCAAAAACTATTGTTACTATCTAACACCTATCAAACCAATTACCACCAGAGGCCAGTCTCGACTCGTTTCTTACAATTTTTTTTTAGTTTTTATTTTATTTATTTATTTATTTATTTTTTTTTTTTTGTAATCCTGCATGTGTGTTTTTTTCTAGAATAAATTTTCTTTCACCGTTGTGTACATGTTTTGAAACTGCAATGTGACTATCAATGAATGTACAGACCATTCATTCAAGTTTTCTCGTATGGAGGAATAGTAAAATATCCTATTCTCAATCAACATTCGAAAGGTTTATTGTAGTGTTTGGGACTTCTTCAATTCATACTTCAATACTTATCAGATTACAGCTCCAAGCAAAGCCTACCAGCTGAAATTGTCCATTCCTCTTATCTCTGCTGGCCCACAGAGATCACATCGCTGGATTTACATCTAGCTTCTAGCCCTTCACTATACACTGGCACGGCAAAATACAATTTCCCGGGCAATCCTTGTACATGTTATGCTGATTGTCCAGACTCATTCCTGCGGGTGCGGAACACGCACGACCACGAGGCGACGGCCATGATGAAGGCGCAGTTCATGGCGCTGTGGGACGGCCTCACCTCCGACCCCGACTGCACGGTGATCATCATGGGCGCCACCAACCGGCCCCAGGACCTGGACAAGGCCATACTGCGCCGCATGCCCGCCACCTTCCACATTGGCCTGCCAGTCAGTAAAACCACCACCACCAGTTACTGTATTAGCAAACTCTCCTAGGTTAAGTCAGCCATAAGTGCGACGTTGTCAGAAAGTACAGAAAATACGCATCTGCCGCAAAAGGATTGGCTGTGTCGAAAAGGTTGACCACGTGTGAAAGATTGACTGCAGATAGAAGGTCTGCTGCAAAAAAAAGATCAGCCAGGGCAGAAAGGTAGACTATGTCAAGAAGATTGGCGGCAGCAAAAAAGTTGATTGTAGCAGAAAGTACAAAAAGTCTAAGCTTGCAGAAAGTATTTGTGTCATGTTGTGTGCCGTTGCAGAAAGATAAGAAGTTTTCTGCTTTTGTGGCTATTAACTTACAATAATCAATACTGTGTTAAGCATTTTTATTACAGTAACAATATTCAGAACTGTATGTTATTAGAAACAGTTTAAAATTTATCTTTTTAATATTTTGTTTAAATTTTTAACATTTTCCACTGAGGATGGTTTTTTCAAACACGTTTAACTTAAACATAGTTTCATTCAATGTTAAACATGTGGACAATTTTGCTTTAAACTTGAGTTTAGGTTTAAAAGTTCAAGAGATTTTTTTTTTTTTAAAGTAAGTGCTTTTGTAATCTATGCATTGCTAGGAAGTGCGCAACTTGTCGTTTCCAAGTCATATAGTTTTAGGAATTGGAGCATGCAAAAGATACGTAGTGCTGTGTACTCTCTTTACAAACAAGTCAAAGGAGTGAATCAAAATAAAATTAATGTTATATTACGCTAGAACGTTGATAATTCGGATTAATTGGGACCAGACTCTGACCGGATTATCGAGATTACCTAGAAAAAAGCCTTAGTAGCCTATTCACTGTTAAGTAAAAAACAGATATAAACTGTTTATTTTCTCTCTTATAGTAAAAGTTCTTTAAGTAAGATGAATTGAAAACATTTTTGTATGTTGAAGCACTGTATCTTATTTATAATTTAGACAAAAAGACAAAATACTCTTTATTGACATGAACATTAAGTACAGTCATGGCGTCATTATTTTTCTTCTTCAGTGATGAGGTTGGCCTCGTCCCTCCAGGCATTCTTCAACAGAGTAAAATTCTTTTTCCAGTAGCCAGTCGAGAACAGCTCCTTTGAAGTTTCGGTTGGTTTTTTGTTCTTTCAGTGCAGGTGGAAGGGTGTTGAATAGTTTTGCTCCGATGTAGCTGGGTTTTTTTTCATAGGCTGACAGATGATGTGCAGGGAGTATGTAGTTGATTTGGTTTCGGGTGTCATAATGATGAGCCTCTGAGAAGTTTATTATGGGTCTTTTGTTAACTACGTGGGTAACTACCTCGGCAATGTATAGGTTAGCTACTGTCTGTAGTTTCAGCCTTTTGAACTCCCCCCGGCATGAGTCACGAAATGCCAGTCCAGCCATGATTCTGACTGCCTTTTTCTGTAGATGTAATACCCTCTGAAGGTTCCCCTGAGATGATAGCCCCCATACAATCAGTCCATAACGCATTTGCGCCTCAAAAAGAGCATAGTAGGCAGTCCTTGAGGTTTCTGCGTTACTGATGTGTTTCAGGCGCTTGATGACATAAAGAGCAGTGCTAAGCTTCTTACAGAGTTGATCTACATGGGGTTTCCAGTTGAGGTCACTATCAATGGTTATCCCAAGGTATTTTGCCTCTTGGGATGCTATTACATCTGGTAGCGCATGAGCACTCCTTCTTTTCTTTCTTCGAAAGAAAAGTTGTTGTGTCTTGTCTTCATTTAGCACGAGGTCATTCTCTTGGCTGTACTGTTTGGCAATGCTGGCAGCAATGTAGGATTTTATTTCTAGCTCTTGTATATTTTTGTGGGATACAACAAGGGCAGTGTCGTCAGCATATAGGAAAGCATCACAATTGTCGTGTAACACAGAAATAATGTCATTCGTGTACAGTATGAATAAAACTGGACCCAAGACAGAGGAACTCCTCTGGTTGTCTGTACTTGTGTGGATCTGTATTTTCTGGATGTCTTGTTTGTTACATTAATTATCTCTGTCATTTGAGTCCTTCCGCTGAGATAACTCTGAAACCATTGATGTGCGGTTCCTTGTATTCCTAGCGTTAGAAGTTTGTCCAGAAGATGTTTGTGGCTCAGACTGTCAAATGCTTTACTAAAGTCCAGAAAAATACCTGTTGTTGTAGTCCCTGCTTCTGTGGCATCAATGATAGTTTCTACCAAGTCAATTATAGCCGTGATGGTAGACTTGCCTTTTCTAAAGCCATATTGGTGATTGGTTAAAATACTATTGTTTTTTAGATGTGTGAGCAGTCTTGTTAGAACTATTTTTTCAAAGACCTTTGATAGGGTTGAGATAAGCGAAATAGGCCTATAGTTGTTGACAAGGGAGGTGGATCCTTTCTTATGCTTCGGGTAGATTAATGATTGTTTAAGTATGGAGGGGAAAGTGCCTTGTTGAAAAGACTTGTTTATTAGGTTAACTATTGGGCCTAGCACTTCATTTTTGCAGTGTTTCAGAATTGTTGATGATATTTCATTGATTCCTGATGATGGTTTTGATTTTAGACATGTTATAGTTCTATCTACTTCAGCTCTATCTGTTGGTGAAAGGTTCTCTTCGAATGACATTAACTCTCTTTCATGTAGTGTTGGATGTAGTTTTGGGAGTGCTTGTTGAGAATCCAATAGAACTTGTTCAGCAGCATTAGCAAAGAAGTGATTCATATGTTCAGCTATTTTTTGGGGATCTGTTAGGGTTGTGCCCTCAATGTCAAGAGATTTTATTTGGTTTTTTTGAGATTTTTTGTTGAAACGATTGTTGTTTATGACCTGCCAGACTGCTCTGCTTTGGTTTTCTGCATTTTCAATATAGGTTATTGAAGCTTCCTTTCTGAGTTGTTTGAGGTATTGGTCATATTCTCTCTTTCTGTCATTGGTTTGTCTTTTATTTTCTTCATTATTAATCAGAATTGAGTTGTTGAGTGCTGTAGTATATGCTCCTTTCAGCCTCATAAGTTCACGCTCTTGTTCTTGATTTGTAAATATTTTTCTTTTCTTTGGTCTTGATTGTACACTTGGGCAAGCTGTATCTAGTGCTTCTCGCAGTATTTTGTCAAATTCTGAGTAAGCCTGGTCTGCGTTTTGAGTGTTGGTTACGGTTTCCCAGGTTTCTTGTGCCAGAAGGTTTTTAAGGTTTTCTATGTTTCGAGCACAGTAGTATCTTCGAGTTGTGTTTGGTATGACAGATTTGTCAAACTCAAGATGTACTGTGCAGATCTGGCCCGTATGGTCTGATAGGCCTGTGAGCAGAACTGCAGTGTCAACTTCTGTTTGCAACAAGTTCGTTGCAATCATGTCGATTGATGTTTTTGAGTGAGAGGTGATTCTTGTTGGCGGTAGAGGTATTCGGTTGATGTCATGGCTCAGCAGAACTTGATTTAGGAGTTTACTGTCATCTTCATCAGCCAGGCTGTCTACATTAATGTCTCCAGTTATAATAACTGGATTTTTCCAAGTTGGTAGATCATCAAGAATGTTGGACAGGGTGTCAAGAGCCAGGTCGAGATTGGTATAGATTGGGGGCCTGTATATTCCTAGGATATACAACTCTGTTTGTTTCATTTTTATTTTTATAAGCTGTGTTTCACAGACAAGTTCTATTTGTTTTTTTGCAATGTCGATGCAGGAAATGTCATTACCTAGGTTTTTGTTTGCATATATTGCAACTCCACCTTTTCTATGTTCAGTTCTCGAGTATCCCCCAATGTATACATAATTATGTAGTTGGGTATTTTCAAGTTTGTCTTTAGAAAGGCCATGTTCTGTGAGTACAACTATGCTTGGTTTGGTTTGACAAAGTTGGTGGTTTAGTCTGTCAATTTTTGTACTGAGGCCATCTATGTTTTGGTAGAAAATCGATAATTTGGCTGGTTGAGGCAACGGGTTTTTTCCTAGTTTAGTTAAGTTGTTATTACTGGTTTGGTTGGGAATCCTAAAAAAGGTGTTTGAATCTCGTTGCCAGACTTGTGAGAGACTGCATTGATGTAGTTTGCATTTATAGTTTTGAAGTGCTCTATGTTTTTTTCATTTAACTAACAACACGTGTACAGCAAGACCAAAGACATTGAACTGTGGTAGAGGTTCAGATTCAGATTCAGATTCAGAATTTCTTTATTCATAGCATTACAAAGTAAATACATAGAATAGCGTCACACATAAGCAACTAATATAACTTATTGTATTTGAACTGAATTAATTTTTTTACAAACTAAATGTATTTAGAGAACTTTAATGTTTTCTTTCACAAGTTCAATATCTATGTAGAACGTCCAAATAAAACGGTCTGAGATACATGAAATGGTACATGATATGGAGCCCTCAAGGAAATTCCGAAAAGGCGTATAAAGCTTTATTTATTAAGTATTGCTTTAGTTTGTTCTTAAAAGAATTAAAGTTCTGTATATTTTTTATTTCATTTGGCAGTTTCTTTAAAAAATGTTTCCCCATGTAACTTGTCTTTTTAGTATAGAATTCCAGGTTGTGACGATCCATGATAATTTTATTCCTCGTGTTATATTTATGGTTTGTTTTGAACAGAGTATCATTTTCGTATTCTTTAACATATTTTATTGTTTCAAATATATATAGACTATAAACAGTAAAAATTTTAAATTGGGTAAAAAGATGTTTGACTGAATCAGTGTTTTTAAGGCCAGCCATTACTCTTATTGCTTTTTTTTGTTTAATTAGAATTTGATCTAGATTATGATTTGAAGTGGCTCCGTAGATACATATTCCATAGTAAATGTGAGATTGTATTAGAGCGTGATAGATTATTTTTAGTGTCTCGATGTCGCTTATTCGTGACATTTGCCAGAGGGCATAGATTCCTGAAGACATTTTACTTAAAACACTCTCGACATGTTTATTCCATGACAAATTTCTATCTATGGTTAGTCCTAGGAATTTTGTTTCATTATTTTTTGATAATAATGTGTTATTAATTTGAATTTTGGGGTTAAAGTTCTGTATATTCATCCAGGTTATTCTTTTGCAACTAAGTACTCAACTTAACACGTAACAGAAATGTAACTTTTTGTGTTACAACGCACACACTGGGGCTTCAGACTGATGGGTAGAGGTCAGTTGTCATATAGCAGGGTGTAGAATTGGATGTGACCTTGAACACTGCCCCTCACCCTCCCATGATCACTCCCCTACTCCTGGCTACGCACCATTCCTTTATCGCTCACCCTCCAGTAAAGATCATAGCGTATTTGCAGACGGTATACGATGTTTTATTTCCTGCTAGATACAAATCCAGATTATTGACAGTACGAATTATCAATGTTCTGTTGTAATGTTATCAATGGAACAACAGTAGTTAAATGGAAATATTTATAAAACAACATTATTTAATGTAAATAATACAGATGAATAACCCCACCACCTATAAGTTACTACTTACAAGAATTAACTATTGCATTCGGCAATTCTATGCAAACTCTTTATACCGCTGTTAGAAACAACCAAACTTAACTTGAGTAAATAATCCAATTTTTCAACTTTTTTTATTCGATATATTTTTAGTTTTTAAGTTGTTAGGTTTCAAATGGTTAAAATGCGTGCAAGTCAATACTAAATCAAAAACAACTTATCATTATATTAATTTTCAATCTTTTCAGATTCTCAAACAACGAGTAGCCATATTCTCCCTGATACTAGACGGGGAGCCGATAGCCAGTGATGTCGACATTCAGAAGCTGGCTCGCCTGACGGAGGGCTTCTCTGGATCAGACATAAAGGAGTTGTGTCGCAACGCTTCCGTCTACCGTGTGCGTGACTACATGCGGACAGCAGGGCGCGTAGCACATGCAGAAAACCGGGGACCGGTAGAACACCAGGGAAATTTTACACCAAGGTAAATTTTTAGGGGTTAATGTTATGAAGTTTCATGTGAATTACCTGTAATTGACCCTCCAAGTGTTTAACGTCGATTTTTCGGGCCAGCTTTTCGACGTTCAAGCATTAGAGTCAATTTTTCGATGGTCAGAAAACATGACGTAATTTCATAGTGAATGACAGAAACAGAGCCATGTGAACGCTACCGCTGTTGCTGTGGCTGAGTGGTTAAGACGCTTGCCTACCCACTAGGAAACCCGGGTTCGAGACCTGGTCCGGGAGGTAAATTTTACTCAGAGGCCGTTTAAACACTATATGCGGATGACATTACACTTTCTTTTGTAAAGCAGGAAAACATGGATTTTTCAACTTATGAACAAAAGTTTTCTTTGAGGTAAAAAATCTGGTTCAATACTTGGCATCAATCAATCCCTCCCCTAGTGTTTCTAAAACTAAAGCCTTATTTTTTATACTTTCTAGAAATTTTATTGATCTCAAAATCAATAAAAGAGTTGGTTACAGTGGTTTCTGAGGTCAAATTTTCATGTCTCAGCATTGATTTCAACCTCACTTGAAATTATCACGCTGATTTTATTTGCTCTAAATTAAACTCAGTAAAATTTCTTTTATGGCGAGTATCACATATACAGGATGAATCTCGTAAGGTGTCCTAAATGGAATACAGACAAACGCTTTGCCCTACAACCTTCAAACAAAATTATTTCCCATTAAACATGATTTGCATCTTAATTAATCAGGACATTATAGTATGGCAGTCCTTATTCTATTGTTGCCATACCATTCAATTAACATACAAGTCATATAGATAAATGAACATTTTTACGTAATTACTACAAAACCAAAAGAGATACGGCATTCGTGTAAATTGCAAAGTTGCTCAGTTCAACGAGAGCTTTAAGATGATATTCAAAATGACATTGGTTAGCATTTAAAATTTTTGAGTTTTGTTTATGTAAACACTTTTTTAATATTAAATTTTGAAAATTTTAGTTTTTTAATAAATGTGATCTTGTGGCATATCATTGTAAAGATTAGCTTATTTCGATTAAGTATTTCGAATCAGAAGTCATTTATGACCAAAAATTTTGTAGAATTTTGTGGAGAACAAGAAAATATATAATTAATATAGGCAAGAAGCATTTGAAAAAAGTTATGCCGAATAAATCAAAATATGTCCTACTGCACTTACCCTAATCCCATAAGAACATATGTAGAATCAAGCAAGGAACATAACACTAATTCCTACTCATATTTAAGGTTATAAACTCAGTGAAACATATTAATTTATTCCAATAATGTAAATTAGCAGTATTAATAACACTTTTAATCTTTCATAACCTTAAAACAATTGATAAAATACGTATTTCGTTATTTATGAATTTGGCACATGGCAACAATTTTTCCCCCAGATGTTTCATTGCATATTACAAATAACCAATCACGTTCTGCCATTTGAAATGGGTGTTTTCAGATATCTTAATGGAAAGTGTGAAACCAGTAACAGGCTTAAAATAACAGTGAGAAGGTATTTACTTCCGTCCAGAGGATTTCTCTTTAATTGTTCACTGGGAACACCTAAAACTAAAATTATGTGAAATTCATTCGAATTATGGCTAGTTAAAAAGTTGTTACTGTGAGATGTTAGACCAGTTAAAAGGTAGCTCTGTATTCCTGTGTTTCATTTCAGTGCTGCGATTGCTATAAAAGATAAAGATGAAGACGAAGATGATGAATTTCACGACGCTCTGCGGCCAATCACGATGGAGGATCTGGTCGTGTCATTGGAGAAGATGAAGAAGTCTCGAGCCCATTGCGGCCCACCCGCATTGCCCAGCATACCCCTCGACTAGGAACCTCTAGCAGTCCTGTAATTGTATATATTTTCTTTATTTGGCTTTCATAGACCCATTAAAAGCTGTTAAGAAGCTAAATATTATTTTTTACTCCAAGAGCACCCTTCGATGACATTAAGTTCAGTGAACTTATTCTACTGAGTGTATAGGAAAAGGTTAGGGGTGGGCGAGTACTCGAGTTTTCGAGTATTTTTTGATACTCGAAGCCCGTTAAAGTCGAGTCAAGTAGTTATTAAATTAAAATATAGCATTTCTGAAATGTCTTTCTATTTATTTAAACCCCATTTCTTTAAACTGTAAAATGTTTTTATTGTGAAAGTGATACATTTTAAGACCAAAGAAAGATAGATGAGAAGACGATGGAAATGCTTCTAACGATGCTTCTCAGACAGCACTCTACTGCTGACTGTTTGTCTTGCACGGTTAGTGGTAGAGTCAACATTGCTACTGATTAATAAAATGATTCATTTGTAGACCTTCATAACACTGGGAAAAAAATTAAAAGTCAATTATAATTTGACATCTAATTGCATCAAAACAATGATTTAAAACTGATTCAAATAACTTTAGACAAAATAAAGAACTGTGTTGACATTAGCAGTAAGAATAGTACGGCAGACATAGAAAGTGGCAAGATGAACAATCAGGTTAACCAATGGCTAACCTCAAATTGCCAGAGTAATACCATTGACTTTAGATACTAAATCAATAGTATCAATAGTCAATGGTAATACAATTTTAAAGTTGTATGTTATTTTTCTAATTCAGCATTCACAAAAATATATGTTTATTAATTGATAATAAACATATTTTTCTCTAAAATTGCTTTGATTATAAGACAGACATTGAATTTATTGTTCTTTGTGATCTTTTAAGTCCTAACAAACAGGCTCCATGGCTGTTCACTAAAGCTAGCCTTTACTCAGTTAAGAGACATTCTACCACTAGCAGACGAGGGAATTCCAAAACAGTAAAAGCTTGAGTATTTCAAAGAAGTGAAAATAATTCCTTAACAAAATGAGTAGTGAAGATTTTCTTATCAACAAAGACAAAGAAAGTAGATATAGTTGAAAATGACAATTTAAATCCACCAATTACATTTGGTGATTCTGATTCAGCTGTAGCATCCAGGTGTCTAGGCTAGGCTTCTGACTCAAAGTAGGCCTAATATGCCAAATACATAAAACTGTGAATAGGGAAAATATTTTATTTGGTAACATCTTAAAGTAAGTGAAACATATGAAAGTGAAAAGTTAAGTAAGTAACTGTAACAGGGGATTTTCTTTTTTTCATTTAATGGTGGTTAGAGGCTAACTTTTCAATCTTTTATTCTGTACATTCCTTAAGCCCTTTTGTTACTAAACCAAGTTTTTAGCTTATTTATTTATTTATTTATTTATTTTTTTTTTTTGTAATAATCAGCGATTTAAAAATCAATATTTTTTTCTTCACACAGTTTTTAAGCAAATTAAACTTAGGACTAAAGTTATCTTTTTTAGCCCTAGTAGGATAGACTAGTTATTTTAGCATAGTAGGCTAGTATATTTTTATATTTGAGTATAGACTAGTTATTGAGTATAGTCACGATTGCTGCATGTGAAAAGTATCGTTGTATTTAGTTGAAATAATCAGGTTAATTTGAATCAGTTACATATTATTGCTGTATGTGAATTAAATTGTAAGGAAATGTTTTTTTTAAGGATTGCATGAATGGAGCAATTGTGTTATGAGGTTTTTTTCTTGGTATAAATATTCAAGTAAAGTTAAATGATTTCATATTATTACTGCATGTGAATTAAATTGAAATGATTATTTCTGTAGCGATTGTATTAATATGACAAGTATGCTATGAGTTTTCTTCCTTTAATATTTATTTGCATCTTAAGCCTTAAAAAATGTCATGAATTTTTTAAGTCTTGTATTAGAATGCATATATAGTTTTGCTATAACTTTTGAACTTAAGTATTCATCGCTTGCAGTATTTTCAATTTTCATTTTGAAATAATAGTTTTTCATATGTTTAAATTAATGATGTTTTTTTTTTCTTTTATAACTTATTCCGCAACTTCGATAGTGGGCAACGTCTCATTCATGGCCTGGGCTGGCAGCGGGCGCTTTGGCTTGTGCCATGCACGCTGATGATGACAATTTATTCATTCATAACTTAAATTGTTTGGAACTGAATTCAATTCAGCAATTCTCTGAATTTTATAGTAAAAATGTTCACGGCATTAACCTGTTTCATTCAAATATCCGTAGTTATAGCAAAAATTTTGAAGAACTTTCATTGTACTTAAATAATTTAATTTCTGACATCGACATTATTGTTTTGACGGAGTGTTGGCTGCGGGGCGGGGAGGGGTTGGCGGCCTTGGAGGGCTTTGACCTTTACCACACTGTGACTCACCGCAACCAGAATGACGGGGTTATTGTTTATATTAAAAAACATTTAATTGCCACTGCTACTGAAATAACTATCGGGGAAGTTTACGGTCTTGCCTTAAAGTTTACAATTTTCAATAAATGTTTTATTATATTTGCTCTTTATAAGACTTTTGACTGCAACGTTAATTTATTTTTAAGTGAATTAGAGTTATATTTAAACAGTATAAATAAGGATCATAAATGCATTTTGCTTGGAGACATTAATATCGACTTATTAACTAATGATTTACATACTGATAGGTACTTAAACTGTCTAATAGGAGCTGGGTTTTCACAGTGCATCGATAAACCCACCAGAGTAACCCAACATACCAGCTCTTGTTTGGATCATATATTTATTAAATATGATGATTTGGACAGAGTAAACTCAGCAATACTACAGACTCATGTAACAGACCATTACAGTACTGGCCTCACTATCTCTTGTACAACACAGCAACGTCATCACTCACACACTGACTCACCGCCACGCATCTACTTGGACCATACACTCATATCACATTATCTCATGAATTCCAACTGGGACTGGACGATGTCAATTTTTGCTCAAATTATTTTACTAGAGTTGTTTCTAATTCAGTCGCTGCTGCCACTAAATTTGTTAATAACCGCAGCACAAGAACAAAAAAGATCAAACCATGGATAACAATTGAATTGATTCGTCAAATTAGAGTTAGAGACAAATTAAGTAAACAGATAAAGAAACAACCATTTAATTAAATTTTAATCTTGCGTTACAGAAATATTAAGAATAATCTCAGTAGATCTTTAAAAGAAACAAAAATAAACTACTTTAGAGAAAAAATAAATGTATCTAACAATAATCCAAGAAAGTTTTGGGGTTTAATCAATGAGATCTCTGGTAGAGCTTGTAAAAAAGAATCTTTTCCAATCAATAAATTTATTCTTGATGGCCCAGCAAGCCCTGATGATTATAAAAGAGTTGCAAACGATTTCAATATGTTTTTCTCCTCTGTTGGCGCTAACTTAGCTAGCGCTATAAATGTTGGTGGGGACCCAGTTGTGAATGACGAAGACTACAGACAAGACAGTTCTTTTTCATTTAGCACTGTCACTGAAACGGATCTCAAACGTTACGTAAACAACTTGCGTGGTGGTTCAGCGCCTGGCTGCGATGGTATCTCGGCCGAAGTTCTTAAGCTCAATTTCCACATAATTTGCAAACCCTTATTGCATATAGTCAATTTAAGCATTGTAAAAGGCATCTTTCCTGATTGTTTTAAGCTTGCAAAGATTTTTCCACTATATAAATCTAATGAAGTTTCCAATATGAATAATTTCAGACCGATATCCCTTTTGAGCGTTTTTGCTAAAATTATTGAGAAAATAGTAAAGGATCAATTAGTTTCGTATCTGCAAATAAATAATATCTTAAGTGAGTGTCAGTACGGGTTTCGCTCGGACAAAAGTATTTCTGATGCTTTGTTTAACATTAATAGAGACTTGAATTTTGCAATTTCTAAAAATGAACGTCCATTATTAATTTTTTTAGACTTGAAAAAAGCTTTTGATTCTGTTGACCGCTCCAAGCTATTTGTTAAATTAGAGACGGTTGGTGTTAGAGGAACTGCTCTTTCTTGGTTCAAAAGCTACTTCTCCAATAGATTGCAGTTGGTTTCATTTCTTAATACAAATAGCGACGTTAGACCAGTTGACTACGGGGTGGTCCAGGGCAGCACGCTTGGGCCTGTCTTATTTTTGATCTATATAAATAATATCTCAAGAATTAACATTTTCGGCAAGCTTTTTTTATTCGCAGACGACAGTTTAATTTTTTTGAAAGGTAAGACATGGCCCGAGGTACGTGACAAAGCTTTGCATGACCTCATGGTAACAAAATCATGGCTTGATCAAAACATTCTCTCTCTAAATACATCAAAGACTAAATTCATGGCAATTTCTCTTAGTAAAATTTCAGATTATCACTGCGAAGATCTAATAATTCATACTTGTGGTAATTATCAAAGTTTAACTTGTTCTTGTGAATCAATTGAAAAAGTAGAAACATACAAATATTTGGGAGTCTATTTTGATCAACGCCTTAAGTGGTTACACCATATTAATTTTATCAACAACAAAATTAGGAAGTATATTTTTGCTTTCAGACAATTAAATCAAGTTCTCAGAGGAAATGAAATAAAAATGGTTTACTTTGCATATGTTCAATCCCTTTTGTCTTTTGGCATATTAGCCTGGGGCGGTTGTCTTAAATCAATTTTGGAACCACTAAATTTAACGCAGAAGTTTATTTTGAAAATTGGTTTTGGTAAAAACAAACGATACCCGACTGACTCTCTCTTTCAGGAAACTTCCGTTTTAACTATTAGGCAACTTTTTGTAAAAAGCCTTCTAATTCATATCTTTAAAAATTTTAATGACATTTTTACTGGAATTTCCCACTCCCATAACACTAGATTTTCAGCTAGAGTAGGAATTACATCATTACAAATCTATAAATCATTTTCTATGACTAATTCATTTTACATTTCTCATGTTCTGTATCGCAATTTATGTAATAATTTTCAACACTTGGAATTGTTTGACTCTATTTCATTATCTGTATTTAAAAATCGCATCAAAGATTGGTTATTGGGGATGAGCCGGGACGAGGCCGAGTTTATTATCGCGGCAGATTACAGGCGTGACTGACTTGACCCTTGACTCCGCCTTCCCCTCCGCTCACCCCTCTGGCCCCTCTACCGACCTGCCGTCGACGCAGCATAATCACACATTAGTTCTATGAATTGAATTCTTTTCTTTCGTTTTTCATTTTAATTTTTTTTTTAACTCAATGAACTTACATAACAATACTTTCCTCTTAAAAGATTTTCATTTTCCTGGAAATATTATATTTCTGGACGCAACTCTGAGCTGACGCACAGGCTGAGTGCCCATGTCAGCTCATTCCATTCCAAATAAAATAATGTAATTATTAATTACAATTTCTTATCATGTACCTTTTTATTTCTTGTTAATTTATGCAGATAGTTATTATTATTATTTATTTATTTTTAGTTGTAGCACAGTATGTTTAATTTGTACATGTATATTTATGGGAATAAACACATTCATTCATTCATTCATTCATTTATTTTAAGGCAATTTTCAATATTTTTATGTTCACGTATTACTCGACTCGACTCGACTCGAAACTCGAGTATTATACTTACTACTCGACTCGTTCCAAAAATGTGATACTCGCCCACCCCTAGAAAAGGTCATTGTATGACTTTTAATTGTATAGGTTTAGTACTGTTGGCACATGTATATTATTAATGTGTTTATATTTAGAAGAAGACAGGATAGGAAGTGTAGATACAAACTAGCAACATAGTTTCAAGTTGTGATTTTTATTTTTTATTTGTATGGTTTTTTTTATTTTATTTTGATGTTCCCTGAATTGATCATTCAATAGTTATTGCCTCTGGATATCTATCCTATCTCAAGTAGTTAGTTGGTTTTTAGAAGTACTTCTGATATTTTAAATATTAAATTACATAATTCTTCTGTTACTGACTTTTCTTCACAAATTTTATGTACTATCATGTTAATAATTCTCTGTATAATTGAATTTTTTTGGACATAATGGATAATATGTTCTCTTTATTCTTGGTTTGATTCTTGATTATTTTTTTTATGTCTTAAGAAAATAATGACTTTCCTCTCGCAAGTATTAAAAGAAATTATGCCCTGTTGTAGTACCGTATTCAATTAGTATTAATATGTGTAATTAAATTCTAGTTACCTATAACTGCAGATATTCTCTTTGTCTGTGTATGAAAATAATAAAATTCATTACCAGTGGTAGAACCACTGCATGGTTCGACCTCTGCCAAGTATCTTTACTATACCGTATGTGACAGTTGTATCACATAGCACTTTGTCTGTTGTGCTCTGAATTATACATCTGTTATGCTTAAAAACAGGCTTGAAACAATAACGTACATTTTTTTAATTTCTTTACTTGGTCAATATTGTTAATAGTTATTCACTGGTAGATTAACAGTTTAAGGACTTAAGTCAGCTTGTGTATTAAATCAGCCACGCAAATGGAAGAACCAGATATATCACAAACATGTTCTTTTAATTGATTTTTTTGAGGATCAAAACTTTATTTGTAGTAATATTAAAAAGACTTAGTTGTAGAACAAAAATGACAAATCTCAAATCAAGTTTGACATCAATTGTTGGAATCTGATTTTTATAATGAAGCTCGTACAACAGATGCAAATTCGTATATGACTGTACAGTTGTATCTTGTATTACCGTACAATTATTCATTTGTATAATGATGTCCCATTTTGAAATATAAAATTTCAATACCAATTTTTATTTGTCAATTTATAGCTCAATTTTTTTATCACGATAATTGTCAAAACAAGAATTAAAACCTTTAAGCTCGCTTAAGAGAATAGCATACAATTTTTAAAATTCATTCATGACAATGAGTTTACAAAGTATGCCATCCTCATCCTTGCTAAGGGACATAAAGATTACAATTCTGCTAATTTAAATAGTTTTCATCAAACTCTACATGTAAATTTTTATTAAAATGTTGTATTAAAAAATAAATATTGTTGAAATGTTTGTTCCTCATGACAGCGTTGACTTACATGTTGTATGAATAGATTAGTCAGTCAATTCTTTTGTTATATCTCAACTCTGAGTTGTACAAATCAGTGAGTGCACTGATCTTAAACTGAACTCGAGTGTATTTTGAGAGCATAACGAGAGTAAACTTAAAGTTTTAAATTGTTTTTCAAATATTTTATTATTTTTATTAACCATCATGAAGGGGAACCGTGCAGAAGTTTCTCTTTAATACCTTTAATACCTTAATACCTTAATTGAATTGGCGACCTAACTCAATAGGTAGTTTAAAGCCAAGTATTAATTTCTTAGTAATATTAAAGCATAAGTAGAGTCCTAAAAATAGGGAGACGTTGAAACCCAAATTATATTTAACTCACTTAATTTTACCTTTGTTTCCCTCATGCTATCTTAGTAACTAGTGTCCCTTAAATAAACAACCGGGACTCTTGAAATATCTTTTTGGGGTGATTTGAAATTTAAACCTTGGTGGTTTGTTTGATTCGTTTGATGGAGCAAATCAGAAGTGGTGAGCTATGTAGTTGCTTTGTAAACAAGTGTGTGTAAATCGGCAGATCATTATAAGGATGTCCCAAACTAGGATTCAATGAGCACACCCAGTAATTAAGAAAGAATGAAAAAACAGTGCTTTATTTTTCAGTCATAACACCGAGAACAAAATGCTTCAGAAAAATTAAATATGCTACATTTTAATAACTTAAACACAATTCCACTGGTACAGCAATTGTTGCACTCCGTAATTATTTAATCTATTTGGCCGAAGACCTTTGGCCATGTGCGTTAAGAAGGAATTTAATGCCATCACCTGATTATACAGTGACACATGATGCACGTTTTGTATTTTCATTTAAAGTTTCCTTTGTTGTCTTCTTAAGACTAATCTACTTATACAATATGCCAAGTCAGACGAGAGAACAAGCCTAAAACTCTTAATACTATTACTATTTGTAGGATAATTTATTGAACATGTTGGGAATTTTAGAGTTTTAGATTTTGTTCTTATCGATTAGTGATTTGGAGTGTTATTTGTTAAGGTTTTACTTCTTAAAAAAGCCATGTAGGCTAATTTTATTTTTTTGTGTTAGTCTACTTGTTTGTTATTAAAGAAATTGGAAAAAAATAATTTTTCAGATATTTACTGTCTTTTTATTACCTTTGACATATTTGGAAGAATTAATGTTGAGCATGTTATGTGATTTAAAGTTTTCAATATATATATCTATTAATGGAAACTTAGTTAACAAATCAAACCTTAAAAATATTTCTTAAACACGGCCATTTCTAGTACAAGACCATGTCCTTCGAACTGGCAATGCCGCAACGGTGTGGACTTGTGGTAACGTTCTTTCCACTCGCACTATTGTTGTTAATTGGACTTACCCGTACTTATTATCTTTCTTGCTTTTTAGAATGAAAGATTTGTAAATAACCTTTATCAGTGGGTTAATAATAACGATAACAATATAGCAAGTTTTAATCGAAAGAAAATTTGCTATAAAAATATAGTTTTTATTCAACCAACTAATAGATATAGATTGGACTTTCTCTTTTTGAAAAAATGCCTTCTTATTGAACCATTACTTTTGGGGATAAATTTAGTTGTAATAATATGTTGACTTATGTTGAATTATTTAGTTATTTCTGACCTAGGACTTAAATAAGCAATATTTATTTCTAAAAAAAAAAAAAAAAAAAAAAAAAAAAAAAAAAAAAAAAAATGGTTTTGGGACTTAGGGCTTATTATTTCTTTATATTTTAATCTTGAATGGGTTATCTTTTCAAAATAAGATTATACAATATTGCCTTATTTTGCATTTTTATCTAATTTTAATGGCATATGTAATCACAGGTTTTAAAATCGTGTAATGTATTAATTTAAACTGTAAAAAGGTTGTGTTTGTAAACATTAAAAAAAAAATAACCAAACTCTAATAAGATGGCCACAGTGCCATCGAAACTGTAAGTTGAAAAATACAAAATAAATAAGCCTAAAAAATTCAAAAGCATTTGTTTAGAAATGAATTATTTAGTCGTTTAACTAGCTGGGTAGTGGACTGGTTACAGGGTGTCTACAACCTTAAAAACCTTAAAAAACCTTGAAAATGCCTTGAACTTGAATTGTCCTTGAAAATGCCTTAAATTTGAATTGTTCTTGAAAAAACCTTGAAAATGTTAGTGTGTCCTTTATTTACGTTTTATTAAAAAAAAGCTGTCACATCAGACCTGAGTACTCAATGAATTTCCAATGGTTCATTCATTAATTCATTCAGTGGGGCGGACCTGATCCCAAGGCGCATCAGCCGCAAGGTCTTTCTGCGCTCCCCGTATATGTGTTTCAGAGCTCATCCCAGTTTAGAAACCTGATAAACTTCTGTAGCCTGCAAACAAGCTCCTCTTGAGGAAGGAAAGTGTTCCTCCGTAGTCCTCCAAGGGCCCTCTCTCTAGCCTCTTCCAGCTCCCCACAGTCAAACAGCAAAAATCTGCAGTTTCTTCTGACTGCCCACAGTTCCTGCATACTGGGTCACCATTATAGAGAACCAAGCGCTGCAGGTGCTTCCTCAAAGGACAATGTCCTCTTATCAGCTCTGTTGCCTGTCTGATATATGCCTCCTCTTCAGCTGCAGAATACTGGAGGCAATTTTCTGAGATGGAGAGTGAAGCGTGAGCTTACTTACTCTCAGTTGAGGAAGTCTGAGGACCTTACGATGCTCCTCTCTTGCCCATGACATAACCGCTTGTCACGCATACTCAAGATAGACATCACAGAAAGGCTCTGGGCCAGTAAATTCTGAAGATGAAGCTGCATTGGACAGGGCGTCCGCAGCCTCATTCCCAGAGATCTTTGTATGGCCAGGGACCCAGCAGAGTGTCACGCTATTGCATCTACCTAGCGCAGATAATGTGGTGAAGCAGTTTCAGACGATCTTTGACCTGAACTCACAGGGGTCCAGAGCCCTGACCTGCCTGGCTGTCTGAAAAAATGTAAATGCTCCTGTCCCTGATATCTTGCACCAGGTTTGCTCTAGCACACTCCATATTATCGCACTCCTCCGCCTGGAACACCGTGGGATGCACCCCCATGGGGAGACAAAGCCCTACCCCTGCTTGCACCCCATGTACTCCAGTTCTTGTTCCTCCTCTTACCTTGAACCCATTGGTGATCCATTCCAGATCCGCAGGTAGAAGAGGGTTCCCTCCAGACAGCCAATCCTCCCTTTCTGGAAGGAGGACCCTGAATGACTTACCGAAGGCGTATTTGACTGGCATGTAGTCCGAAGGCATGTCCAAAACATTCCCTTGTACCGTCAGAATGATCCGAGAGTGACCCCGGAGTTCTCCAGTGTCTATCCAAAGATTTTCACATTTGAGTCGATGGGCAGCTTTCCTTGTCATGGTTTTGATGAAAAGATCAATCGGCAACAAAATGAGAAGACAGTCCAGGGAAGCCCCAGGACTGGAACTCAGGGCTCCTGTGATGAGGAGTCAGGCGAGTCTTTGAACTCCCGCCAATCCCCTCACCGCCGTACCCGAGTTCATCTTGGGGCACTATACAAGCGAACCAAGGTAATGGCAGGTCTGACCATAGAGATGTAAAGCCAGTGCATCAGTTTTGGCTTCACTCCCCATGGCTCCCCCCCCCCCCCCCCCCAATCGCCTGCATGTAATAAGTGACCACTTACCTCGGTCTATTACCTTTTGGAATTGTGGTCCCCAATGAAGTGTCCGGTCCAAAGTTACCCCCCAATACTTCACCTGATTCTGCAATTCTATATTAGAGCCTTGCAGTACTAAAGGGGCCGATCCCTCATCTCAGGTTCCTCCTCCTTGTGAAAGGAACCACCGAGAGATTGATTGATGAGACCTACCACTTCACACCAACGTCCAACAGACCTCCTTGGTCCAGAGAGACTATTAGATCCCTATGGGGGTTGTGGGGAAAATGAAAAATATCAGAATTTTATGCAATTTATGCAAAGTACATGCACTGGGAATGGATTTTCCTACATCTACTTGCAATACCCCCAAGGCAGCAAACCTACATCTTCGTTTCCATGTTGTTTATGGGGAAGTTAAAAGAATTGAATACTGTTGAAAATTCGCTGATAAATTAATAAATTCACTGTATATATCTATTGCATAGGCTCAAAGTGTCACCTTTTCAAGGAGTTAACTGCATATATAACTGCATAATTGCATGTAACTGATATAACTGCATATATTGGAATGTGGGATTCCAAATATTAATTATTAGTTCTGACGAAACCTATTGTATGTTTTTACTTAATGGCCAAATATATAATTTGATTTGATTCACCAACTTTAACTTTTTTATTTTTGGGTTAAATAGATCCACCCTCATCCACTGAATGGAGCCTTCGTAACATCGTAAAGGTAGGTTTACACGTGAGAGTTTTTCACTCTCAGAGAGTTTCGTACTCTCAGCAGGTCCTCGCAGAGGTGTTTACACAACAAGGAAATTTTCCAAGATTGTTAATCCCAGACAGTTTTCTGCGAGTACTATCAACAGCTGTCTGAGATTTTTATGAGAGGTAGGTTTACACGTGAGAGTTTTTCACTCTCAGAGAGTTTCGTACTCTCAGCAGGTCCTCGCAGAGGTGTTTACACAACAAGGAAATTTTCCAAGATTGTTAATCCTAGACAGTTTTCTGCGAGTACTATCAACAGCTGTCTGAGATTTTTATGAGAGTAACTAACCACTCTCCGAGAGTGAAAAACTCTCACGTGTAAACCCTGTAAACATTACAAACAGGCAGTACAAAAAACAGGCCTCAAAAAATTAGCCTCGTAATTTTTTGTTGGAATTTGTACAAAAATTTGGCATCATCCTAGATTAAAGATCATTGCTTTGGTTATAGAGTCAAAGCGTGGTCGAACCCTTGCTAATTGATACAGTATTTCAAATTAAAATTAGTATTCAAATTCAGTGATTCAACCTTTTACCATGGGGGACCGGGTAAAATGAGCTTCCCGAATACCCTTATATGATGGATATCACTGGTTGCTGTGCTCATTCTCTAGTAAAGTCAATTTTATAACACACATAACAACTTATGCACCATATAAATTATAACGTGTCTCTCTGACTGCCTCTAACGTTTAATGGTTTGGTTTGGTTTAGTTTTGGTACTTTGGTAGGCACCAGGGCAGGCATTCAACATGGCTGACAGAAGCTAGCTGGAATAGGACAAAGAAAATGGTTATTGTCTTTAAATTGTGGGTCGAAACATTAAATTTAAGGTTCAGTTTCTCCTGAAATGTCTGTTTAGGTAAATATAAACCATATTATATTCATAAGTGGTTAGCTTATAAGCATTTGATTGATTTTCCGGACCTAAATTGTGATCCTCAAATCGTCAGTAATAGTCTTGTTTCTGTTTTGTGATCCAGAATTTCAGTAAACTATGTTTTTGTTGTAGTGTAATTTATATTGTTTGGTAATATTATTATTATTTTTTCTATTCCGGGTTGTTTTACTTTCATTTTGTTCCAGTTGAATTTTTTAGTCCAGTTAGTCAATAGCTTAATGTCTACTGGACCTAGGTTAGGAGATTTTCTTTTCCTTGCCTGAAACGGCCTTTCTAAAGTGTGTATGGTTTAGTAAGGAATAGGTAAATCATTAATTTTACAAGCTTTTATTTGAAAATCTAACGGCTAGCTTTTTAGTTAGGTCTTGGTAGAAGTAGCCTAAAGAAAAAGAATTTGTGTCAGATTACAGTAGGACTATACTGTTGTCAAATATTTTAGGCTCCAGCTAACAATAAGCTTATCAGTCTATTTGCTGATTTTTACGAGCCTGGAACAAAACGTTTATCGACTCTTGACAGGATTTAGGCAGTAGGCCCTATCATACCATTGTGTTTTCCATAACAATAAGTTATCTGACTCTTTTTATAAATTGCTCGGCAAGGGTTGGTAGTCTGCAGTCTATCAATGCATCATTCCCAATGTTTTTTAATATGGACATATTTCTTTATATTTTTTTATAATTTTTTAATATTTCCCAATGTTGTTTTTAGTTGGGTCTACTGCACCTACCTAGACTTAGGTTACTCTTTGTTTAAATTCCATATAGTATGCTTACAACCAAAATTTTTATAAATTTAGTGCTAACCTCCAAAGCAGAACGTTTTTAAACTTTCTTCAATGGATTTAGAAAAATTCGAAAATTCTCTGGCAATACGCGGTCAAGTTGCGTGTAATATGAACCGCGATAATTTTAATGAATAACTTATTTGTCAAATAAGTATAGCCTAGGTAGGCCTAACTTACTTGTTAGGCTAAATATTTTAACAACTAGGGCCTAGTTACTTGACATCTAAATTATGTTTCAGTAATCATAATTAAATTAGGCTAGTTAATTTAAGCCTAATTACTAACAGTAATAATACCGTAATCTTTTTTACTTAGGCCTAGAGTGCAATACTTTTCTATAGCCTATTTTAATTATAATGTACACATTTGAAATCAAATTCATTGTGATTAAAACCAAGTTATAAACATTGCATTATCTTAATTTGAACTGAACATTATAAGTAAAAAAATTGAATGTTAAAAAACATAATTGACAAAAGCTGATTATTATATCATAAGGATATAACAGTCTCCTCCACTTGTTTGATAGCCTACATTACTTAGGAACAAAAGATTTCAGGTAATGTGGTATTTTCCTTATTCTATTGGATTGTCTTAATGTAATAGGTGGAAATTCTGAGGCTTCATGTTCATTTGCTGGGACATTAACTTATTAGCTGGTTTGGTCTAGTGGAAAAGCTTGTGAAGAGATTCTTCAACTAATGGTTCTTTACATCTGTCTTGGATTAGGAATAGGATATGTAGGATTATGTTGAAGATTAAGCACTTGAAGTGTAGTGTTTTTTGGATAATTTTCAGTGTTTGATTTCGTCTCTGGGAAGGATTAGCCTTTGCATTAGAACTTTTAACTTTAACCTTGGTACCTCTTATTTGGTTAATGTGTCGCTTGATTGTTCTTCCAGACTCAAGTTTCAAGTTTAGTGTAGGCCTAGATTTCCCATCTTCTGTGTTATTTCACCAAGCACCCAAATACTTGTTGTTGGTGGTGTAGTCACTACATCTATAGAACTGTCTCCCCCACATTAAATGTTCTCACTCAAAATTCTAAGGTTTCATTTTTAGCTGGATGGTACGGTCTTAACCCTCCAACTGGTGAACGTCTTATTATTACCTTATTACCAAGCAGCAATCGTTGACCTCAATTGAGGATAGATCTTGTCAGATTTAAATAAAACTTTGTAACTTAATCACTTCACTTAACACAATTAAAATATTTACAAGACTTATAAAACATTATACCATCATGGCTGGGCTAGATCATCCATAGGTTCTTGAAAAAATTCTTTGATGGAGTAGAAACTCCGACTTTTAAGCCATTTCACTAGCCTAGTGTTGAATTTCTGTGGGTCTAAATCCTTGACTTCCTGAGGCAGTTTATTAAACATTTTGTAGCCTATAATAGGGTTGCTGTCTTTTGTTTTCTCCAGCCTACACCTCGGTATGTTTATGTGCCCTCTATTTCGGACATTGTATGTGTGACAGTGCTCACGGGTTTTCTGACTGAGCTGTGGAGTAGACTTGACCTTCAGAAGGGAACTCAGTATAAACTGGTTGAAAACAGTCAATATGCCCAGTCGCACAAAAAGAGGTTTGCAATGTTCGTCATGCTTACTGGAAGTGATTATTCTCACAGCAATCTTTTGCATTAATAGAACTCTTTCACAACTTGGAGTGTGTCCCCACAATGTTATTCCATAGGCTATATGACAATGAAAAAGTGCAAAATAAGTCATCAGAAGGTAATCAGGTGTGACCAGACTTTTCAACTTTCTTAACAGGTAGTTGACCCTCGAAACCTTCCTACAGACCTCATCAATGTGGCAGTTCCAGGTGAATTTAGTGTCCAAGTGAATGCCAAGCAACTTAACAGATTGATTTATTACCCTTTCTTGTAGTGCCTCTTGCCTTGTCCATAGACTACATAGCAGTTTCTGAGTTTTTTGTTCATTCAATTGAAGCTTGTTTGCTTTAAAGAATGTCTTAGCTTCTTCATATTCCTTTTCTGCTTCTTCATTAAGCAAGGCTAGGTCACTGCCACGAGAGATGAGGGTGGTGTCATCGGCGTAGAGCAAGGCACTAAGATTCAGGTCATTCACAAGTAGCAAGAACAGGAGAGGTCCAAGGGCCGAACCCTGTGGAACTCCGTGGGCTACTGGGAGGGCTTTTGAGATTTCACCATGTATAGTCACTACTTGTGATCTGGTATCAAGGTATGACTCAAACATTTTCAAGGCAACACCGCCAATATGTTGTAATTTGTCATTTTGCTCAGTAGTAACTTATGTGACACACAGTCAAAGGCTTTGCTTAAATCTATCAGCGTAAGCAAGACGGAATCCTCATCCTCAAATGCAGCCCTGATTTGCTGAGTCAGTGTCTCTACTGCCGAAATAGTGGATTTTCCCTTACGGAAACCATGCTGCTTTTCACTAAAAAGACCATGATCTTCAAAATAAGATGTTAGCTGATTCTTTAATATGGTCTCCAATATCTTAGCAAAGACTGGAATGATGCTTATTGGTCTATAACTAGTGATTTGGCAAGGGTCGCCCTTCTTGAATACCGGCACTGTTCTGGCTATTTTAAGTTTATCAGGAAAAATTCCCTGGCTGAGACACATATTAAAAATAATGGCTAAGGGTTCGGCAATTACACTAATAAAACATTTTAGGAAAGCAGTAGTTAAACCGTATATATCAACACAAGGAGAGGTCTTAAATTTAGAGACAATCTTAACTATGTCATTTGGTGTAACCATTTTCCAGTTGTTCAAAACCACATTACGGTCGACCTGAATACTAACATTCGTGTCAACCAACCCATCGTCTATAGTGTTAACAATCTCGTCAACAGATTTAATGAAAAAATCATTAATTTCATCAGGGCTGGCTGAACATTGAAAAGTAGTTTCCTTCTTCCTACCACTATTAATTACGCTCCAAGCCGCTTTACAGGGGTTGTTAGCGTTTTCAATGAAACTACTCACGGCTATCCTCTTAGCCAGATCAATTTCCCTCTGATAGTCCTTCTTGGTTTTGAGATAAAGGGCAAACAACTTGTTACGATCAAAATCATTCTTAGCCTCTCTGTACAGATCGTGTAATAGAACAACCCAAGCTCTTAATCTACCTAACTCTTGTGTGTACCAAAGTTTACTATCATTGAGACTCGAACCAGTATTTTTCGTAGGCATAGGCCTTGTTTTCTTATGAGAAAAGGCTTCACTATTTGTTTTGGTTACAGTTACTGGGAAAAAAGTGTCAAAAACTTCCATAAACTTATCAAAAAATATATCGAAAGTTGCATTTGCATCTATGCTCTGATCATCATTTGAGACGCTAAAATCTACTTTTGTCAAACTATTCTTAAAACTAGGCAGCAAGGATTCATCTAGTTTTCTCTTAAGTATTTAGTAGTTATCAATCCAATGTAACTGAAAATCACCACCTACCTTGGTGTTAATACTCAGGTCGGTTACCACCGCATGATGATCCACGACCACTGGGTTGATGATCTCCGTCATATGATTCCTTGTCCCGCAGTTTGTAGCGAGGTGGAATTGTCTGTGAGTCCAGTATAGGCCATATCCACGGATGAAGTTCTCTAGTCGAGCTGAGACTGATGTTGGAAAATTTATCGGGATATTCCAATCACCACCAAGCAAAATGGTCACTTCAGGTTCAATCATAGTTATGTAGTTTAGACATTTTTCTAGAAGTTCAAAAAATACTTCAAGGTTACCGTCACCAGATCGGTATACCACCATAATTACAGTTTTTTGATCCGGTAGTTTACACAGCGACTACTTCAAAGTTCAATTCCGAGTTAAATTGCTTAACATCGATTTCTAGGACGTTCAAACCTTTTCTAGCATAAATGCAAACACCACCATTTTTGTGTTCAGTTCGACAGAAAACACTAATTAGGTCCAAATTGATTATATAGTTATAGTTATAATAGGCCAACTCACCCTCCACAAGCCAATGTTCATCTATACACAATACATCTGGTTTTCGGTCCGAGACAAACAAGGACAACATGTTCAACTTTGTACGTAAACACTGCACATTTATAAATATTGTTCTGATTTGACAGTCTTGCATTAAAGGTTTGGTTGGGTTAGGCCTAGTAGAAGCATCCGCTATTTCACTTTCTGATGTCTTCGCGGATTCCATAAAAAATTGTTTCCATCCCTGGTGAACATTTTAGGCCTAGGCCTATGTGACTTATACTCACTCACAAGAACTCCTTCTGGCCATAATTCAGGTTTCATAATGTTTTCCACATCTTCTAGGTTAACTCCAACTTTGTAGGATTTATATCCTGGATACTTGGTTTTTATTTCCTCACAGATGATATTCCCGGTGCACATTTTTCCAACATATTCTTTAACATGATCTTGTTGTGTTTCCAGAGAAAGCCTTGTGATGAATACCCATTCTTTCCTTGGAGCTGAATTGATCTTTAAAGAGTCTGTGCTAGGCTTCCTACCTACAACAGCTTTTTTGGGGTTAGCCAATGTCTTGTTTTTGTTTTCTTTGTCATTCGAGTTATGCTTTCCACTGGACATCACATTACTTTTAGTTTTATTGCTGGTGGCCAAGACTTGGGAGTAAATTTTGGTAGGCTTGACAGGTTCTGAAACGTTCGTTTTGACACTTTCGTTTTGATTCAACTCAATAGTATGATTGTTTGTTTCCAATTCTGAAACTCTATCTTTAATATCAATATCAATTCCCTCTTGGATATGGAGAATATTCGTCTTTTCAATTTGCGGCTTATCCAATTGTCCGGTGCATTTGTCACTATTCGATGCTTCGTCTTGATGGAAGTTTACATTTTCAACTTTTATTAATCTTGCCTCAATTAGTGCATAGTTTCTGCTTATAATAGCTAATTGATCCTTAATCAATTTCAGTTCGGAGGTTTCGTCAGAATATTCATCACTAGGGAAACATACCGTTTTCTTCTGCTCAATAAGCATTTTAACCTCACTTTTGCACATTGCACAGAACCACACAGCTTTTTCCTTCAAATCATCGAATTTTTCACAGTCTTCTTTTGTTATTCCTCCACATTTTAAGTGAAACCACTTTTCACACAGACCTTCACAACAAATTCCTCCTGTTTTCGCAGTAACTTTATTATTACACTTCCCACAATTAACACCGCCTCTACTGCCGCCCGCCATGATGGCCATATGTCTGTAGCATAACGTCGCGATCGCTACCCATTTTTCCCTTTGTAAACTGGTGAGATCGCGATCGCGATCCATTTGCAAGGTCTAGGCCTATGTAAAATGCATTTTACTTCATTATTTTATAGTCAATGTCGATGTTTTTTATATAGTATGAAAGAGGAAAAGATGCGCAATCTAGTCATCATATGTTCAGCTGTATTTGTTGAAATATCAGTATGTTGGTAAGACTGAATTTCTGGTGTTTGTTTTTGTTTACGCGTATCGTAGGGGCGGCGCTGTTTTGTGGTTATGTTATTACTTGAAATGCAAATTTTAGTGAATTATAGTTAGTTTGCAATGTAATAATGAGTGAATTGAGTAATTATAGTGCTATTAGGGCTTCTAAATGAAGATTCAGAGTACAAAGTGAAGTTGTCAGTGAACATGAAAGTTGTGAGTTAGGCCTAGGCCTAGGTGAGTGAATAGGCCTAGGCCTAACTTTATTAATTTATTATAAATAAATATAATTATTTATATACATAATAAATAGTTATATTTATTATTTATAAATAGGCCTAGTAAAAATTTTATCATAAAAAATTAATAACTTAAAATAAAAAAATTAAAAAAAAATATGGTGGCGAAAATGTGGTTTGTGCTTACCTCACATATTTGCTTTGTAATATTTTATTTATAATATAAACAATCAAGTGTTATACATCAGTAAAAAGCCAATAAAATTGTGGTTATTTTGGCTATCTTAGTTTTGTTGTATGGACAACATACCTTACCATGATACTACTCTAAAAGGAAAATAATAAGAAAAAGAAAATCTTTATTGTTACAAAATAGGAGGATTAACATAATAAATTTTTGTAAGTACACTAAAAACAATATTGTTTTGAATAGCCTATTTCATTCTGAAAAAATTGATATATAATTTGTATGTTTTATATACCAATTTATATGTTTTATGTTGTTTGTACTAAATGTTTGCGCGGCGGCCAAAAAAACCTCACCCGTAAGGAGGTTATAATAACCAGTTGGAGGGTTAAGGCATCTAGTCTAATTAGAATTTTTCGATTTAGATACTGCTCTGCAGGGGATTAACCATTCGACAGTGGTGTGGCACGGTACTGGAGTAGAAAGTTTTGAACTTTAGTAAAGATGTTTCCTGGATCCTTTTTTACTGTTTGAAGCTGCTGCATGAATGTACACAAACATAGCCTAACTGAAACAACATTTACAAACAGCTGATTATTATATCATAAGGATATAACAAATACAGCCTGCTGACTTAAAACTCAAAGAACATTGTGTGAAAATGGGCTAGTCAATTAGAAATACAATTGTATGTAACTTATATTTAAATCATGTAAAAAAAAATAATAATGCATTAAACAACTTAATTTAAATCCTCACTGTTTAGAGCCTAAATTACTACAAATAAGTGATTGATTCCTCAAAGCAAGTTTTGAGGGTTTTCAAATAATTTACTTGGAACATACCGAGCAAATCACTTTTTTGCCGAATGAAGCCATCACAACAACACACGAACATAACAATGATGGCCAAGTCACATTGGGTTTGTTCACAGGCATCCACCGCAAAGAGGTTTGTTTAACACTTTGAACCCTGGGCGCTGATTTACCGTTTGATTGCGTTACTGGCCAATTTTGGGGTTAAAATTAAAATTCGTAGCTTGCTATACATATTTTTTACCCATATAAATTATATATCAAAATAAAGAGAAAAATATAACCTTTCTAATGATATAACTTTTAATAAAATTACAATAAAAAATAATTTTAGGATTCCACATAAAATTTACCAGAAAAATTGAAGAAAATAAAAATTGCGACGGTGCGTACACTTATATTTAGAACATAATTAGTTTAATATTTACTGTGAATCTAAAAGCTAATTCACAGTCTAAACACTTATAATATAGTACAACTACACTTTATTTGACACGAAAATGAATGTAAACAAAGTCAGCCATTACTGCAGACAACAACACTGCGTCGTCAGCCGGCGACGCAAAACATCGGCTGCAGGCATTTGGATTTATTTTTCTGCTACAAAACTGATGGCTTTTTGTGAGACTTGAGGATACTATAATCAATGCCAGATGATCAAGGAAGCGTTCCGTAGCAACGAATAGCGCATATAAGCCGAATACAGGTTGCTATGGAATTTTATTTCAAGGCCCGACCTATACTTGGGCTTCGTTCGCGGTGACATACGCTATGCCCCGAGCTATACTCGGGCTCAGGGTTCAAAGTGTTAAGTTTTTGCCTATCACGTGACAAATCCCATAGATAAAGTATTTGTCATGTGATAGGCAAAAACGTAAACAAACCTCTTTGCAGTGGGTGTTTGTGAATGAGCTCATCAACATTAACTTTCAAATAAAACAGAAGCTTGAACATATAGCCAAGTACAAAAACAAACAAAATTGAGGTTAGTCAACTCACTAGACTGAATTACATTTACAGATAGGCCTAACTGCTGTGCTGACCGACAGTTACCGGTGGCAGCAGGCGATGCGCAGTAGCACTTCGCGCATCGGCGCATTTGAGTCGAGTACACAGTTTGTCAATGATCATTTATCAATATTTATTTTCAGACGGTCTTATGGGGTTCCAATACGCCTAAGTTTTACTTTTATAATATTGAATCGCTTTGGTAATTCGGTTATTTTATGAGTTGTTTCTCTCGATCAATGCACCGAATATTGACATGGCAGTTTTTGTTAATGATGTTGTAGGTTCTACTGTTTGCAGAAATTGAGAATTTTTTTGCAAAAAGTAATGTTGTTGAATTCTTACAGCCAATATTTTCTGCAGCCCATATTTAAAAACAACCTGTTGGGCAGGCTGAGCTTTCTGCAGCCCTCGCCTTCTTTCTGCGACACTGTCGCACTGCCCCTGTAGTTCTGCTTTGGAGGTGCTAACTTAGGCATACTGTAACTTAGTCAGTGAATAAAAATTATGGCGGCTGAGTCGGTAACATTTAAAGAAGTTCCTGAAAACTCACAACCATGGAAATGTAACACATAAGTTATATGTTTCCAAGATGACTGGATTCACCCTAGATAGGTTATTTTCAATATACAATACTTTATTTCCATTAAGCACATAACAAAATATGCAACACTTAGGATGTACCGTACGTCAATAAAGAGATCAATGTGAAAGCATTAACTGTTAACGAAACCAAAAACAAAAAGTGGCCTACCATTCTCAATCAATAGGCCTATACCTAGGTATTCTTCCAAAGAGTATAAAGCTTCACTTTTAGCCCACTCCGTAACCACTCTCTTGAAGCTAGTCAATGGCAAATTTCTTACATCTAAATGTAACTTGTTCTACAGTTTGAATTAATCTGTGCATGGATCATTTTAGACAAAGTAAGAGGGTGAGCTGCTACAGTACAAGGTGAATGGTAATGATAAAAGTCACTGGAAGAACGCGGATTCAAACCTACGACATCGCTACCATGGTCCCAAAGTTTGGCGCGCTAACCACTACGCCTCTGACTAACACAAATTCCTATGCGCTCGACTAACTATCAGTGTCTTTTTTATTATTTATAGTGAATTATCCTGTATAGGAATCTACACTAGTTATTAGACATGGTAAGACCTAATAATAATATTTTGTTGCTTTGACAAAATAATTTGCAGAATCAGCAGTAAAATGTTGAGTGTGGCATGCATCCGATAGGGAGGCTTCATGTATGTCATGGGGAGGCTTCTCCTCCCTGGTGCGCGTGTTTCGGATAGAATAAATACGTCAATTTCAAATTAATGCCACTGTTTTTCATCTAGCATTTGAGAAGGAAACTCATATTGTTCATAAGCATATAGGTCAGGGTATTGGGTTTTTAACTTTGCAATGGTTAAGATTACCGTACCGGTACTTGTAATTTGTATTTATTCTACAGGGTTTTATTTTGGTGCTAGCAGAGGGTGTTCATTTTAGCCTCTGCCTCATCTTAGACCTCATATATTGAAACAAAATTCCAGGGAATCCCCACTCGGGTATATTTTGTGTCGGCAGCTCCATCTGTAGGAGGCCTGTCGTTTTCAAGGTCAAGCGTCAAGGTACTGTCGCCGTGCTGTAGCCAAGGGACAATGCATGTCACGGAAGTCCCAGGTGCTGCTGTATCCGATCAGATACATAAATAATGTCATAATTTTCCTGCCAATTAGATCCCTGCACTTCGTTGTTTGGGCATTTCTGAGTCAGTGTAGGTACACATTTAAGAAAAAACTACTAACAATTAGTTTTAGCATGGCAATAAGTTTGACATTAAGTTCTTAATACTAAGTCCTTCTTCATCTAATCTTATGTGGTGATCTTCTTGCCTTAAGATGGTATTTAAACTTGTTTTAAATACCATACTTTTGAAAAATTAATTAAGTTACTTTTTTGTTCCCTATCTGTTAAAACCTATATCCCTGAACTTTCTGTGTTTTAAATTACCTATAGAGTAAAAGTTAATTTTAGTGTGTATTTAGTATTACAATTTTTACTTACGTCCTCGAGTCAGGAAAACAATGGTAAATGGTCAGGGAAATTTATGACAATTACTTTGTGGACACCCTGAAAAAATAGGCAGCTACCAGAACTAATTGATAAATTTAGTATGTTGGACTGATGTGGGGTTATCCCAAAGGCCTTAACCTAGCCCACAAACCTACAGACTCATTTCCATGTTGTTTATGGTGTGTGGATTATAAAAACTGCCCAACACCATTGAAATCTTGCTTTTTTACACTGGTTTGCTGTGACAAGGGAATTATTTATCTGAACTTTTCTTAGAAATATTAAAATAAAGTGGGATGAGAGATGGTATTAAAATTAATTTGATGGGGTATTTATTTTATTAACCCAAAGAACCCATAAGGTAACATATGGCTAATATTGTTCACATATGTTCTGATATGTTTTAGAGTTTGTATTAACTTCTTGGAAATTATAATAACGGCTAATTTGTCTTTACAGGAAGGGAGGGAAATAACATCCTGAATATCCCACTCCATGTTTGTGTTGAAGATCTCGGAGGATAAGAACTGGCTCGGGAAAGTGGCCAGTACTTTCAAAGCTACAAAAAAATGGCCAACACCATATCTAATATGAAAATGACCAATCCTCTGAAGACCATGGTTAGCAAGCGGCGGAAGCGCTACACGCAAGACGGCTTCAACCTGGATTTATCCTGTATCCTTTACGGAATATAACAGAGAAATAAAATTGGCCATGGCTATTTTTATGGCTTTTATGATGCCCCAAAGCAATTATTGACTTTTCGGAAACAATTTGCTGCAATGGGGTTATTTGTAAAATACTGTTATTAATACTATTCTTATCCATGAATGTGCTTAGTAGGAAAATTGAAAATTTAAATAGGAAATTGCTTGGACTCATTAGATATACTGTAACATAAAATGTGGTTGTTTCATACTCTACTGCAAGCACATAAGAATGAATATAGACTGTCAAGTACATTATCTTTCAACCTTTGACTTATTTTTTTATGCTTTTAATTAAAGATTTATTTAAACGTGTTATTTTCATCAGTTTATCTAAATATCAAAACAGTTATGGCTGTCATATTTACTATAGCTACAATCAAGATAATATACTTATATTTTGTAATTGCTTGTTTAATGCAAGTTTTTTATCCTAGATTGAAAGGTGAGTGACTAAAACTGATTCTCCAATTGAGTTTAAAAAAATTCCTTAATTACGAGTACAGATATTCAGGAGAATCTGATAGCAATGGGGTTTCCTGCTGAGAAGTTGGAGGGTGTTTACCGCAATCACATTGATGATGTGGTCAAGTTCCTGGAATCAAAACACAAGGACCATTATAAAATATATAACTTGTGAGTATGAAAATTTATTAAAATGTTAAGTTAAATATTTTTTATGTATGGTACGGCTTTTCTTTTGGTTTTGTGTCTCACTATCTTTGCATTGGAAGGAAACTCTGTATGGGCAATCAGGTGGTATGTTCAAGGATTTTAAAAGTGAGGTCCGATTCACTACAAATATTCATGTTAAAGCCTTCTGGAATTGGTTATCAATATTAAAAGTATTATCATTTAGTAGTTCGTCTGCCGGCACATGTCATTGAGTTCAGTGATGTGTGCCGGCTGGCGAACTACTAAATGTTATGTGTTGTGTTCAATGTGCTTTTATTTATTGACGAAATTCGCAAGAATGAATTAAACGTTCTATATATCTTGTTTTGATAATGGTTAAGTGATATCCAAAACTATTAGTAAACCTTGTTTCACTAGCCTATAAGGAATTGCATTCACTGTAACTTTTTTAATTTGGTGACTAGGACAAAACTCCTAGCATGCCTTTCGTGTCAAGCCCTGCCATTAGTGTTGTTACTGTTGTTGTGTGCTGTTTATAGTGAAGTAATTGTGAAGTAAGGGCAGTGATACGGTTTTTGAGTATTGTTAGTCTTATGGAAAGAGGGTCAATGATCAATAAAGCTGCCTATTGCCATACCCTGAATAAACTTCGACCTGCAATCCAGAATAAGCGATTTGTTCTTTTATTTTATGAAGTGTCGTTGTTGCATGACAATGCCAGACCCCATACTGCTAAAGAAACGCAAACTCTTATCAAATATTTGGAACAGGTGGACAACCCATACATTTCGGACTTGGGGCCTAGTGATTTCCATTTGTTGCACTACCTAGAAGTTTCTTGGCGGCAAGCGAACACACACACATGATGAAGTGAAGAAGCAGTTAAACACTAGTTATCCTTGAAGGCGAATTCCTACAATATAGGCTTTTGAAAGCTTGTTGAACGATGTGACATATATTTAAACAAGTATGGAAGTTAGGCTATGTAGAAAAATGTAATGAATGTAAATCAAACATTTGGTTTTTTTATTAGACTTTACTTTTGGCTCTAAGGACCAAATATTCGGGAGGGATGAGAGAATAATGAGTTTGTTTGTTTACTTGAAGGACCAGGGAATTTTATATTAAAAATGTCCAAAAAATAATAGTAATTTAGGGAGTTTGAGAATAATATTGCGACATGAGATTAACCATGAAAATAGTCACTGAGAAAAATAATGTCACACCAAAAGAAAATGTTGAATAGTACCTTTTGTAATTAATCCATTTATTGAGCGGCGGGACATGGAGTCAGTCTACGGAGTAGGTCGATCACTGGAGCCACTGGGCCGTGGGACGCCACCACCAGAAGGACGTAGCGCAGAGGAAACACGACGAAAGTTAATTCACAAAGTATCTTGAACCGCAGGAATCGCGGAAGATACGCAAAACGAATGTCCAATTTCTGCCGCGGTAGTAGTGAGACACACTCAACCACGTCTGTACAGATCGTACATTGCAACTGCCACTGGCATCGTGGACAAGACGCTTAGTATGGCGAGATTGGGGAACCAATCAAATTTGGAGGAAACCACGGTTGCCCTAGTAACGAGTGACGTCACATGGTGTGATGTCTAGGCTTGATATAGAGTAAGGAATTTCTAATCTCCCTCTCTCTCACTCGCGTGGGTTATTGATTTGATATTTACAACAAATGTGGTTTGAAATTAAAACTTATTACTTAAGACTAAATTGAGCACATAAGATTAGTTACAAAACTGTGTTAAATACTGAACAACCCTTGTATTAAGTGCCTACCTAGAGGTTCTCAGGTTGATTGGCCCCATGTGAGTTTTCCTTTGTCAGCTTAGAAGCTATTTTGTTTTTTTCTCATCTCATACTGTGTGTTCCGTTTCCGACAGATGCTCAGAGAGGTCCTACGACGTGAACAAGTTCCAGCAGCGAGTAGCGAACTATCCCTTCGACGACCACAACCCTCCGCGCATCCAAGACATCCGTCCATTCTGCGACGACGTCCACTCGTGGCTGACGGCCGATCGGCGTAACGTCGCGGCCGTGCACTGCAAGGCGGGCAAGGGCCGGACAGGCGTCATGGTGTGCTGCTACATGCTGCACAGCCGGCAGTTCCACTCGGCCAACGAGGCGCTCAGCTTTTATGGCCAGAAACGCACCACAGACCGCAAGGTAACACACACTACCGACGTTGCACTTAAAATCTATGGGTTATGGTAGCACTTTTTCCGAGGTGTCTCGCCAAAGACCCACGACATTGCAATGTTAGGGAACAAAGTACACTTTTCTTGAGAAGTTGCCCCAAGGGGTCTGTCGAGGTTTTCATTGGGTTTATGAGATAAGTTCATTGTCAGTAAATAGTGGTAGACTTGTGACTTTTGTTTATATTTAACTTTTCATTAAAATGCAAAAAATGAAAGAAAATCTCAATATAGCTGCAGCAGACTTTTTTGCCGGGTTTTCTATGAATTTTTCAAATTAGCATTGTGAATGTTTTGTTTAACCAAATGATGTTCACACGTAGGATCCCTGATAATAACTTATTTGTGGTAAGGTTTAAATAAGTGGAGCGTGGTTAACTCTTATGGGTGTCTTTGGTTTCAAAACAGGAAAGATGACTCAAAGAGTTTATTTTCCGGGTATTGAAGTAATAGAAAGCAGTGTCATTTTTTACATATATTATCAAAAATTTGTATCAAAAACCATGTATAATCAATCGAAGAATTAATTAAGGCAATAAAAAAAAAAACTCTTACAAAAACAACAATATAATAGGTGACACACGGAACTACGTCTGGGAAAGCTAGTAGTGTGAGCGGTGATATGCAGTAGCGGCCTCTGTGCTACGCGACCCTCAGCCTGAGCGTAATGAGGTCATGTCGATTCTTTGAAAGAGGCGCGTGCGGTAACTTAAAGTAATTCCTGCGACTGCTGTCTGGCAACAACGGGTATTTTTGCCTATTTAAGTGCCTAAAACTTTATCGTGACACCTATGAAGGGTGAGTACAGGGGTGCAGAATATGTCCGATCCGGCGATCTAGGATCGGGGGAAATTTCTAGCTGTCAGGGGAAATTTTGGCAATTTTTTTTAGATGTAAGTGTTAAGAAGTACTGGTAAGTAGTTTTAATATAATAAACTAAAATTTAAGGAATCTTTTTTATTTCACTGCCCTATTGTAAGCTGTTGAGTATTAAGGCAAAGTCATGTATTATGTTGCGTATCTTTGGGGGTAATCTTTGATCCGTACTAGTAGGATTTGGGAAATTTTAGGAGTCAATACATTTTCTGCACCCTTGAGTACAACTGAGCCCAAATACAAACAAAGAGTATAAAGGGGTGTCTCTTAAGTGATTATTGTTGTTCAGGCCCTTTTACTTATGCAGAAAACCGCTCCCGAGCCCAGGGGAGGCAGAGACATACCGAGTGCATCAGGTCCACTCTTGCGCCTGCCATGTCTCGGCGAGAGTGTACTGCTAGCATATTGTTTTGTGTACTCTTACCGAGTTGTGTCATGTACGCCGTGTGTTGACAGGGAGTGACCATTCCCAGCCAGCGGAGGTACGTCGACTACTACGCCACTCTGGTACAGGAGAACCTGGACTACCACCAGGTTGTGCTGTGTATCAGAGATGTGTATCTCGAGCCCGTTCCAGCGCAGTTTAACAGCGGCCAAGGAAGTAAGCTATTTATAACTGCTTCTTAACAAATCTGTGAGTTTCATTTCGGACCCTATACATAAACGATTTAAACGATTATTTCCCAATAGCTGCGAGAAGAGCGATCCGGTCCCGAATATGAACGGGAAATAAAAATTCCCGTCCCGTCTCGAACCAAAAATGTATTCCCAATCATCCCTACTTATAATCATCTTCGTCTTGACAAGTTACCTTGAATCCATGTATAAATTTTAAGTTTGTAAGTAATTATTAGTTGTTTCTTTTGACAATCTTTTGAAATTTAATATTTCTATAGGTGTTGTTTCAGTGTAAACATTATCTATAAAAAAAGTAAAATAATATTAAATTATATAATTATGTACTGCATACAAATTTTAACACTATCAGTAGTAATCTATTATACCACTACCTTGAAGAATATAGATAACTTTATCGTCTTTGGGTTTATTTATCATTTTTGCCCTATGTTCAGGTTGGTATGCATGTAAAACCAAATTACCTAAGTATTACGCTTAATTTTATAATCTTTTAAATACATAAAGTGTTGAATGTACAGTAATTAAAATAAGTTATAGGCTCTTCTACGCAGTACCTACATCAGAGTGCAAAAGATTAAAAGATGTTTTAAAACCTCCCACAAATTACCCAATGTTACCTGTTATGATGTGTTTCAGACATACTGCTTGTGATTTCCCACAAGCAGGAAGAAGGGACCAACAAAGTATTTTCCTCACCACCCCAGGAGGTGAAGCGAGGGGCCGCCCGCATCGTCATCAGCCTCGGCGAAGGCGTCGTAGTGCAAGGCGACGTCAAGCTAGAGTTCTTCTACAAGCCCAAGATGATGATGCGGAAGGTAAAGTCTGTATTAATATTGTAGAAATAAACTAATTTATTCTCAGACTCTAAAAAAAACTGTAAATCCGTTTTATAATTTATATTATAATTATTTTTTCAATAATCAAAAGATATTTTTTGTTAATTCTAAAACCATTTTGTGAGTACATACATTTTGAATCAAGTTCAATCTTAAATATCCTTCACCATAGCCACAATCCTATTGGATACCTAGTGATATAAATCAAAGAAGTACTTCTATCCACAGCATTAAGTTTCATCAGTAAACAAGGTTTAAGCCCTGATAAAAAGTTGTGCCAAAAATATACCAGCTTTGATCAGTATATTAGCCCTCCATCGCTAAGCTTCGAATCGTGTGCAGTAACTATTTTTAGAGTTGCAAAGTTGAGGAATTTTTACCATAAATAACGTATATCTCTCATAAAAAATTATCTTTGCTTACGATGAATACACTTAAAAAATGTTGGCATTTCAACAATATTTATTTATTTTCAGGAAAAAATGTTTCATTTTTGGTTCAACACGTTCTTTGTGCGGGACCATGCACCAGTACCTGAGCCGGCGGAAAACGGCAACTCTGATCTGATCCCCGACCGATCCAGTCGTTCTCTCAGCTACGAAGAGCAGCCACGACACCCGCATCCTGAGACTAAGCCTAGGTCAGACATAAATATATTTTATAAAAGGAAAACAAAGAAAAATTATGTGACTTGTAAGCATCATGCTATTAAATAGCAGGCGAAGGGTCAAGACTCAGATTTACAGTGGAAGCTCTCTTAACCGAGCTCGGATTAACCAAACGTTTTCTAGGAATATAAACACTTGAACCATGGGGGCCGATGTTGCGATAATAATCTAAAAATGACTCATGTTATAAGAGGTCGATCATATGTTTCTGTAGCAAGTCAAATTTACTCAGTTTTTCTCAATATTTTGTTCAGGCAGTTTTTAGTGTGCTAACTGTGTTTCTAAGTTGGTTATTTATGTTAGGGGTTATTTTATTAAATTAAAAGTGCAGTGGGTGAATGTTACAAATTTATTATGTATTAATCATTATGATCTTAGCTACCATGCTACCTGTTGAAATTAAATTTCATTCATATTAATGTTACTTGAAATGAGTTATTGTTTGATTTTAATTTTCTTAGTGAAAATCAACTAGGTTTATTAAAACAGAGAGTAGTTGAAGAATTAAGAATAAAAATTAGGGATGGACGAGATTGGATTTTTAGTTCGAGACTAGAAGAGACGAGAATTTTTAATTCTCAAATAATTTCGAGACGAGATCGAGGCGAGATTTTCCTTCTCGTACATTACGAGAAATGTGCTTTCGGGATTTTAATCTGATTTTGTAACATTGTTTAAATCCTAATTTATGTGAAGGAACAAATATGAAACTTCTATGAAACTTGTTGATTATATTAATAAACTGAAGTTAAAAAAGTCACTTTCTTAACAAAAGGTCTAGGCGTTATAAAGGAATGTACCCAATAAAAAGATTGAGAAGATATATGTTAGGCTCACCATGAACCATACAGACCTACATTTAATAAAACATAAAAAGAGAATCCTCTGTTACAGTTACTTACTTCACTTTTCACTTTCATGTTTCACACTTTTCACTTTTAACTTACTTTAAAATGTTTCCAAGTAAGAGCTTTTCCTCACTCACAGTTTTTGTAATAGGCATAGGCCTACTAACTTCAAATCACAAGTCTAGAGGCCGGGAGGCTAACAAGAAATCACTTGTCATTGGTGGATTTAAATTTGAATTTTAAACTCTCTCTTCTTCTTTGTCTTTGTCCATAAGAAAATCTTCAGCTCTCATTTTGTTTGCTATTCATTGTCATTTCTCCAAACTATTCAAGTCCTGTATACATAATTAATTTTCACTGCTTTGGAATTCACGTAATTCCCTCGATTTGCCCTGCTAGTGCCTGTTTTGCTCCTAACTGAATAAAGGCAAGCATTAGTATAGCCATGAAGCCTGTATAGTTCTGGTATGACCATTGATTTTCTATGTATTCAACACAACCTATTTATTGCTGTTCAACAATTATTGTTAATAGGCCTATTCAGTTTTTTTAGTATCCAAACCTTGAAATAAAATCAACCATCAGCCGATTTTAAGCATTTATGGCTCAAAATTGCTGAACTCTGCAAAGAGTGTGAAAGTATTGACTTTACATCTAAAGTCAATGGTGACTTTACATCTAAAGTCAATGGTGACTTTAGATGTAAAGTCAATGGTGAAAGGAATGGTGTATTACGTGGGATATTTATTTGAGGTTAGCCATTATTAAATCTGATTGGCCATCTTGTCATTCATCTGATTACTGATTGTCACTACTATTCTTACTGCTAATGTCAAAACAGCTCTTAAATTTAACAAAAATTACTTGAAAAAAAAAATCTTTTTTCTCAATTTTTAAATAATTGTCTTGAAGCAATTAATGTCAAATAATGATTGTGTATTATTTATAAAATTTTTCCAATGTTCTAAAGGTTTATCAAACAAATGAATTATATAAATCAGTAGCTATGTTGACTCACTACCACTAACAGTCGAACAGTCCGTGCAGGCAGAGTGCAAATGCAGCCGTCAAGCCGTCTACAGTTCAGTCCAAATCTTGGAAGTCCAACCATAGTTTAACCTATATGATGGCAATTTAAGTTTGTAGTAGGAAAATAAAACACTTCACATTGCTTCAAAATAATTTATTTTTCAGTATTAAATTGCTAGTAAAATATGGCCTAGCAATTGTTATTACCGAATTATTTCTCGTCTCGAAAAATCTCGATCAAAATAAAATCTCGTCTCGGTGAACAAGATTAAAAATTTCTCGAAAATTTCTCGTAATTTCGAGACCCGTCCATCCCTAATAAAAATACTTTTCTGCCCAACTTAATTTTGGTTTAAGACCTATGGATAATGAATTTTTTTATCAGACCCGACCCGACATGTGAGGGTTAAAAGATGGCCTGCGGACCCTAGATCTATTACTGTACATAAAAAAATTATTGTAAAACAAACATTTGGCCATTTTTTATTATTTTTAGTCATCTATCCTCTTTATGAATGTTTACCCGACACTGCTCCCTCCTTAAATATCTCTCACACATTTTCATGGCTCCACAGTTACACCCTAATTCTTTTACTTGCATGTGTTAGTTAATTTAATCCCCAAATTCTCTTTACTTTTGAAATCTATACTTATTTAATACGCTAAGGGTTTTTTGTCTTGGGAACTCCTCCTACAATTTTTAGCCGATTTTCAAGTTTTTGGTGTCGTTGGATAGGGCTTGGTCTGTAGGTGTTTCCCCCAAAAACTGATGAGAATTGGACTGAAAATAAAGGCGCTATCCACCATTGAAATCTCAAAATTTCCCATTTAAATAACATTGGGATTGAATAAAGCATTTTAAACATCTGTTAATAATCAGCTGTAAATACGTGAATATTTTGGTGATTAAAGATATTCACAATATTGGATTGGTCGGATGTCATTGATTTAGAGCTTAAAGTAAAATTTGTATTGTATTATAATAAATTGCTCGATTTCGAGCAACACATATACTAGTATTACCTCAATGTACAAATATTTTTTCATGTTTCCTATTATATTAAACTCATTAAAAATGAATACTTGGTACCGGTACCGAAAACCGAGAATCGTTGCTATAAATTATTGAAACATAAATTAATAGTGTCAGAACATCATGGTATATTAGGCAGAAGAGTTTTTTTATGTAATTTTGTCAACTCATAAAAATTATCAATAATCATTATCAACTAACAGCAAAAAAAGCGTTCAAAATCATTATTGTCCATCATCTGTGACTAAGACTTCTTGCAGAAGCCTTAAATACTATATTTTAATATTAATTGTTGTCAATAATTCATGTTAAAGAGCTGGGTCTTTGAGCTTGGACAGTGCGGACACGAGGCCGTTAGTTCTCAGGATAGGCAAGTGGGACCTAGACGACGCTCATAAGGACAAGACCAATAAAATTTACGCTCCTGACTTCAGGGTGAGTAATTTTAGCTACATATTTTTCAATTGTTTTGGGGAAAAAAAATAGGCTAAATTCATTTTTATTCAAACATGACAATTCATTATTTATAAAGTATTGAGAGGGTGTGCTATAAATGGATGCCTTCACTTTCAAAGCTAAGCCTGCTTATCCTGTCCATCACAATAATCCTTACAAACTAGAACATAGGCTAGTGTTGGCTTAAGGCTAGGCTGGGCCCGGGCTGAGGCCCTTGGACTGGGGTAACAACTTTTTATCAAACATCACAGATTTGACTATAATTCATCACTATTGCTGTTTAAAACGTTGAGCTTTCATTAAATACGTTGAATACTTTTATTTAAACCATAAATCAGCTAAATAACTGTTGACTACCGAACTAACTTCAAAGATCAAAATATGAACATAACCTCAACGAACGTTTGGTGAGATCCGCGGCAGACGGCATGTACATTTCTTCTTCTTCGCGTCAGCTGGTGAGCCGGCAGGTTTTTTGCCAAATGCCGGAAGTTAAATTCGACGATATTTTAACCAACTGATTCCTCCAACCGTGGTGGGGGAACGAAAGCTCTGACCTGGTGTGGAAAGATTATTTTTCGACCAACTTCGAGATGGGTAGCACACCGAACTCCAAGCATGTTCTTTTACTTTCTCCCCTGTACGTTTTATTCTATTGCGGCATTATTTTAGGCCTCATATTTCTTTTCCATGTTTATTCAAACCATTACCACAATATTATTTTGGTTTCTTCGAAGTTTATTCAAATTTTATTGTTGCTGGCTAATTTGTCACGGTTTGTCCGGAACGACTGTTCACAAAAATTTAATATAGTTTTCGTCATGATTCCCAGTTGAACTTGATAGTTTAGTTTCGAACACTTCCCAGAGGACATTGGTATTTTCGTGATTTATTGTTCATTAGTTTTCATCATACATTAGACACGCATGTCCACATCGTCCGGTGATTGCCAACGTAACTCAAATATATTCTTATATTTGGGTGAGGCCTACGGAAACATCTACACACGAACGGTAATGAATTAAGTAAATCTTTTAAATCAAAATAATTCCGGCTAAATTTCAAAACCTTTTTCGAGGGCAAGGATGAACATAGCCAACTCTACAAATTGATCGTTCCTCCAATTGCGGTTGGGTTATATGAGCCCTACATGGATATGTTAGGACCAATACCGGTCGTCCAATCCATTTTAAAAGTGCTCCCGTTGTGTTCTGAATTATCACAACTCATTCTAAATTAATTTATTCGTTTAGCAACCTCTGGAATTAGTTTAACTCCTGCTGAGTACATCCGTGGCATTTATTTCGGTGATGTATTTCTGAAGTTGGGAAATCATTCAAAAAGTTATTTATTTTTCCCTTCTCCGGCATTACGACACAAAAGTATCCTTGATAATCTAACATGTCAATTATCCTTTATCTGCTTCAGTGGGAAATTTCAAGCTTTTTCTAATATACGTTTATATATCCCTCTTCCATAGTCATTAAAAGGTTATCAAAAGAGAAATTGCCAACCTCTAATAAATCAATAAATATCCAACAAAATTTCAAATGTAATGTGTTGTGGTGGTGCAGGTGAGCCTGGTGATGGAGAGGGTACCGGGGGAGGCGGTGGCGGTGCCGCGGCTCTGCACCAAGGGCCAGCAGCTGCAGGAGACGCCCAGCGAGAGTTCCGAGGCCGACTCGAGCGAAGGTTCCTCGCCCGAGGAGGACGAAGAGGGCTGGGAGTCCGGTCAGTACCATCACATCTCTCTACGCTAACGTGCTGGTGTCTAAATGTCTAACGGAGATTTGGGTTGTTACTAACATTGCAACTAAAATTTGTATTACCGCCTACCACACAAAATTTGAAAATTCACTTCTATAGTTTTTCTTTTACTAATTTTACCTAATCATGCTCACAAGTCACAGTTGAGCGGAAACAAGACGTATTGGACACATGCAAATGGTTATAATTTGTTTATAATATACTTGTAATTGGAAAATTATTGACCTCCTGACTAACAATTACCGTTCCTAATCAACCACCTGATACTGTAACTAACTTTCAAACTGTCTTAAATATTGAGTATTAAAATATTTTGGTACGAAGAATTGACGGCACGATTTTCTACTTACAGTAGAAGTAGAACACCATTAGTGTCACCGTGTTGTTGGCACGTTCTGCTAGTCTGACCGCGGCGGGGTTACCTCCTCGTTTAGTCCAACCATGAAATCAAAAATTATTTTTTGTTTCATTTCCTGTGCATCACTCCACTCAGGTTTGATCCTGATGTTATATAATGCGTTTTCAGTGATTATCCAAAAAGTGGGTAAATAAATCAAATAGATGTGCTGAAAACATGAGACCAAGTACGGTGTAATAAATTGGAGAAGATATTATTTTGAACTAACGTGGTACATACCTTAATAAATAGAGCAAATTGCAAGCCGACAGAGTGTCACTGGACTCCAACCTCCCCTCGAGTCATGTGACTTGTGTTGATGTCCTGTGATTTGTATAAAATGGCACACTATTCGTAACTTACACCGTTCATATGGAAATGCAGAGAATGAGTGGTTTGACAACACAGTCTTCAACAAGTCTTCAACAGAGAAAATGCCAATTGTATTTATTGTAAATATTTAAAGGCAAATAAATCTTGAATCTTGACAAATTTTTATGGTCTTAAAAATGTGGAGTACAGAATTATTAGTTGATTGTTTCTCATTAAATTGAGAAGGTTTAATGCTGTCCCACTTGTATTTTACCATGCAAGCAACAGTACATTCTGTCTCCAATCCTTAATACAGAGCACTCTGCAAAGCGTTGTAAAACAATTTTAAGAAGTGAATTATTCTTCATGTCATGATTTTATGGTTGCCCTTTGTTTCTGAACATCTGTTGGGTAAGATGTTAAATTTCAAGTTCATGGATTTTATTAGGGGTTATTAATCCTAATTTGTTATTTATGGATGCTAAAACATTAATTTTATTGTAAACACACTTTGAGGTTAAACCCAATATTAGGGTAAAAGAATGGATCAGGCGCTAAATCTATTTTAGTCACTAAATATTAAAATTTTAAAGCTGAAGCGGCTTTATTATTCAAACTTAAATAATTCTCTTAATCGAAAAATCTGTTGTGACTAACTGATCAACATTGCATCTGGTCAATGAATTTAAATAAACTAAACAATATTAAAGTTTTAACTGCTCAATGACCCTAATCCGACGCCCGCTACCCCTCTCACGAAGCTCGGCGTGACAATAAAGTTCATACAGTCCGACCATCAGACAACCCTGGTAAAGACCTCCGCAAGTTCCTACCGCCTTTTACTGGACAGAACGTCGTTTAAGAACTACCTCTTGATTCCCCATTAAGTCAACCGTGCTACAGGTCAGAGTTCGTCATGAATCATCTGCTACTATATTGATTAAAATTTAAAACTTTAACTTGATTTGACATCTTTATATTGTATTTTTGAATTACTTAAATCAATTTTTTAATGTGCATAAAACCTTTATTGATTAGTTAACTCCAAAAAAGAAGTATGCTTAATCTATGGTCTAATCTAATCTAAATCTAAAAAAATAATATTTTACACTCCAGATTTGCCAATTTCCACATTAGATTTGCTTATATTCATAACTATTCACTTATTTGTTGTTTTTACCATCGTAAAATAAGCGCAGCGTTGTAATATTACGAACAATTTCCCTTAGAAAACTACAGATTTTACTTAATTATCTTATTTCAACATTTATGCATAATTTTTTAAATTATAAATATAAACTAAATTCTAACATCAAATGAAGATAAAAGTATCAAATAAATTATCTATTAATTGAAATCCTATCAGCGTAGGCAAACAAACATATTCAAATCAATTGAAGATCATTTGAAGATTAGGCTCATAGTTTTCATAGGTCACTTAACTAATGTATCTATATATATATATAATTCTGTAAGCGATATTTCTTGAGCAAAATTGTGAGCGTCATACAGATCACAGAAAGATGGGAGGGGTCTCAAATTAAAGGTCTCGGTCCCATGCACGAGGGAAAACTATCGGCGTGTCCATAATGTTAACAGGAAATGAGAAATCACGTAAAACGTCCTCCATAAGAATAGCATGGGGATTCGAATAACGTCTGCTTTGTATACATTAAAACATGTGTTATGGTTTAATTTCAAAATGAGACACAGATGATAACATTGAGTGAAGATAATAAAATAATTCACACCAAGAGAAGCAATACATATATATAACTCTGTAAGCGAAATTTCTTGGTCAAAATTGTGAGCGTTTTAAAAAAATTTCAGGCAGATAATAGGGGTCTCAAATTAAAGGTTTCGGTCCTATTAAAGCGTATCCATAAAGTTACAAGGAAATGATAAATATATAGTAAAACGTCCTCCTTAAGAATATGGCATGGGGATTTGAAAAAACGCCTTCTTTGTGTACATTGAAACATATGTTTTGGTGTTATTTTAAAACGAGAGACAGATGATAATATTGAGTAAAGAACTATTCATAGCCAAATGAGAAAAATTAACCCTACAGCGGTAACTATAGTAAAACGTTTTGTGGCTTTGAGCGACTAAAATTCTACTATGAGCGTAAACCTTACATACTATTACAAATTGACTGCTGATTTTACTGTTGTTACTATAATTTAAATTGTAAAAAAAAAAAACTGAGCGTGCATGTATGCAAATCATAAAATGCGTTCTGATCGTGATAGAGTTGTAAAGGACGATGAATTGTGGTTTTGGAAACACCTACATTATTTCCATTAAAACATGTTTTGTTTTTATTCTAAGACGAAAAGTGTCAAATGATCATATTGAATGACGATTACACATTAATTGATACTTAAAGTGTATCAGTCAGTGTAGTTTTGTTATTTTGTTAGCTGAATTTTCCCAGAAACCTTTTATTCATTTCATAGATTGTAGGATTATAGAAGACGAGTTAAAATCAAAGGCGTTTGTCCTACATACTTTAGGAAAATGCAGCAGGTAAAAAACTTCACAGCAAAATGGGAAATGTATAAGAATGATTATTTTCTAAAATGTTCTCCTTAAAGATTCTCCATGTAGTGATTTTAAAAAATCTGCTTTGTTTACACAAAGTCAAGAGTTTTGATTAGGAGGGACGAATATTGACGGCAAGTGAAGATGCACTTTGAGGTGCTGTGTTTAGATTTTGTGACTAAGACATAAAAAATCTGACGGGAGCTAAAAAATCTGTTTTTAGGACAAACTAGACAATGAAATGGGTATGATACAAAGTGTTGAAAGTTTATTGACTCTGAAATGGGTGATGAACATCCGCCATATATATTTTTTTCATTTCCGCTTTTCTATGTTGTATTAATAAGTCGTCATAGCTCAATTAAGGGACTATGATTTCTTTCAAAACTTATTTTTCATAGATCGATATAAGTTAAACAACAGACAAAATGAAGCATTTACAAACGGGTGACCTAATAGTACAGGATTGATTAGAGTACTTGGGGGCGAATGGTCTGTCCAAACGGTATTGTTAAAATATTATATACCGCAAATTAAAATTAAATTCTCTGGAAACCATCGTAGTGGAAGAAGTGGTAATATGCTATGGTTCATGCTATTTTAATTTTATGATTAGGGGCTTTTGCCCCTATGAGCCACTAGTATATACTAAAAATATACTAAAAACGTTAAACAGTATAAGAAGCAGATGCTTCTCATCACAATGAAAATCTCCGACCTGCAATATTGTTGCACCTACGGCGAAATTAGGTGGCGAATGACATTCTGTCCAAGACAATGCGAAAACAACTTGTGGAAGTCTCCACTAGGGTCGCCGCTGGTCCGACTGTATGCGCTTTATTGTCATGCCCCGATAGTAGTGTAGCGAGCGTCGGAGTATGGGCATTGAGCAGTTTAAACGTTGAGCTGTCGAAACTTTAATATTATTTTGTTAATTTAAAATTGTTGACCAAATGCAACGTTGAGCAGTTGGTAGCCACCCAATGTAGCCTATAGCTTAGCAAAATATCTCAAAGACTATGATGGTAAGTTACAATAATACACTATTTGGTTGGAGACAGTTACACTGTTTACTCCATTAAATAGAACAATGTTGTCTAAATGTTACAGAAAGTGTTTATTTAGTTTATTCTTCAACTAAAATTGGATCAAAATATAAAAAATTAGGTTCAAAATATTAAAGATTCCTTTTCTAATTATCTTTTTAGAAGGTTGTTAGGGATAATGGAGCTGATTTTGTTGTTTGTTCATGTATCCTTAGTTGTTTTTCTATTTCGAATACTAAAATGTGTGGTAACTCATAACCCTTAAATAATGACGTATAGGTTTTACAAAACTCAAAATTTTGTAAGACTCAATTTTTTAATTTTTTTTACCAAGAGTTGTAGTATATACATGATGGTTTTATTCATTTATTTATTCATTTACATGTCACAAAACATTTGATAGTACAGGGAAAGTCCTGCTCAAACAGGTGACTAGTCATATACAGTTGGTTTCTTAAAACTAAAAAATAATGTTTGATTCTCGATAAATAAAAGTAAATAGTTTTTTAAAAGATTTTTTTTTTTTACAACCATCCTACAATTTGTCTTTCAAAAAATCGTCCACAGAATAATAAGCTTTTTCTATTAGAAAGCCCTTGATAAATTTTGAAAATTTTCTTTTTGGCATCATCTTCCATGCACTTGGAATTTTGTTGAAAACTCTCATTTCCATTTAGAAAGTGCTTTTTTCTAATAATTTTGTTTTGTGCAGAGGATATTGTAGTATATCATTTTTACTTCTGGTATTATATTTATGTTCCCAGTTGCTTTGGAAATACTTTTCTTTATTTCCAAAAACCTGTTGCAGAAGGGTATATATGTAAAGTGAAGGAACAGTTAAAATTTTTAAATTTTTTAATATTTGTTTACATGATTTTCTTTGGGGGGTCATGGTCATTATTCTTAAAATTTTCTTTTGTGAGATTAATATTTTTTTTTTAGTAACTCAGGAAAAAAAATAAATTGGTTGAATGTAACCGAGGTACATATAAATTGATCTTACTTAGTAGTTTGGTTTGGTATGTTTAGGCTAACTGATGGTGAAGCAAAGCCAAGGTCAGTAAGTGGATCTTTTGCGCTTCAAGCAAGCTTTTATACAAATGTTTAGCTGGCATTGAAGTGCTCGCTGGCTTGTATATAATATTTTAGGCAGCTCTGCTTTGTTTTATTAGTATAATTTCTTAAAACAATTGTGTAATTTAATGTTTATTTCATTTGTAGAACCTTTCTTCAATGACATGAAACGAGACACTCAGTAAAGTACTTCTAAAGTTTTTTCTATAGTTTCATTACTAATTAATTACATTTACTAAGCATTTACTAAGCGCTTACTTTAATTTTCATTTCAAATAACTCGTTTTGCAGTTTATAGGATTACAAATGTGTTCAAATGTAAGCTCAATGCTAAAATCAAATTCATGATAGGTAATACAGAAGAACCTTGATGTATCGAACCTCAATGTATCGAAAAGCTCGATGTAATGAAGTTTTCCCATTCTCTTTGAACCTTAACATTATTTCTACCTCTATTTATCGACGTATTAGCTACAATAACGTCAATATGACATAATAGCTAGTAATTCTAAAGCCGCGTCCGCACTGGCCGAACAATTGTGGCGAACTTGTTCGGTGAACACAAAAAATTAACAAACATTCCTAACAAACAATTACCGGCCATATGATTAACATTCTAAAAGGTTAGCAACGAACAAACAAAAGTACGGAAGAACATTGTTCGGCCAGTGCGGACGCGGCTTAAAAAAACCAGACTTGGAATAACAAAACATTTCTCAAGCCACAATTTGAGGGTGTTTCTCAAATTTTTTAATCTTTTAATTTTATTCTATACTCCCACATATTTAATCAAATCCTTAAAAAAACAATAGTCAAAGTTTTTATCTTTTAGTTTTTTTTCCATTATCGCAAATTTACCCACTAAAATGGTTGTATTGCTTTTTGACTACTTTTAGATAAAATATAAGCCCAGTTATAAAGTAGGATGAACATTTAATATTTATAAATTTTCTTACAATGACTAACTGGTCTTAAAAAGCATTAATGTGTAAAAGGCAGAAAGTAGGCATCAGCCTGATTTTAGATGGTATCCTTGAGTTGTTTCATATTTACATCTAAAATAAACAAAAAAACCCGACAACCGATGCCAATGAAAAACCGAACCAATAAATTTTACTACCGACCCATTACTAATTGTTATTGAATATAGTAAATCAACCTAAATCAACTGAAATAATACTTTGATCATAGTCAGAGAATCAAAAGTCATTTACCCTTAATTAATGAAGTAGTTGTAACAATGGTGTCTATCTCTGATAAAATAAAAAGAATTAAGCATGTATTTGTCATGTAGGCCCTAGTTTTTTTTCGAGATGTTTTAGTTCAGCTACAAACAATGTAAGAAAGTTGGTTGTACCGAAGAATTGGCAGAATTTTTGCTGAATCAAAACAGGGTGTCTACTGATACTGGAAATACTTGAAATACTGGAATTATACTGGAATTTTATTTCCATACTGGAAATGCTGGAATTATACTGGAATTTCAAAATAGATACTGGAATTTTTTCATTTTATTAAAGTGCGTACGGTTTTGAATGCATAAAATATAGATTTTGTCATTTGATCCGTACATAATAATGTAAAAATATTTGACAAGTCATTTATGCTGTTTAGGTATGTTTGCAAACCAAAATTAGAAACCTTGAAGTTCTTTTCAAATAGTTAATCAAGAAGTGTAAACATTTGTGTAAAAATGGAGACTAGAAAACGTTTTATTTTGTATTCAAAATTTTAATTTCTTTCTTAAATTGTAATGTTATTATTTTTTAATTTTTTATTTTAAGTACTAAACCATTTTATTTATATATTTCTTTTATTTTAATGTTCTTTTATCATTATTTTTATATTAAATAAACATGAAATAAAGTGGGAAGAACGGAGGACTAGAGGGTCAGTTGGGGGCCTTTACAAAAAAGCAAAAAATATTAAACAAATGTTATTGTTAGATAGTACTTATTAATCATAATCATCATTAGTGTTTTATCTTAATACAAAAATCTATTTTAATATCGATTATATGGACAAATTGTCATTACTGTTACTCCATGTTTGAACTCTTAATTTTGGCATAGAAAATTTTTAATAATCAGTGTGAGAACTATTTTCTGTTATCAACATCGGCAACTTCCTGTGTAGTCGTCCGCTCATCTCAGGAAGGATTGGACAGGTTTGAACTGATAGTAGCCTGAACCTTGACTACAACGTCTTATCAGATAACTGGCGCTCATAGCTTGAGCATTATATTGCCACTGTTTATTTTGGCTAACTGATAAATATAACAGCATTGGAACATTGGAACTGTCGAATTATTGTTTATAAACAAAGTTTATATTATTATTTTTTTTTTTCTACAAATTATGATAAATGAACTCCTATTCAACTGTAAATAATATTTAGAAATTGTGTACTTGGGAAAAATAGACTGTACATAAATTATATTACCTGAATATTTAATTTATTCAATATTCTCATGTTCAAGATTTATTTTTTAATTTTGTACTATTATTTTTGTTTTTAAATCATGACAGTAAAGAAGGGTGATTTTGTTTTTGCAAAAGTTAAAGGTTACCCTTCATGGCCAGCTGTAGTTGACCTAGTTGAAGAAAAAAAATAGGATAAAATATTATTATGTCACTTTTTTTGGTACTAAGGAAACATCCAAGTGTAAGCAAACAGAGGTGTGCCTCTATGCTGAAAATAAAGGCAAATTAGGAATCCCTAAGGAAAGGAATCCTCAGTTCAATTTGGCACTTCAAGAAATTGAAAGAGCAATGAAACTTAAACAAAATAGAAACACTACTCCGCGAACACCTTCATCTGTGAATAAAATGGCAAATAAACGTAATGGTACAACTTCACAAAACATCAAATGCTCAACTCCTAACACAAATAAATCACAGACAGATGTACAGCTAAATATTGACAGCAGTAACAATATTACTAACACTTCTAACTGTGACAAGGCAGTGAACACTTCTATTGACATGGATCTAAACTACCAACTAGAAGCAGTGACAAACAGATGTATGGAATTTGAAAAAAGCTTAATAGAAGAACAAAACATAAATGAATATATAACAGAAAACCAATTATTGACTCCAAATACAAATCAAGCTTCAACGAGTAATTATGATAAAATGAACTTCCAAACACAAATCCTCTTACAAGAACTAAAATCAGCTAAATTAGAAATTGAAAACTTAAACACAGTAATAAGTGTATTACGGAAGGACAATGAATACTTAGAAAACAAACTTAAACAAGATAGAAATCTAGATCAAAGATGTCTAGGCTGTTTCCCGACATTGGATCGACCTGTCACAATGAACACAAAATGGCAAACACCTTCACATACATCCAGGAACAAGGCACTCATACAAGACTTCTGTGTTCTCTCCCATAATCAATATGAGGCTCTCTCTGAGCCAGGAACTGAAGAAACCTATAATGCTGAACTATCAACTTTACAGACTCTTCAACCAAGAGAAAATACACCATCAAAACTGCAAAATAAAAATTACATTTCAAACAAAAAGCAATTGACGGGAAAGAAGACTTCCAGTAGCAGCCCAAAACTGATGATTGTGGCAGACAGTCATGGGCGGGATATCTCTAATCTACTGCAGGCAAAAACCTCTGCAAACGTAACTGCCTATGTACGACCAGGGGCCAAATTTAATGGCGTTACTGAGGACATAGCAGACCTGGTTTGGGATCTGTCTAACAAGGATAACTTGATAGTGATGGCTGGAACAAATGATGTGGAACACACTAAAGTAAAACAGATATTGAATGATGTTCGTACGCTTCTCCTCTTAACACATCATACAAACTTAACTATTGCAACCCTGCCAATGCGCAACGATTGTCCATATTTAGACAAAAAAATTACTATAATAAATGAGGAAATTGAGAAGATTATAAAGCAGTCATCCAGCAAAACTAAAATCTTAACACTACACGATCTTCTACGACACCATTATACTAACCACGGCCTGCACTTTAACAAAAAAGGCAAGGAAGCAATTGTTAGCAGAATTCTTGAGTGCATAAGAAGACCACCAAATTCCCAAAGCATAAGGACATCTCAGATAGAAGATGCTATGACAAAAACTAAGCCTATACTAGTTGTTGAAGAAAACATGGAAAATATCATCCAGGAGAGAAGAAACGAAGAGACAACAGCTTTTGCTCATTGCATCTCTGCAGATTTTGGAGAAAGCAAACATATGAGTGAAGGGGTGGCTACAGTTTTTGCAAAGCTCACAGGAAAACCTATGGCTTCAGACTGCACCACTCCCCACCTCACCTGTCAGAAGACCGATGCTGCAGTGATATATGGACTGGTAACAAAACCCAAGTACTACCACAAACCAAGGATGCAAGACTATGATGCTGATTTTGAAGATATGGCAATGGAATTTGAAAAAAGAGGTCTGAAGAAGCTAATCTGCTCTCCCTTAGGATGTACCAGGGATGGAGTTCTGACCCAACACTTTGTCATGAAATTAGTCCAATTCCAGCAGCACACAGGAGCTGAAGTCCAGATCATTACATATAATGAAGAGTCAAACGGAAGACTTAGAAGAGGCATCTCACATCAGAATTTTGTCAAACGGCTAAACAAAACCATCTCCTTGATGACAGGAACCAGAGAAACACCTCAATCTACAGACACCCCTACACCTACACCACGGACCTATGTCAACAACTACTCTTCCCAATGTGAAGCACAAACAGACATTAGCTATAGCTCAACTATTAACAGTAGTACTACCCCTAGCCCTAGTAATAATTCAAAAAATTTGTTAGCACAAGAAACAGTGTTAGGAACTTAAATGTAACTGAGCCATCTAAAAACTTAAAAGAATGCATAATACATTACAATATTCAAGGTATTAAGGAAAAATTTGAGGAATTTAATATTTTGTTAGATAAAAAAAATGTCAAAATAATATGCTTGAATGAACACAACATCAGTGAATCAAACAAATCTCTATTAAATAAAATACCTGATTTTAGCTTAAGAGATGGTTTTTTCAGGAATAATTCTAGGGGAGGATCATGTATTTTAGTAAATAACTCATTATCCTCTACATTACGACAAGATTTAAAAGCTTTCAATGACGATTGTGTTTTTGAGAGTTCATCAATTGAAATCAAGAGTCTTAATTTAATAGTTGTCTCAATTTATAGAATACCAGGAAATGAAACCACAAAATTATTTCTTATAAAATTCAAACAATTATTAAATGCACTACAGAAAGAGTCAAAAAAGAAACGAGTTGTAATTGCTGCCGACTTTAACATTAATCTTCTGGAAAAAAACAACAATTTAGTTAAAGAATTCAAAAGTATTACCCGGAACTATGGCTTTTTTATTAATATAAACGAACCCACTAGAATAACTAAACTGTCTAAAACATGCATTGATAATTTTATAACTTCTATTAATTATGGTAAAGTCCCTTGTAACAATGTAGATCTGGCTCTTTCTGATCATAATGCACTCTTTTTGCAATTTCCTCCAGAAAATAATCCACAAATAAAACATAAAAATCTAATAAAATCTCAAAAAAGACTCTTTCCTGAAAAATCCATAGATCCTTTTATTAATAGCTTAGGATCAAATTTAGAAGGTCTAGTTTTAGATGGCACAGTAGAAGACAATTATAACAAATTTCTCTCTATACTTAGACTAAGTATGGAGGAACATTTCCCAGTTAGGGAGCTTAAAACAAAAAATAAGGGCGGAAATAAAAACTGGATTACTCGGGGAATAATAATTTCATCAATGAACAAAAGAAAATTACATAATCTAGCAAAATATAGTAATGACCCTGTTTTTTTAAACTATGTAAAACAATACAAAAAAGTCTTTAGAAAAGTAGTTGCATAAGCAAAGCGGAACGCTAATAATAGATACATTGTGCAAGCTAAAAATAAATCCAAGGCAATGTGGAATATTGTAAAAAAAGGATTAGGGGTTAGTAATAAGAGTGAATCTGTAGGCCAGGAAATTAAACTTAAGATACCTTTAATACCTTTATTGAAATGGCGACCTAACTCAATAGGTAGTTTAAAGCCAAGTATGAATGAGGGATGAGTGTAGGATGATTGTGGCGCGATCTTGTAGTCTTGTTACTGACTAAGGCCGACATTCTCCTTAGACAGGACTGTTAATTCATAGCCCAACAGCCAATGGTATCTAGGGACCTACAGTTTAACGTGGGATCCGAACCACAATTTCAACCTCCCATATACGAATTGGTCTAATTATGAGGATGGTACTTATGGATGAACTAGTATTCACTAGTGCGGACGTTAATCCCCACCAGGGAATATCGCATCCACAAGCCATCGCTCATAACTATCCACAATTCGTGACCTCCAAGTAGCTGGATTACAGGACGTCGCCACCGTCCCAGTCTAATCAGATTACAGATGAATGATGTAATCGTAGAGGATCCTTTAGCAGTTGCTGAACTCTTCAATCACCAATATAGTAACATTGTAGATATTCTCAAACTACCTAAGCAAACTAATTTTGGGATAATTTTAAATGATATGAACAATCAGCCTACAACATTTGGTGAGTTTTCTCCAACCAATGAAACTGAAGTTAAAAAAACAATTTTAAGCCTAAGCAACAGTAATGCATGTGGTTGGGACGGGATAACAATAAAATTACTAAAATGGACAGTAAACTATATATCTGACACATTAGCAAAATTAATTAACCAATCTTTTAAAGAATGTGTTTTCCCTCAAAAACTAAAATTAGCAGAAATCATACCAATTTACAAAAAAGGATGCGCCAATGAAATTCTAAACTACAGACCCATTTCCTTATTAAGTAACATATCTAAAGTATATGAAAAAATAATTCATGCGAGATTAACAAACTACTTAGAATCTAACCATAAGTTTTGCAAAGAACAGTTTGGTTTTAGAAAAAAATTAAATACACAATCAGCTTTAATTGACTGCATTAACCACATACTGGAGGCTTTGGATAGGTCACAGTGCACTGCTGGAGTGTTCTGTGACCTGTCCAAGGCCTTTGACTGTGTTGATCACAAAATTTTGTTAAATAAACTTAACGGACTCGGTTTTTACAATAAAACAATTATACTTCTAGAGTCATATCTAAGCAGTCGGAAACAGAGAACAGTCATTAAAACAGCGAAAGGGAAAAAATACTCTTCATGGTCAGACAATAACTATGGAGTACCCCAAGGATCCATTTTAGGCCCACTTTTATTTCTCACATATATAAATGATCTGCCTTCAAATTTCCCACACCAAATTTGCAATTTTACTCTTTACGCTGATGACACAACGGCTATAATCGAACGCAAAACTTTTCAAACACTAGAACAAGATGTAAGAAAAACAATTGACGAGATTGGTACTTGGTTTTTAAACAATGGGCTACTTTTGAATGAAGAAAAGACAAATGTTTTATACTTCAAATTAAGAAACACACCCTCAAATACCTCTAATCCAACTCCATCCACAGAAGTAGTTAAGTTTTTAGGTGTTCGCTTGGATAATAGGCTGCGATGGTCAGATCATATAGCTTACTTAAGTAAAAAACTCTGTTCCACTAGATATGCTCTAAGTGTTCTGATAAAGGTTACATCATTAGAAGTATGTAAAAATGTGTACTATGCTTACGTTTACTCAATTATAAGTTATGGTATAACTCTCTGGGGAACAGCTGTAGAAGTAGAAAAGGTCTTTAAAGTTCAAAAATCAATAATTCGAACTCTTACACAGACTAAATCAAATACACCTTGCAGACAATTGTTTAAAAATCTCAACATTCTAACCCTTACATCAATATTTATTCTAGAAATTTTAAAAATGGTACACAATAATCCAGATATGTATAATAGATTTTTATCAAATCATTCGTACAACACTAGAAAGCAAGAAATATTTCAATACCCCATACACAATCTAAAAAAGTATGAAACATCTCCTCTTTATATTGGGTTGAAACTTTATAATAAGGTACCAAATCATCTCCGTCAACTAAGCCCGACACAGTTTTCAAATAAAGTTAAAATTATCTTAACTGAAAAAGCATATTATTCAATTGAAGAGTTTTTAAATGACTGTTGGTAGTCAAGTCTAAATGGCCTAAGTTTTTCTATAATATTTTATGTATCTAAGTACTTTATGTATCTATATATTTTATGTATTTTTTCTTTTTTTTAGTTTTGTAAGTACCTTTTATAGTTCCTGACAACGTACCTGTCTGTATTACATTATGTAAAATAACCAGATGTTTGTACAATAAATATTTGTCATTTGTCATTTGTCCATATTTGGATCATAGTTCGCGAGTGATACTGGAATTTAAAAAAAAAAAAAAACATACTGGAAATACTGGAAATATACTGGAATTATAAAATCAGATTTCAGTAGACACCCTGCAAAAGAAGTAAGATATATATTTATTCTCTAAAACAAACTCAAAACCAGGAAAAATGTATTTCAATCTTGAATTTTTTTATATAGGGTTCTCGACTACGAGGAATCAATTAGAGCTGGTCATAAGGGGCCGTCCATAAATTACGTCATCGCTTTTTGGCCATTTTTAGAACCCCCCTCCCTAAAATCATCCTACCATCATAATTTTTCTGACCCCCCCCCCCCCTCACGGAAAAATGACGTCATTTTTAACTAACCTCCGTTTTAAGTAAAAATAATGCTTGTTGAACGCTACATGATAAACTAAAAAAATTGACCAATCAAATCTGAATTTACCTTCAGAAATAAAGCCAAAATGACTTTCTCAATGGAAAAATAAACTATAAAACAACGCCTTAAAATAGTCTAATGTATTTTATAGATAATTATTTTATAATAGTTGTGTTGTGTTACAATTTATCATTGTTTTACTGTTAAAAATTGATTTAAAACATCATATTTAAAATGACGTCATATCAAAGCCAACCCTCCCCCCTTGCACATCACCTTACCGTCATTTTCAATCTGGACCCTCCCCCCCTATTTTCAGATGACGTAATTTATGGACGGCCCCTAAGACTGGAAAAATCCAGTTTTGCCCTACACGCCTTCAAACTGTTCATGTTCTCCTTATTAAACTTTCTGGATTCAAAGCTGGACCAGAATGAGCTGATAACTGTAGAAACTAACAAATGTGTCATATTTTCAACTTGTGATCCAATAGATTTATCCTAGAATGTAATATCTTTTGGCCTGGCTAGTGAGTGAAGCAAATGAGCTTGTCTCAAAAAGGAAATAGCCTTTTTGGCTTTGGCATTTCAGTGTCAGTGACCGCTGAGAAATAATAATGCCATGTTGTAAGATCACCAAATAAATGCTTGGTCCCCGAGTACTTATTTCTAAAACCTAAAGCTTGCAGGAGCAAGATCGTAAGAAATTTATGGCATTAGATTAGGCTGTTCTAATTTTGTATCATTGCAAAATAAATCATCAAGGAATTAAATACAAAGCAATAGAAAGTCACCTTGTTACTTCTGGTTCAAAGTAACTTTTCAAATGTTTAGGCCCTCACGGTAAACTGTGAATAGAAATATGTCACAAATGTGTTTAACACTTCCATTAGTATGTAGGTTTTGTTCGAGTCAAGTATCTTAAATAAACTATAAGAAAAAGAAAATTGAAGATTTAACATCATTACAAAACTAGTGTACACGTTGCTCGATTATTTCAGTGTAAAAAAGTTTAGTTTACGTATTAAAAAGATTAAACTTTATCCATATTATACTCTTAATTGTTTAGTTCTTAAATTAAATTTGTTATCCAGTGTATCCTCCATTGTTTGCTTGATGTTTTTACAACCAATCCAGTTTTGTAATTATCAGTAATCACACTAAACTACACTTATTTACAGCTGTACATTGACAAATGTTATAAATTCTCAACCCAATCTAATTTTATTATAATGGGGATATTTTAATTGTGGGTAGCCCTTTTATTTCCGATTCTCATTAATTTTTTGCGGAAACAACTACAGACCCAGCCAAATCCGACACCAAAAACTTGAAAATTAGTTGATAATTGTAAAAGTTCCAATCACAAAAAACCCCTAGCATATTAAGGGGGTCCATGAAATTGAATTTTGAAAAAAAATCATTTTTTAGTTTTGTTCACTTTTTTGTTCCCTGATTAATTACGAATTATTTCCAGCAAATTTCATAAAAATAGGTCAAAGCAAACAGTATTTATTTAATATTATATAGTCGTATGTTCAGGGAATTTTCAGCACTTTGAGTGAGGTTCCGCGCGCAATGTATGGAAATAATTGCGATTTTCCGAAAGTTTTTTTTTTAACACGTATGTACCTTTTTCTCAAAAACGGTTAAAGGTAGGATCCTGAAATTTTTACCACACTTTCAAATCACCATTTTACACATATTTATAACATTTCATAAAGATAAAAACCAAAACAATACAATTAACCTCATTACTACATTATATTTTTTGAAATTTTTAATATATTAACATAATTTTTTACTGTGTTTATAATTTTTAACACAAATCAACCAAATGTTATTTGCATAATAGTATGATCAATACAGGGTAAAAATTTCATTCTGATATCTTTTATGGATCCTGAGAAAAAGGTACACAAAATTAGTGAAATTAACATGGCGGAGATACAACCTCACGAACCCCCTTAGATAGGAATAGATTAATTTTGTATATCCAAATGTGCAAAAGTCATGTGGAACAAATTAATTATCTTAGTACGTTTCTTCCCCAAGAACAATTTTAAGGGAATTGGGAATTAAATGAAAAACGTATTTGGATCGAATGGATCTTAATGAAATTCTTTCATCAGTGTTGGTACGTTAGTTGTAACGAAGGAGCCTAGGCTGATATTTTTCGGTTGTGTGCAGTGGCGGCTCCCGAGAGCAGAGTGGGCAGGTACCGCCTGCTTTCTGACCCTGACTTCAGGCATGAGGAAATCTTTCATTCGTGATAAAATCTAACCATTTACAGAATAAACCTAGTGGTAAGCATTGCCAAGTTTTTATTTTTTGCTTTCGCAAGCCACATTTCATCTGCATAGTTTTGGTTTGTTGTTTGGTTTTCATCCGAGCTTCCTCACACCTCACTTGACCCTCATTGTTTGCTGTGTTTGGTAACTAACCGAGTATTAATGGCATGCGTTTTGTTTGTATTGTCATTGTTGCATATGTTTTGTTTCTTTTCTTTGACACAATTGAAAGATTACCACTTTATTTAAGTAGTTTTTCACGTAAATGCTGTTACCTCCTAAAACTAAAGATATTCTTCACCTCCTTGGTTATGCCAAAGTGTCTACTACATATTTAATTGAACAAAAATAATATCAGGGAAAACTTACAAATTTGTTGTGGTGTTGAAAGTTTGGTAAACACATGTTATTAATATTGACTCTATAATTTACAATAAAATCCTATTAAATTCCTAAATAAAATACAATCATAGAACTTGTTCCTGGCTTCACTGGATTTGCCTAAGTTTGCCTTACTTCTAAGTTGTCATAATTTTTCAACTAGTATATTGTGTAGAAAGGGATGTGAAACAACTCAAATACCGATCCAAAAGGCTTCCTTTCCAGGTTTACTAAATTTCTAACTCTGCGTAATTAATGACTTTAGTTTTGATTTCATGTCAGCAAAAGAAAATGCTCTTTTTGACCCAACAACATTTCTCCATAGGCCCAATTGAGTACATCATAACTTAATTACAAGGTTTTACAAATAATTACTGTGAAGTATTTTATTAAATATTTGTTCTTATTGTGTCATTGCATGGTGTGCTTTTATTGACTAATTTTACTTACCATAACAATTTTACCATTTCCCTTGATTGTTTTTCCTTGAAGAAGCTTAAAAAAACAGTTTCTTGGCCTCATTACTTAAACCAACTTGATTCATTGAACCAAAAAGCTTTGATCAAGTTTCAAATGTCATTTTCTTTTTTGAATCAATTATTTATTGGAATCAACATAATTGGTTATTTTATTGTTCAGTAAATTTTTGCAGTCACTCCATCACTGATTAGTAACACAATTTCACGACATTTCGGGATCTGGAATTTGATCCCATCTTAAGGTAGAAAATATACCTAGAACATAACAAAGTTAGTTAAAACACACCAGGCGAACCTGGAGAAGTCCATAGCCAAACCTCAAAACAGAAAAGGCAGGCACAAAAATTAAATAATACAGCAAACTTCACTAAGCTTAAACAGAAAACTGTAAAAACAGTCAAAACAATGCACAAAAATGAAAAGATACACTGCACCAATCAGGAGACAGTACATGGGAGCCAACCACACACCAGCGATGCCGAGTACATAAGTCATTGCTGGTGTATGGTTGGCTCCCATGTATTATCTCCTGATTTGTTCAGTGTATCTTTTATTTTTTTGTGCTTTGTTTTTCACTGCTTTAACAGTTTTATGTTCAAGCTTTGCGCATTTTTCTGTGTTTTATTTAATTTTTTTGATTGCCTTTTCTATTTTCAGGTTTGACTAAGGACTATTCCAGGTTCACCTGGTGTGTTTTTACTAACTTTGTTATGTTCTAGGTATTTCTTCCACCTGAAGACGGGATCAGATTCCAGATACCAAAATGCCGTAAACTTGTTTTACTAATTAGTGATGGAAAATGTCCAAAATAACATAAACTTACCATCACCAACAATTAACTTTAAACAAAGAATAAATACAGTAGTTAAATCTATTCTATCTATCATAAAACCAGGATCTCTCTGCAGGTTTGTAAACAATCAAAACATGAAGAAGTGTAACAAACCTGGGTCTACTGAAACATTTTTAAAAAATTACTAGTTGAACTCATCAAAAACACTTCTCTCAATTGCACTTGTTGACCAATGGGATTTTTATTTGCATAAAAAAAAATTCTTTTTAAAAATTTCATTGTTCAGAGTGGTTTATTAGTTTTTAAATTTTTGAAATTTCTGAATTAAATTAAATTTTAAAATAGTACTAAATAAGCTAGTCTTGAACGTGCCATCAAATCTGGAAGTTTTGTTAAAGTTTGTGTAAAATTGATGGTAATACCAATACCGATAGATCTCTGTAGAATTTATCTTAAATATCAGACAGACAGTTTTATCACTTCATATGCTGTATGAAACTCTTAACCTGTGAATTCTAACTAGAATGCCCAATATCAGCACAACATGGATTGAATTTCTCAGTTTGGACATGATTGTAATTTATAAAATGTCTTGCAATGCTTCAGTTGTATGTACTAAACAATGTTCATTTTAAAATTATAGCAATTAATTATTAAAAGCACTTTAACTATACAAAATAAACCTCTTTATTATTGATTAAAATTAATTATTGATTGTACACCATTAGTCCACTATGGTCCAACTAAAAATAATTCTTGCAAAAAGTACTTGGTATACTAATAAACTGCCAAGTACTGGATTAACAGAGCCTTGCTAGTTGGTTTTAACTCGCTTTCTTTATTTAATCATGGTAATCAGGCTATGAAGTTTACGCCAACTATACCTTTTCACAAGTGACAGCTGTTTCAAAATCAATGTTTAAAAGTAGTTTTAATGCATTTTTGCTGTAGTGAGAGACACCCATAAGAGCTATGTTAAAAATTAAAATTTTTAAACTTAGTTATAGACAAAAAAGTTATTTTTCCTGGGGTTGAGGCTGTTTATAAAATAATTTTTTGACTAAAACAGTCTTAAATGTTAAGTTTGAGCAAAATCTACCCGATAGATTTCAAGATCGATGGAAAATACATCGCCACAGACACTCTCTGTATTGTATAATAGGATATAGGATTTTTGGCTGTTTGAAATACTAAACATCTGTTCCTACATAATAAATTATTAGGTTTTGTTTTTATGTCTTTTTAAAAACCCATTACTTGTACTTGTAACCGAATATTTATTTGGTATGTTACAATTTATCAACCTACACTCAGTATACACTTGAAGCCTGTCCAGAGAATGTTTTTACTCCCTGTATATCATCAATTAGTAAAGGAAATTGAGAAAATTAATTTCAATTCATTTTATTTCATTTCATTTATTTAAATTCTGTGGTAGTTGGCGTACAGAATCTTTGTGATTAGTTGAAAAACTGTCAATGAATTAGCACTGACCTATGTTTAAACCTACATTCTTTGGTTCGTTTGTCTCCAGAATAGTGTTGAATTTGGGCTTGTAAATGTACATATTTCCCAGCTATTCATTCCTAAAGGACCCCTACCATTGAACCACAGTATTTTTGTCACTCAAGCCTTTTATTCCAGTAAAAAGCATCATGTTTAAAAAGTGTAAAGAGAAAAAACTTGGATTTTGGCTTCCTAACAAATAATAAAGTTTTCAAACAATGAAGAGCTGAAATGAGTAGTTCGGAAAGTGTACTGTGGTTGGTGTCGATTGTTGTAATAGCAGTGACGTGTTTTATACAGGTTTTGGACACAGATTTGAGCCGAACCACTACAAAGGGTAGCGGAGCCGAGGAACCCCTTCTCTCCCCCGATACTCTCAGATACTGGCTTTATAGATCATAGTTTATTCACCGTCTTTTACTTTCGCGTATCTCTCATTTGCCACATAATTAAATACTGTTAGTACAAAAATCCCTTTGTTGTCAATTTTCTTTTTAATTTTCTTTTACATGGTATGGATGTTAAGTTGTTTTTTAATCGGCTCGAACTGGTGATATGTGAATGAGTTTTAAAACAAAATCGATTGAATGTAAATAAAAAGAATGTGAAACATAATGTACAGTTAAAATTTTTCGACCTTCCGTCCCGGCTTGAGCTCGCTTGCGGTCGTCAATAAATACAGAATCGGCTGGCTTGATTGGCGGCTTTAACTATATCGCATGTGTACATAATAGGTATAAATAAATATATATATATATATATATATATATGTTATGTTTGAAGTTTTCTAACTGTAATTATATTTGATGTTTTAAGTAGTTTGATGTATCGACGTTTCTGTTCCGCTGTATCGGATATGTATGAGGGGCAAGGTTTTTTTGAGACAGTCGGGACGGATGGTATTTCTCCTCATTTGATCTCATTTAAAAGTAGGTTGAATGTGTAAGAACGAATGGACGGGGTGGCGTAATGCTCTTCTCAGGGACTTCAAGGATTGTCATGTACAAACTAGAATTACGAGGCCGGTCCGATATTGTAACATAATATACACATAGTTTAGTTAGACGTACCAGTGGCTAGGACATACTAAAATATTCACCTTTTGCAATTATCTTGTACCTATTACTCTATTGTCAGTGTCTTTCTTAATTGATACTACAATTTTAATAACATGTGTAAAATGTGTTTGCATTGAAAATTAAACGCATTGACAATTTTCAAAACAGAATTAATATTATTTATTTCTTCCTTGTCTTTCTGTCAGTCTAATACTAGAATAAGGTGGTGCTTTAAATTGTTTTCAATTCACAAGTAACTTGCTACAATTGTGGTTTTATTCGTAAATAATTCTTTCAAATCTTATTCAAGAGATTTCTACATGAATTGATAGTTGATGCATCACTAACTCAGTGCAAAAGTAGTGTTGCTGACAGGACTATTGGGTAGGAAAAGATATAAAAAGAATTTTACATGGAACTCATTGTAAACCCAAACAAGTAGGATAAAAACATTAAATATCTTTTTGAACTTAATCAATCTTTTTTGAACTTGAAAATTAAATCAAACTACTATTATTTTTATAATTCAAATAAAAAAAATTAAAACCATTAAAACGAGTTTACTTACCTATTTGAATTAAAACTTATATTTTGTAGTTGTTGGAAAATAAAACGAGCACTTCATAATAACACTAGCTGATCTAAAAACAAAATCAAGTTCTTGTATTGAAACAATTCAATATTACTATCATTGTAGTTGTAGTTAGAGCTCGGGAAGTTTTTTTGGAAGCTGTCAATTATGATTGTTATTTTACAAGGTTTTCTTTCAATCTTGGGAGCCCTGAACACATCAGTGCTAACTATGTACCTGTAATATGCAGTGTGAACCCATCATTGTTAATTCATAAATTATAGATAAAACTTGAATAGAGCTTTTCAACTTTATTTTTATAACAATAAAAAACATCAATTTTTGTAAAGGGATTTCCAATATGGCATCCTAATATAAAAATTCTTGTGGAACAACCTATATTTAGTAATGGTTTTAGAATTCAAATGAAATTTTAAGGCTAATTTCTTGGTTTTTCCCCTAAATTTAACTGTTTAAGATATAACGGGAGCGTGTTAAATTTTCACTTTTAAGGATTACATGAGGAAAAATTAGTCCTAGATTTTCTCTAAAACTGTTTCAACAAAAAGGTTCTTTACTAAAGTGGCATTTTAGTTTAATTTCATTTGTAAAAAATTTTACATTATTACTAAGTGCTCGCCATAATGAAAATTGGTTTAAAAATACTACAAGGATATTTCAGGTATGATTCAGCTTTGACAGAATGCAAGTTGCATTGATAGTTGATTTTATCTGTAAAGAAAGTGATCAAATGTAAATATGTACAACAAACTAAAATGTGGATTAATATTACAAAATTGAGTGTTTCCAATATTAAATTTTCCCAAGATAGGATGTTATTTTTAGTAGTCCAAATAAATCAATGTTTACTAAAATAGAGAAACGTTCGAACCTGAGTTTTAGACATAAATAACAACTACTTTTTTATGGAAAATAACGTATAACATCACAGCTTCTTGAGACTTTTCCAGAATCATTTGCCTTGTCTTAAACTCTCTCTTATTAGAGCTTGGTTTGCAAACTGAAAATTTTATTTTAAGTTTATCCAAAGTAATTTGTCCATGGAAAACTTTATTATGTGGTAGGTTATTTTTATGTTCTTGCATTGTGCTCTGTAGGTATCACAAAAAGAATATTGTATACATTTTTTTATATCAAAAAAGATTCAAAGAGAAGTATTTAAATCTAATCATAAATTTTTAATATTGTAAATTGATGGTTGTTGACAAATTGTTTTGCTTCTAAAATTGTTGCATTTCGGCAACCAGATACCCTCGAAAACATCATCAGACTATAAGGTAAAATTACTGCTTGAACTAGATATGTATTTTCTTAAAAACGTGTCCCAACAAATTACTGCCCTTATTGTCTGCTACATTTCTATTTGTTTTTATTTTTACCCTTCACTTGTGCTGGTCTGGATTAGGTCAACACAAGCACTTACCCTGTTCAAAGTAAGTATGACAGGCCTTAAATAGTTGTAGCTTGTATTGATTGTGAGTAATTCATATACACTTTCATTATTTAAGAGTAGCAATCCCAATAATTATTGCCTTGTTGTGTTCAATCTTTTTAGGTAGGTTATGGTATATTGCTTCAAATTTAAAATACCTTTAAAATTATGTAAGCTATGGTATTGGGCAATAAATTTTTCTCCGATACTCCCTATGAAAGATGTGCCTAAAGGATGACTTGAAAAAATGTAATTGCCACCAATTTCTGCAATTTTAAAAAGTATGAAATATTTTTAGCTTCAATGATTTTGTAGGGTAGCTTAGCTAATTAATTCAGTGGTGTACCTTGAATTTCATGACTGCCATAATTGAAAAATGTATAAACCTTTTTAATGAATAACCCTGCCTCTTAGTGTTGAACGCAACTGAAAACTTTTTAGAAGAAATTAATTAATTTTTAAGGTTTGAACAATTTGTGCTGTTGGGTTATATATTTGGCATTATTTATACTAGTTTAAGTTAAATGACCCAATTGGCACACATACAAAAGAGGTCTCCAGACAATTAGGGACTTTCTGATACTAGCTTCGTATCGATATCGAAGTGTTGGATCAAATGATATCAGAAAAAACCTTAATCTTAATTTCAGTCTTTAAACTGCAGATTTGTAGGATGTAGACTCTCTTCACCAAGCAATGGCTTAGATGAAAAATATGAGAATTCAACTAGAGGACTAAAATCAGAATAAAATAAAATTTTAACAGTTTTTATATTTTATTTATCACATGTGACTAGTAAAAAGGCTTGGAAAAATAATAGTTCAAGGAAATTAGGCATATTTATTTAATAAATCATAAGTTATAGTTATAGATATTTTGAAAATTTACAGGCCTATTTAATAGTAAAGTATTTAGACACAAGAGGAATGGCGATTGGCGAGTAAGTGTAAGTGTAAAAGTAATCGTAAACACCAAACAATACAACTCAATAGTGTGGAGTGGTACTCTAATACAAACCCCGTTAGTTTCCCATTGCAAATTGAACTGATTCTTTATTACAAATTATTTATTAATATTTCTTATAATATTAAATATTTAAATTTTTTATAAATAAATTTTATTTTTAAAATAAAAATTATTATTTATTTGTACAAGGAATTTAATTTTTACTACCGATACTCGTTTCAGGGTATCGATGCCAGTAAATATTGGGAACTTCCCATGTAAATATTGATACCACTGGTATCAAAACGTCAATGCACAGAACAGACAATGCCTTAAATTGTCCAACCAATCCAATGTGGTAGTTAAGTGATAGAGCTTTGGCCCCACAAGTCCTGCATTCTGGTTCAATCCCAGACGATGGATGTTACAGGCATAAACAACTTACCGAAGCGACTAAATGCCATTATGGTATCTCAAGAGCACCGCATAGGCCAAGTGTAACTTAGTATTTCATTTACCAGACAATGTTGGTATTTGCTTGGTTTTAACTGAATTCTTCTATTTCACAATGAATTAGATGTAAATTAAATTAACTCCCCTGCAGTCAAAATCCAAACTTAACTTGAATCTATTTGGGTGAATTGTTAATACAAGATTGGAAATTTACAATTGGAAAAACTAAGATTAATTTTTTTATGTCAAAATATAAACAAGAATGTTGTGTTTCAGTATTTCTTTATATTTTACTGTGTGTAAATTGATAAGTATTTTTGTGGACAAAACATCACTTAGCCCTAAACTAACATTTAAAAAAAAATGAAAAACAATGGATGATGGTTTTTTACTAGTCAACAGCTCTTACAATTAACAAGTTACAACAATTGGCAATTAACAATTGGCTCGCAGGGTTGAAGCAGCACTTTCAAATTTGAGTGTGCACTGATTGTGCCAAGCACAAGAATCCCTTACTACTAGATTGAGCTGGTGTGAAATACAGGGTGTCCCTGAACTCTCTCTGACCTCTTAACACGAGAGAACTGACATACCGGTCGAAAGGACCGGGTTGCAAGTTATTTTGATCAAAACAATATTTCCTGGGTGTCGGCAGTCTTGCCAGCACTGTACCTCTCACGCCTCTTTCCATGAACAGAATGACGCATTTCCCGTCATTGTCCAACTCGTGCAGCCCGTGCAGTGGACGATTCCGTACAAGAATGGTGCGTTCGACCTTGAGTCAGATAAAATAATCGATATCATCAATAAAATAACCTTGTGTAGTTCATTAGACTTGCTACAAATTGTATTATTTTTTATAAACAATAAATACATAAATTAAAACTTTTAAATTGAAATTTTTTTATTTTTAGAGACGGATAGATTGTTAAAAAATGTTTGATGTTCAATCAGTTTTTTTTCTCTTCCACTAACTAGGCCAAACTGGAATCTTTGATAAAAGTGAAAACCCACATTTTTTAAATATACATTACCTACATAAATTATGTAAACACTTGTTTACAGTGTAAAATGTTAAAATAACTAATAAGAAACACATTTGAATGGGTTTTGAAAAATAAAATACTGATTTATTCAATGTGTGGTATTTTATTAAAACCTGGTTTAAAAGACCGTGAGTCAGTTCTCACATTTTCAAATCAATGTCAGTTCTGCCGGGTTCTGCCTGACCTAAAGACAAGCCAAAATATCATATTTAAAATTTCCAAAACTCCATAGTTAACCACTCAGCTGGCATTTTGTATTTTTTAAAGAATACCTTTTAGTTTATTAAGAGTTTGTTGTAATAAGTTGAAACTTGGTGTGTACAACTTTTCGAGGTTAAGGCCGAATTGAAGAAAAATAATAAATTTGTTACAAATCATACTTTTAAAATGGTGGCTGTTTGAAATCTTTAATCTTAAATTACTTAAAAACTGTATAAGGTAACCAAATTTATGTTATCATGTGGTTTTAAGGAAATTTTACGAGGGCTATTCAGAAAGTAAGGAACGTTTCCGTCTTACGCCGTTAGGCGCGCACGTATCGCCTATATTAGGGTATGAGAGCACTCGGGGCCTCAGTGGCTATCCAGCCGTGACACTAGGAGCATCGTCGCGCTGCTAGTTTTCTTTATTTTTAAATTCAAAATGGCCGCTCCCGTAAAAAATGCCGCCAGTTGCGAAGTGCGATCAGTAACACGGTTTTTGTTGGAAAAAACTTAAAACCAATAAAGATTTATGAAAAAGTGTGCGAGGTGTATGGGAACAATGTCTTGAATGGAAGTTTTGTACGTAAGTTGTGTATTCAGTTTACAAATGTTCGAACCAGTACTTGATGAGCAGTAGAGTGGACGACCGAGCATTGTGACTGACAAACTGGTCACTAAAGTTGCAAGAAGATCCGTGAAACCCGCTGCTCCCCCATAACGGAGCTTTCGTTATCTTTCCCTCAAGTTTCACGGACTTTGCTGTGTTGAAATTGAAGGAATAAAAATCGATAAATCTCTATCAGTTTTAATTTTTTTGCCAACAAAAACCGTGTTATCGATCGCACTGCGCAACTGGCGGAATTTTTACGGGAGTGGCCATTTTGAATTTAAATATAAGGAAAACTAGCAGCACGACGATGCTCCTAGTGTCACGGCTGGATAGCCACTGAGGCCCCGAGTGCTCTCATATCCTAATATAGGTGATACGCGCGCGCCTAGCGGCGTAAGGCAGAAACGTTCCTTACTTTCTGAATAGCCCTCGTATTTCAAATCTAACTCTAATCAAGGAAATCGGTTTGTAAATAAGCGAGATAGAGTGATATTAATACAAATAGTCCCGCATCTGAGTGGCGAAAAACGTGGTCCCAGCGCTGGCTCAATAATGGGTCTCATGCCCAAACTGCTCCAAGAGATGCGGTACGGCCACGACTAGCCTCAATTAACAAGGTTTCTACGGTCAGCGGAAGTCAGGGAATTGAAATCTGGTCAGGGAAACAGACTGATAGTCAAGGAAAATCAGGGAACTCAGACCAAAAGCTTATTTTACGATGACTCGATCCCACACATTAAAATGTAAAGGACTAAGTTATAGGCAATGCAATCCACTATTGGAAACAAAATTACTGTAGACCTATCGTTGTTTATAATTATTAATTGCGGATTTATCCTATTTTAGCGAGTTTTCCTATAGGGAATACGCTATTACAGTAGTAGTCACGGTAAGACCTAAGCCCGGGACCCTGATACTTTTTCAATTTGAGGCTCCTAGAATCCAAAAACAATGTTCGTTCAAATTGATATATATGTATATATATATATATGTGTGTGTGTGTGTGTGTGTGTGTCCGTAAACACGATAACTTTTGAACGGAACCTCCGATTTTGATGAAATTTGTTACAGGGGTGTAAGCCAGCGTCTACTAGGTTGAGTTCGCGAACCAGAGTGATCGGACCATGGGAACGGGGTTTTATGGGGTTCCAAACAGGTTAAAAATGGGTTTTTGGCTCTTTTTACTTTTATTTAGAAAATTCAACACAATTTTAACTTAAACCATTTAAAAGAGCTTAAAAAAACAAACAATCTAGTATTTCGAATTTTTTACCTAGCTTAAATGGTTATGGAGGAAATCCAAAAAGTATGTTTTCCATATTATTCTTATGGGAAATCAACAAAACCTTCTATCTTGCTTATTTATTGACATATCTTGATCAAATTTGGTATAAATTTGGTGTACATTCATTAGGAAGCGTTTAACTTATATTTGCTTAGAAAACCTATATGGCGGCAAACCTACGTACTCAACACTATAGGGTTTATTGGGAAAATAAAAAGAACACCATAGCCTTATAAAATTTGGTATGTAAAATCACTAGGTAGGGTTTAACTTATATTTACCAACAAAACCCATATGGCGCCAAACCTACACACTCATCCCCATGGATTTTATGGGGAAATAGAAAATATACCAAAATTCCATTGGGAATTCACTGAGTACGCAGGTCTGCTGCGACGGGGGTATTTTTTTATTTCTTTTTTTAAAACATTGCTCTATTCAGCATCGGCTTTACTCAAATCTTTAGTCACCAAGAGACACTATATTTATCTGAAATAGATAGTGTCTGCCACTACCGATAATTATGGCGTACTCCCAGCAAACCCTTTGCAAACCTCCAAGGGGTATGCTTAATACAGGTTGGGAACCGCTGGCATATGGTATGTTTTACATTTTCTAGTTTAGATCAAAACATTTGGGTTTTGTATTTTTATTCATGTCAATAGATTTTACTATTTATTTTCTGAAATTTAAGACAATCCTCATGCGTAAATAGTGCATTTAATAGGCCTACATGTTTTAGTGCCCGAACACTTATTTTAAAGCACAAATGCCATGGCATTGTTTGAAATTTTGGTCAGGGAAGTGTATAAGGAGGGTCACGGAAAGCCAAGGAAAAGTCAGGGAAATGAATAATTTAAATTCTGTAGAAACCCTGATTGATTAAATCACTCTATCTTCTTTATTTATAAACCGATCCCCATAGTTTTTACATTGTTGGATTTTAAATTTAATTTGAGAATATAAACTTTGCTACCTCGTGTTGGTTTTATACAATTCACAGTAAAAGATTTAACCAACCTCCATTTTGCAAATATGAATTGTAAAAAAAAATATTATTTTCTTTCAATATTCCTTAACCTCACAAAACTGTACACCAAGTTTCAACTTATTACAGCAAACCGCTCTTAAATTTAAAATTATCCCTTAAAAAATACAAAATGGCCGCTGAATGGAAAATGGAGTTTTGAAAATTTTAAATATGATATTTTGGCTTATTTTCAGGAATAATACCTAAAGGGATCTGTAGAGTTCAGGGACACCCTGTGTATGTTTTGTCATAGTAATCTCAAACTTTAAGACCAGTTGTTATGGGTAATATTTTCTGTTTGTTTGCAGGTGAATCAACATACCTATAGTAAGACTGCCAAGAAGATCTGTGATGTCGTGGGATTCAGTTCAAATTTATATGTTTCCAATTTTTTTTCTTTATGTAACTTTAAGTGACAATTTAAATTGTATTTATTATACACCTCCATGGACAGTTTATTATATGTGTACGTTATACAAAATTTGTTATCTTTCTTTTATTGTATTTAGATGTAGGTTGAAAACGTGTTGTTTTACGTTTGTGATATGGTATTGTAAAATATAACAACCATGTGCAAACATGGACACTCTAGCTTTAATATTTTGGGTTCTGAATTATTTTTCCCTCTACTCAAATGTGGATCATTCTATAATGGTTCAAGGAAAGGTGATAGAAACGGCAATCTACCGTATATCTGTAAATGTGTTGTCAAATATTAAACCTTCCCATTAAAAAAGTTTGTATTATGTGCCAGTTGTCCACAAAGTCTTGCTCTGATTTCATAGCCCTGCTGTATGAACACCATTATAGCCACATACATCTTTCATATCTTGTTTTCAAGAAAATTTAAGCTAGTTTTTCTCTCATTAATTTTTTAATGCCTAAGCTAATCTGATTGACAAAAATGCAGTTTACTTACAATGTACTACAAAAAGAAATCGTGATGGCCTGACTAAATTACCACCACGTTCACGACACTTGACCTCTCTTGATATCTATGCATGAGTTTGTCTAAGATTTTCTCTTATTCTTCCCCAGTTCCAAGTTTATAAACCATAAGAGAGAAAATAATAAATGCAGTGGCATCCATTACTCAGGAAATCTTATCTGAAATAAAAAAGTCAGCCAAAAGATTTAGAGGGAGGTTTACATATTTAGAAGTGTATTCAATTTGTGTACAGCTGTCAAAAACGTAAGAAGTCACTTGTTAAAACGATAAAACACAATCTTAACACCAATACTATTCAATTTCTTTATCAGGGCAAGACGTTAGACACCGGGTATTTCAATGATATACAGTACACTCTCGTTCATCGGACTCGGCGACATCGGAACTCCGCTTCATCAGAACTGAAAATCTGGATATTATTAATTTTTTTTCTTACGAAATAAATAATTTTTCCGTTTTGGCGCCTTCAATTTCCATTCGTTCTATCCGCACAACAGTGAAGTATCTCTCTTTGCATCAAAGGTCATCAGGCGTTTTCCATAATCTGTACCCATCGATGTGATTTACGAGGCCGTGGAGTATTCGCACAAAAATAGAAAGAGGAAGGGGACAGGAAGTGAGCATCCGCGTCGACTGATTCCGAAACTGTCATTCTACCGTCGCGACTGCACCTGTGTTACGTGGAAGTCAGTTGACTGCTGGAATATGAATATGAGAATAAAGATTTTGGATCTTTATTTCCTGCGTTGTTTTTATTCCTATAGGTTCATTGTTACCATGTTCAAAGTTTGAGTGCCTTATTTTCATAAAATCTCTAGTGTTATTTTAAAAACAAGAGTATGAATACAATCACGATAGGTCAACGTAAGGGCGGAAATGATGACTCACGACGGACTCCGCTTCATCGGAATTTTTTGACATCCGAACCGGCCGTCCGCCACATTAGTTCCGATGAACGAGAGTGTACTGTATCAGTTTTCTGTTTTACAAATAATTATACTATAGTTTAGTGATGTCTTGAAGCCAAATCTTGAATCCACCAAATCTTTAGAAAAGATTCAGGTTTGAATCGGAGAGATTTGATCCATCCAATCTGCTGGTCTATGGAATTTGGTGTTATTCTTTTTAGTTCTGGTAAAACTTCTGGCCCGTTAAATAATTTAACTCTACATGAAGACAATAAACTATCCTGTATACACAGCTGACTTCACTTAGGAGAAATTCAATACACATGTTCCATAGTTAAAACTTTACTTATATTGGGGGGGGATAGAAAGCAAATAATTGGAAATCCAATTAAAAAAAATGTTTATTGTCTACAGCCTATAATTGGATAACCTAAAACTACCTGGCTCCTCCCCGCCCCCGTCCACGGGAGAATCCCCCCCGTCCTCTGTTGCCGGGGGCTTTGCCCTTGGCGGGGGGAGACTTTGGCCTAAGGGCTTCAATACGCTCTGTGCAACCGGTGGTGATAGTCGTTGGGTTGAAGTAGCTGGCGTACAAGTCTGCATTGAAGTTGCTATTGGTCAGCTCAGGGCCCAATGTTAACCACCCAGGCCTGATTGTGCTGTCTCTTCCAAACACATGCAATCTGTTAACATGTAACAATATTGATAAGTATAGAAAAAAGTTCTAGTTCATAACTAGCAAACTGTAACAAAATAATACACTTAACCATAATCATGTTATGAGGAAATATGACATGTTAAAAATTGTTCTCTAACCGTGTGAAAATATAAAAGTTCTGATCTTCAATAAATTCCAAACATAGTTAGTCTGAAAATTGATTATTTATGACTTACAGAATGAAGGTGTACAATAATTTGTAATAAGCCTATAACAACCATAAAACTGTTAACAAATTTTTATTTGCACATTTTAACATCATTTTGGGCTAATTTCATTTTTATAGTAGCCTGGATTGTTGAATTACAATTAAATTTTGTTACAGTAGACTCCCTCTTAACCGGCCACCTCGGGACCAGGCATCGGCCTGATAATGAATTGGCCGGTTAAACCGATGTTCATTTAAGAACGCAATCCCACAAATTTATATGACCTAAATATAATTCTTACTTGAAAGACAACCTTAAATACATTACTGTATATGATTTACAGCTAATATTCACTACCCACGACATACACAACAAACCTACACTAATAATAATTTGTTTCTTTATTGTGGTCTACTGGATAGTAGGTCCAAACGCATTGACTTCCGGTGCCAGTCACTTCCGTCCAGGACGTTAGAGTTTAATTGGTTTGAGAACGTCAATATGAAATAAAGTGGAATTGAATGGTACATTAGATAAGAAAACTTAGTTTCCGGCGAAACGCGGCCAGTTAAAGCGATGTTGAGATGAAAAATGGCCGGTTAAAAAGATGTTATTTTGCGTCAGGGTAGGCCGGTTAAAGCGGAGACCGGTTAAAAGGTGGCCGGTTAAGAGGGAGTCTACTGTACTTACGTCGTACAATCCTATGAATTATGAATGGCGAACACGTGTTTCGGCTCTAGGCCATCATCAGCGCCTTCGTTTTTCTGCAGGTTGCCATCAAATTGGGGTTAAAATATCTTGGCGATGAAGCCGCGTCAAAATGTTAAAATTACACACACACAACACGTAACACATAAACGGACAGTTAAAAATGCACTGCATTGCATCACACGCCCACGTGGGTCTCACTTCCGCCGCGGCGTCACCGGACACGGTCGAAGGCAGACTGATTTGAAGGGGGCGGGGAGGGAGTTGAACTTTGTACCGGCTGGAATGTTATCACAGGTCCTTGATAGGTGTTTCTTTTTCCTTTTATTTTAATAATTTCTTCGTATATGGGATTCGCTCTTGAATTAATTTTGTCGTTCAAAATGTTATTGCTATCTTTTTTGTGACTTTCGTATATAAAAAATTCTTCCATGCTGCTAAGCCTTTTTCCTTTATTATCTTTATATAATATTTCTAAATTGTTTTCAATATTACTGTAACTGTGGTTGGATTATAATAAATGCTCGGAAAACTTTGATTTGATTTTTGGGTTGCCAGTATTATTATTTTTTAATTTCTCTGCTTCTGATACGTGTTCTTTGAACCTAATTGAAAAAGATCTGCCTGTCTGTCCAATGTAGTAAGATTCACAGTCGTTGCAATGCAGTTTATAAATACCAGATTTATCAAATTCGGATTGATTGTTGTTCCCCTTATCTTTTAAAAGCCTTTGTAGATTGAATTCGGATTTAAAAGCTACATGTATATTATTCTTTATGAAAGCTTTTCTGATCATTTTAGAGGTTTTCCTATTGTAGTTTATTGAAACATACTTTCTTTCGTTTAATTCATCATCATCTCGGTTACTTGCATTTTTCCTCAATTTCCTGTAAAGAATTTTGTCAACTATATCAGGTTTGAATCCATTTTGTTGAGCGATGAATTTTATTGTATTCAGTTCATTGTTGTAATCATCTATTGACATCGGAATATTAATCAATCTATGGACCATTGAATTAAATGCGGCCATTTTATGGGACCCTGCATGGTATGATTTTTCATTGATTACTTGATCGGTTTGGGTGGGTTTCCTGTATATTTTGAAACAATGCTTATCTTCAGTTTTGCTGATTGCTATGTCTAAATAATTAATACTATTGTTTTTTTCCATTTCTGAAGTGAATGTGATTGATTCATGGATTTTATTCAAATACTTTTCAACACCAATATACTATTTTGTTGCAATAAATGTTGTTGGTTAGTATTAAGCTGTTTTCTAAATGGTTCAAAAATATTTCACTTAATATTGATGACAATGGCGATCCCATAGCCAGCCCCTCTTTTTGTTCATAAAATTCGCCATTGAACTGAAAGTAGTTTTGCTCTAACACCAGTGCCGTTAAGTTTATTACCTCGTTTATCTGATCATCTGATAACACATTAGCTTCTTTTAATCTGTCTTTTAAAATATTTAATGTTTCTTTGGTCGGGATGCTTGTATACAGGTTCTTTATGTCGAATGATACTAAACTATTGCCATTTGGGATTTTAACATCTTTAATTTTAGCGACCAAATCCGTTGTGTTCTTTAGTGCTCTTGAGTTTGGTAAATCAATTGTATTTCTAATTATTCGGTCCAATTTCTTAGCTAGATTGAAAGTGGGTGCTTGCTTAAAATTAACCAATGGTCTTATTGGTGTGTCTGGTTTGTGCACTTTTGGTAGTCCTGTAATTATAGGCGCTTTCGGGTGAATGACCTTCGCATAACGTTTGCTGTTGACTTCAATAATGCTGCATTTGTTTATCATTGTGTTGGTCTCTTTAGTGTATTGCACTGTGGGATCTTTTGGTAATTTAACTATATTGTTGTCTTCAATGAATTTCATTATTTTGGTATTGTAATCATCCTTATGTAATATCACAACAGTGTTACCCTTGTCGGCCTTTGTGACGCAATTTGCATTTTCGTCAGAAAGTTTACGTTTGATTGATTTTAACGATTTGATCTCGTCATTACTTCTTTGTGTCGGTTGATTATCTTTTAGTTTATTTACAATTTTGTATCGGATACTGTTTTGGATCTCATCAGGCATGGTTTGAACGGCACTTTCTACATCTAACAATGTGTGAGTTTGGTTTATAGTATCATTTGGTTCTATGCAGTATTTTAATCCTTTATTCAAAAGATTAATTTCATTTTCATCAAACTGTATGTTAGTTTTCTAGGGTAGAACTCATGATTGCAATTGATAATTGTGTTTGGTTTGTTATCAATTAACTTAGCTAATTTCATACTATGTGTTATTCGTTTTTCATGTATGAATGGCTCAACCCACTGATTTACTTCTTCCATGAATTCTGTCATGTACTCATTACTTTTTTGTTTGCCTATAATATTATGCAAATTTAGCAATTTTCTATTCAACCTATCTTTTTTAGAATAAAGTTGTTTAATCTCTGTTTTCAACCATGTTAATCTAGCAACTTGTACAGCTTTTTTGGCTGCTGCTGTCTTAGTCCTTGTGCCTATATTAATGTATTTAGGGAAAATATCGTTTTGAAGACATGATTTGTTAAACTTTATGTTCTCAATGGTTTTTTCGATGGCTAACCTTGCATATTTGTATTGGTTTGTTACTTTGGCTTGACTGGCCAAATCCATATTCATTTTTATAGTAGCCTGGATTGTTGAATTACAATTAAATTTTGTTACTTACGTCGTACAATCCTATGAATTATGAATGGCGAACACGTGTTTCGGCTCTAGGCCATCATCAGCGCCTTCGTTTTTCTGCAGGTTGCCATCAAATTGGGGTTAAAATATCTTGGCGATGAAGCCGCGTAAAAATGTTACAATTACACACACACAACACGTAACACATAAACGGACAGTTAAAAATGCACTGCATTGCATCACACGCCCACGTGGGTCTCACTTCCGCCGCGGCGTCACCGGACACGGTCGAAGGCAGACTGATTTGAAGGGGGCGGGGAGGGAGTTGAACTTTGTACCGGCTGGAATGTTATCACAGGTCCTTGATAGGTGTTTCTTTTTCCTTTTATTTTAATAATTTCTTCGTATATGGGATTCGCTCTTGAATTAATTTTGTCGTTCAAAATGTTATTGCTATCTTTTTTGTGACTTTCGTATATAAAAAATTCTTCCATTCTGCTAAGCCTTTTTCCTTTATTATCTTTATAATATAAAGATAATATTATATTATAATATTATCTTATAATATTATATTATAATATTTCTAAATTGTTTTCAATATTACTGTAACTGTGGTTGGATTGTAATAAATGCTCGGAAAACTTTGATTTGATTTTTGGGTTGCCAGTATTATTATTTTTTAATTTCTCTGCTTCTGATACGTGTTCTTTGATCCTAATTGAAAAAGATCTGCCTGTCTGTCCAATGTAGTAAAAAAAGAAAGGCTTTTAAAAAAGAAAAAGTAAGGCTTTTAAAAGATAAGGGGAACAACAATCAATCCGAATTTGATAAATCTGGTATTTATAAACTGCATTGCAACGACTGTGAATCTTACTACATTGGACAGACAGGCAGATCTTTTTCAATTAGGTTCAAAGAACACGTATCAGAAGCAGAGAAATTAAAAAATAATAATACTGGCAACCCAAAAATCAAATCAAAGTTTTCCGAGCATTTATTACAATCCAACCACAGTTACAGTAATATTGAAAACAATTTAGAAATATTATATAAAGATAATAAAGGAAAAAGGCTTAGCAGCATGGAAGAATTTTTTATATACAAAAGTCACAAAAAAGATAGCAATAACATTTTGAACGACAAAATTAATTCAAGAGCGAATCCCATATAAGAAGAAATTATTAAAATAAAAGGAAAAAGAAACACCTATCAAGGACCTGTGATAACATTCCAGCCGGTACAAAGTTCAACTCCCTCCCCGCCCCCTTCAAATCAGTCTGCCTTCGACCGTGTCCGGTGACGCCGCGGCGGAAGTGAGACCCACGTGGGCGTGTGATGCAATGCAGTGCATTTTTAACTGTCCGTTTATGTGTTACGTGTTGTGTGTGTGTAATTGTAACATTTTGACGCGGCTTCATCGCCAAGATATTTTAACCCCAATTTGATGGCAACCTGCAGAAAAACGAAGGCGCTGATGATGGCCTAGAGCCGAAACACGTGTTCGCCATTCATAATTCAAAGGATTGTACGACGTAAGTAACAAAATTTAATTGTAATTCAACAATCCAGGCTACTATAAAAATGAATATGGATTTGGCCAGTCAAGCCAAAGTAGCAAACCAATACATGCAAGGTTAGCCATCGAAAAAAACCATTGAGAACATAAAGTTTAACAAATCATGTCTTCAAAACGATATTTTCCCTAAATACATTAATATAGGCACAAGGACTAAGACAGCAGCAGCCAAAAAAGCTGTACAAGTTGCTAGATTAACATGGTTGAAAACAGAGATTAAACAACTTTATTCTAAAAAAGATAGGTTGAATAGAAAATTGCTAAATTTGCATAATATTATAGGCAAACAAAAAAGTAATGAGTACATGACAGAATTCATGGAAGAAGTAAATCAGTGGGTTGAGCCATTCATACATGAAAAACGAATAACACATAGTATGAAATTAGCTAAGTTAATTGATAACAAACCAAACACAATTATCAATTGCAATCATGAGTTCTACCCTAGAGTAGCAAATGAAACTAACATACAGTTTGATGAAAATGAAATTAATCTTTTGAATAAAGGATTAAAATACTGCATAGAACCAAATGATACTATAAACCAAACTCACACATTGTTAGATGTAGAAAGTGCCGTTCAAACCATGCCTGATGAGATCCAAAACAGTATCCGATACAAAATTGTAAATAAACTAAAAGATAATCAACCGACACAAAGAAGTAATGAAGAGATCAAATCGTTAAAATCAATCAAATGTAAACTTTCTGACGAAAATGCAAATTGCGTCACAAAGGCCGACAAGGGTAACACTGTTGTGATATTACATAAGGATGATTACAATACCAAAATAATGAAATTCATTGAAGACAACAATATAGTTAAATTACCAAAAGATCCCACAGTGAAATACACTAAAGAGACCAACACAATGATAAACTAATGCAGCATTATTGAAGTCAACAGCAAACGTTATGCGAAGGTCATTCACCCGAAAGCGCCTATAATTACAGGACTACCAAAAGTGCACAAACCAGACACACCAATAAGACCATTGGTTAATTTTAAGCAAGCACCCACATACAATCTAGCTAAGAAATTGGACCGAATAATTAGAAATACAATTGATTTACCAAACTCAAGAGCACTAAAGAACACAACGGATTTGGTCGCTAAAATTAAAGATGTTAAAATCCCAAATGGCAATAGTTTAGTATCATTCGACATAAAGAACCTGTATACAAGCATCCCGACCAAAGAAACATTAAATATTTTAAAAGACAGATTAAAAGAAGCTAATGTGTTATCAGATGATCAGATAACGAGGTAATAAACTTAACGGCACTGGTGTTAGAGCAAAACTACTTTCAGTTCAATGGCGAATTTTATGAACAAAAAGAGGGGCTGGCTATGGGATCGCCATTGTCATCAATATTAAGTGAAATATTTTTGAACCATTTAGAAAACAGCTTAATACTAAACAACAACATTTATTGCAACAAAATAGTATATTGGTGGAGATACGTAGATGACGTCATTTGTTTATACAAGGGCAACGGAAGGCAGGTAAACCTATTTGAAAAGTATTTGAATAAAATCCATGAATCAATCACATTCACTTCAGAAATGGAAAAAAACAATAGTGTTAATTATTTAGACATAGCAATCAGCAAAACGGAAGATAAGCATTGTTTCAAAATATACAGGAAACCCACCCAAACCGACCAAGTAATCAATGAAAAATCATACCATGCAGGGTCCCATAAAATGGCCGCATTTAATTCAATGGTCCATAGATTGATTAATATTCCGATGTCAATAGATGATTACAACAATGAACTGAATACAATAAAATTCATTGCTCAACAAAATGGATTCAAACCTGATATAGTTGACAAAATTCTTTAAAGGAAATTGAGGAAAAATGCAAGTAACCGAGATGATGATGAATTAAACGAAAGAAAGTATGTTTCAATAAACTACAATAGGAAAACCTCTAAAATGATCAGAAAAGCTTTCATAAAGAATAATATACATGTAGCTTTTAAATCCAAATTCAATCTACAAAGGCTTTTAAAAGATAAGGGGAACAACAATCAATCCGAATTTGAAAAATCTGGTATTTATAAACTGCATTGCAACGACTGTGAATCTTACTACATTGGACAGACAGGCAGATCTTTTTCAATTAGGTTCAAAGAACACGTATCAGAAGCAGAGAAATTAAAAAATAATAATACTGGCAACCCAAAAATCAAATCAAAGTTTTCCGAGCATTTATTACAATCCAACCACAGTTACAGTAATATTGAAAACAATTTAGAAATATTATATAAAGATAATAAAGGAAAAAGGCTTAGCAGCATGGAAGAATTTTTTATATACGAAAGTCACAAAAAAGATAGCAATAACATTTTGAACGACAAAATTAATTCAAGAGCGAATCCCATATACGAAGAAATTATTAAAATAAAAGGAAAAAGAAACACCTATCAAGGACCTGTGATAACTTTCCAGCCGGTACAAAGTTCAACTCCCTCCCCGCCCCCTTCAAATCAGTCTGCCTTCGACCGTGTCCGGTGACGCCGCGGCGGAAGTGAGACCCACGTGGGCGTGTGATGCAATGCAGTGCATTTTTAACTGTCCGTTTATGTGTTACGTGTTGTGTGTGTGTAATTGTAACATTTTGACGCGGCTTCATCGCCAAGATATTTTAACCCCAATTTGATGGCAACCTGCAGAAAAACGAAGGCGCTGATGATGGCCTAGAGCCGAAACACGTGTTCGCCATTCATAATTCAAAGGATTGTACGACGTAAGTAACAAAATTTAATTGTAATTCAACAATCCAGGCTACTATAAAAATGAATATGGATTTGGCCAGTCAAGCCAAAGTAGCAAACCAATACATGCAAGGTTAGCCATCGAAAAAAACCATTGAGAACATAAAGTTTAACAAATCATGTCTTCAAAACGATATTTTCCCTAAATACATTAATATAGGCACAAGGACTAAGACAGCAGCAGCCAAAAAAGCTGTACAAGTTGCTAGATTAACATGGTTGAAAACAGAGATTAAACAACTTTATTCTAAAAAAGATAGGTTGAATAGAAAATTGCTAAATTTGCATAATATTATAGGCAAACAAAAAAGTAATGAGTACATGACAGAATTCATGGAAGAAGTAAATCAGTGGGTTGAGCCATTCATACATGAAAAACGAATAACACATAGTATGAAATTAGCTAAGTTAATTGATAACAAACCAAACACAATTATCAATTGCAATCATGAGTTCTACCCTAGAAAACTAACATACAGTTTGATGAAAATGAAATTAATCTTTTGAATAAAGGATTAAAATACTGCATAGAACCAAATGATACTATAAACCAAACTCACACATTGTTAGATGTAGAAAGTGCCGTTCAAACCATGCCTGATGAGATCCAAAACAGTATCCGATACAAAATTGTAAATAAACTAAAAGATAATCAACCGACACAAAGAAGTAATGAAGAGATCAAATCGTTAAAATCAATCAAATGTAAACTTTCTGACGAAAATGCAAATTGCGTCACAAAGGCCGACAAGGGTAACACTGTTGTGATATTACATAAGGATGATTACAATACCAAAATAATGAAATTCATTGAAGACAACAATATAGTTAAATTACCAAAAGATCCCACAGTGAAATACACTAAAGAGACCAACACAATGATAAACTAATGCAGCATTATTGAAGTCAACAGCAAACGTTATGCGAAGGTCATTCACCCGAAAGCGCCTATAATTACAGGACTACCAAAAGTGCACAAACCAGACACACCAATAAGACCATTGGTTAATTTTAAGCAAGCACCCACATACAATCTAGCTAAGAAATTGGACCGAATAATTAGAAATACAATTGATTTACCAAACTCAAGAGCACTAAAGAACACAACGGATTTGGTCGCTAAAATTAAAGATGTTAAAATCCCAAATGGCAATAGTTTAGTATCATTCGACATAAAGAACCTGTATACAAGCATCCCGACCAAAGAAACATTAAATATTTTAAAAGACAGATTAAAAGAAGCTAATGTGTTATCAGATGATCAGATAACGAGGTAATAAACTTAACGGCACTGGTGTTAGAGCAAAACTACTTTCAGTTCAATGGCGAATTTTATGAACAAAAAGAGGGGCTGGCTATGGGATCGCCATTGTCATCAATATTAAGTGAAATATTTTTGAACCATTTAGAAAACAGCTTAATACTAAACAACAACATTTATTGCAACAAAATAGTATATTGGTGGAGATACGTAGATGACGTCATTTGTTTATACAAGGGCAACGGAAGGCAGGTAAACCTATTTGAAAAGTATTTGAATAAAATCCATGAATCAATCACATTCACTTCAGAAATGGAAAAAAACAATAGTGTTAATTATTTAGACATAGCAATCAGCAAAACGGAAGATAAGCATTGTTTCAAAATATACAGGAAACCCACCCAAACCGACCAAGTAATCAATGAAAAATCATACCATGCAGGGTCCCATAAAATGGCCGCATTTAATTCAATGGTCCATAGATTGATTAATATTCCGATGTCAATAGATGATTACAACAATGAACTGAATACAATAAAATTCATTGCTCAACAAAATGGATTCAAACCTGATATAGTTGACAAAATTCTTTAAAGGAAATTGAGGAAAAATGCAAGTAACCGAGATGATGATGAATTAAACGAAAGAAAGTATGTTTCAATAAACTACAATAGGAAAACCTCTAAAATGATCAGAAAAGCTTTCATAAAGAATAATATACATGTAGCTTTTAAATCCAAATTCAATCTACAAAGGCTTTTAAAAGATAAGGGGAACAACAATCAATCCGAATTTGAAAAATCTGGTATTTATAAACTGCATTGCAACGACTGTGAATCTTACTACATTGGACAGACAGGCAGATCTTTTTCAATTAGGTTCAAAGAACACGTATCAGAAGCAGAGAAATTAAAAAATAATAATACTGGCAACCCAAAAATCAAATCAAAGTTTTCCGAGCATTTATTACAATCCAACCACAGTTACAGTAATATTGAAAACAATTTAGAAATATTATATAAAGATAATAAAGGAAAAAGGCTTAGCAGCATGGAAGAATTTTTTATATACGAAAGTCACAAAAAAGATAGCAATAACATTTTGAACGACAAAATTAATTCAAGAGCGAATCCCATATACGAAGAAATTATTAAAATAAAAGGAAAAAGAAACACCTATCAAGGACCTGTGATAACTTTCCAGCCGGTACAAAGTTCAACTCCCTCCCCGCCCCCTTCAAATCAGTCTGCCTTCGACCGTGTCCGGTGACGCCGCGGCGGAAGTGAGACCCACGTGGGCGTGTGATGCAATGCAGTGCATTTTTAACTGTCCGTTTATGTGTTACGTGTTGTGTGTGTGTAATTGTAACATTTTGACGCGGCTTCATCGCCAAGATATTTTAACCCCAATTTGATGGCAACCTGCAGAAAAACGAAGGCGCTGATGATGGCCTAGAGCCGAAACACGTGTTCGCCATTCATAATTCAAAGGATTGTACGACGTAAGTAACAAAATTTACTTGGGCTAATTGTTAAGTTGTAGTCTGTATAAACTTTATAGACTGGTAGTACATGTTATATTGTTTTAGGCCTAATGCAATTTGTGTAAAATCTTAAACTTGGACTGATGTTTATGTGACATAACCAAACTCTGACAATTTTTAATGTACCAAATGATGTATCAATGGAAATAAACTTCTTGATTCTTGATATAGGGTGTAAATTAGCAATCACTTAATGCAGACAAAGTTGAACATTCACATGTATTAATACTACATACAATGGGTTTTCACTTAAATACATTTGGTGTCCATTTGAAAGGTGTGATAGTCACATTATCAATCAAACCTTATTTGGTTATAAGCTAACCTTCTTCGACCCAGGCAGAAATGCTCGATGATGTGAAAAATCTCTACAGGTTTTTCTAGCGAGCCGTACTCAGGCTCTTCGCTGATGATGAGGTCAATGTCAACATTGGCGTGGATGAAATCTCCGTCAGTCGAACGCCTCACGGTTCCCTTGATCCCCATCAGGCAGTGTTCCTGAACAACACACAGTACAGTGCAGTAGATATGGTGTTCTTTTGTCCTAAGAAGTATATGGTGATGGATATGCACCCAAACAATCAGTACAGAAATAATTTTATCTTTAATACAAAACATATAACTGAAGTTCCCTAACATGGGAAAGTCATAAAGAAGAAGGATCAGCCTAACACAGACTCAGAATAACAAAAACAATTACACCATCTTTTTTCCAAAGTAGGCTTACTGTGTAAAAAACTTGATAGGCTATGACAAGTTCAATCTTAGAAAATAATTAACCCTAGAGACACTTAACCCTTGCTTTTAAGAAAAAAATCGTCCAAAAACATAAAATGGAATACATTTTTATGAGCAAAAATTTATATTGGCAGGAAATACAAGGTAACTTGTGGGAACTGGATGAATATGAGACAGTTGTTATTACTACACGAGTTAAGGAGATTTGGGTTATGTCTTTAACTTGAATATGTCTTGCCAATTTAGTCTATCACTTGCCAATATTGTGTCTCATTGTTTATTTACTTATTTTATTTTTTGTTAAACCTTTTGTTAAAAATTGTAAATTTATTATCACAGAGCGTACCTTTATTCAAAAGTGAAAGATCAGTCGAAATGACACACTTCCAAGCCAAAACACATTGTTCAGCTGAGTTTTCACGCATTCAAAACAATCGAAACAGTATAAAATAAAAAGCTAAAGTCCTGTAAGCATAAACAGTGAAAAACACCCAAAAAATTGCCTTAATGAAAACTGCTACAATTAGAAGCAGTCGAACTGCCTTGCAGACAGGCACAAGAGCTTAAAAGCTTGTGTTTACTATTCTTGCAGGACATTTGGCTTTTTACTTTAACTAGAGATTGCCTCCTGATCGAAATTCGATCAAAATTTTGGTCGATCTGGCCCCAAAAAGCTTAAAAACATTTCAGATCTAAAACATCTGTTCTTCCTAATTTTCTAGCAGTTGTTTTTACAACAGCTGTCTAATGATTCATTCAATTCTCCTTTCTCCATAAGATTAACATTGGAACTTTGAAAGCCTGTGTGGCGCAGCCCTGGAGTCTGATGTGAATTAGAATGTGATTCTGCTCATCTACAGGACTATAACTTTCTAACGGTATGCGCGGATTTATCCTACGATGCACACGAGCTGAGAAAAAAGGAGGAAATGAAACATGCTTGCGTATTAATATATAGATTGTTCCTGTTGTTCTAAATGTGTGAAATACAGCTTAAAAATTCTTTTTCATCACACTACATCAATATCACCTGTTTTCGACCCTCGTTTCTACCATCGAAACACCTGTTTTGCCGGCCTAGGCCGGCAAAATTTTCCGGCCTAGGCCTGCAAAATCAGCTGACCTAGACCTTACATAAAAACATTCACAACACGTTGTATCACAAAAACATGTGACTGCAACCATGAAATGAATTGGTTGCCTAGCAACCGGAAACACATTGCATCCCGCTAGATTAGGTTAGTAGTTATGTATGCTTGGCTTAGTTGTTTGGCTCTGAATAAAATATTTTTTTCATTAGTATAATATTTATTGCATTGTGTAGTGTGATGAAAAATATCGTTCGTAACTCGGGCCGAAAGCGTTTTGCCAACCCTCGATCGTTTCAAGTTCTTGACTTCGTCTCGAACTTGAAACACGATCTCGGGGCCGGCAAAACGCCACTTTCGGCCCTTGTAACGAAATATACTATTAGACTTAGAAGTCATCTTCAATTGATTGCTGATATAGTATAAATTTATAATATTAAAAAAAGTGTGAATGAAAAAACAAGATGCTAAATTGACCAGTTGTACAGTACATTTAGACTAAAATGGCAAGACATACTTAAAATAATTTTATTGATTTATTTATTATTTTTTTAGAATAAGTGAAAAATAGTTGTTGGATTAGTCTGGATATTTTTATTTATACTCATTTTTTTAACCTATAACACCTAGACTGTTTATTAAATTAGGTCTAAGAATAACTTATTAGACGCAATTGGAGTGTGATTTATGCTAAGAAGCACTGATTATATTTAACTCAGTATCAATGACAAAGTCCATTATAATTACAGTGTAATTAGTGAATGACCAATAAATATTGTCTATTGTCAACAACATAACCCAAATCTCCTTAACAACCAAACAAGAACTGTTTCAAATTTGTCCGGTTCCCAAAAGGCATAAATGTTTAGAAAACTTACTTTTGTTCTCTGGAAAACTGCTTTAGCCTCAAGGTTTTTGGAATGACCGGGGTTCTTGGCATTTGTTCTTATCCAGCAGATGTCTTCACACCTGCGGAAGCCCCACTTGCGGAGGCAATATCGGCCCATGTCTAGACCTTCAGAGGAGCCGCACCACAGGAAAACGAAACTACGGTTCGCCGACACCTCTCCTATGTCAAGCTGCATGATCTGGGGGCACCAAGTCAAATGGAAATACCAAGAAATTCAGGCCTACACTAACTAGGTTTGGACAACACAATCAACCTTAATCAATTAAACATAAACAAACAATAGAGTCGGTTAAATCAACAAAAAATATGCTAAACATTTAAATAATAGGATTAACGGACGAATATAAAGAAGACGGATAAAATCATGAACTAAAAATACAGATGCAGAGATGATAATTCAGTCAACAATTTCTTACTCAGGATGGACAAACTACAGGCAGATCAAAATCTTACGTAATCACAAAGTTATTGGCATAGCAAATAATTTATCCTCAGACTTAACATTTGAACATAACAGCTACAAAAGCCTTTTGGTTAGTCCTTGAGTAATCTACACAAAGATACTTAACTGTAAAAGCCAAAGTATAACACTACAATAGATAAACAACACAACTTCATACACTGTTGACAGAGTCATCTTCACCCCTGGGCCAATAGCCCATTGTTGCACAGTCGGCAATGTTAACTACTATACGGTTTTTAATGCAAAACATAGTATTTGATTCCCCTGTTTCGGACGCCGTTTTTCAACCGATTTTCTTTAAACTTGATAAGTGTTTAGTTGAATAGTTACATTAGGTCCCTCATACCTCAAAATTTCGAAAATTTTACTAAATTTTGAAATATTACTAAGGAAAATCTAGTTACTTTGTGACGTCACAGAGAGTAATATTTGTTAAATTTTCTAAATTTCGAGGTATGAGGGACCTAATATAATTATTCAACTAAACACTTACCAAGTTTAAAGAAAATTGGTTGAAAAACGGCATCTGAAACAGGGGAATACAAAACCATGTTATAGCATAAAAGCCGTATGATTAACATTTGCCAATTGCGCAACAATTGGCTGGGTGAAGATGACTCTTAGGAGTCATCTTCAAAATTTTACTAAATTTTGAAATATTAACTAAGGAAAATCGAGTTACTTTGCGACGTCACAGAGAGTAATATTTGTTAAATTTTCAAAATTCCGAGGTATGAGAAACCTAGTATAACTATTCAACTAAACACTTACCAAATTTCAAGAAAATCGGTTGAAAAGCGGCGTCCGAAACGGGGGAATACAAGACCATGTTTTAGCATAAAAGCCGTATGATTAACATTGCCGACTGCGCAACAATGGGTTACTGGCCCAGGAGTGAAGATGACTCTTAAGGAATGCATAATAATACCTGTTCCCAGCTCCAGAACTGCATGTTGGTGACTCCCATTGTTCTCTGATACTCCTCCAACGGTGGCTCCACTAGGATTACGTCAAACTTGTTGTTAAGCTCCTTAAAGTTGAAACTCTGGAGCTCACACTTTAAAAACATGGGTGGAGTGGCAGTTGTTGCTATAAGATCGTCCTGGAAAAAAATTATGCATTGTACCTAACTCACTACAGTAAAAGACCAATATCTTCTCATCAGGAGATGCATGAAGATGTCAAAAGTTCTGGTGAGGGAAACAGGAGTTAAAATCCATTGTTAAGCCCCTGAACTGTGAATTTATACAATTAATAGGTTACATACCTCGTCTAACAGTTCATAATAATCGCATCCACAACATGTTTTGCCGCTACAGCAGCATCCTCAGGTGTCAAATACAAAAATGTTTCATCCGGAAAGGAATCGTTGAAATGATAAAATTGACGAACACAACACAGTCACAATAAATAAATAAAACATATACAATACGGACCCAGTTAACATTCCGGGTAGGTACAAGCACATCGCACCAGGACCGGAACAGAGAGCAGACTCAAGTCATTTTTGTATTTGACACCTGAGGATGCTGCTGTAACGGCGAAACATGTTGTGGATGCGATTATTATGAACTGTTAGACGAGGTATGTAACCTATTAATTGTCGGAAACAGGAGAATGCACAGATTGAGTTTGATTTGATATCTTGATAAGTTTTAAAGATAACCCATTTGTAATCCTAGAAAATTATTAATGCCATTAGATATGATTCCAAAATTATTATATTTTATTACCGACAAAGCCTTTATGCTGTTTCATTGGTGTTTTATACATAGGCCTACTAAGAATTTTACAAAAATTCCCTTGAAAAAGATTTAAATAGTTTTTAACAGGAATTCCATTATGTTAAAGTATAAGTTGCACCCTAAATCAAGACAGGTCTCCATTGAATGTGCTCTTTTTATATTGAAAACGTTGTATTGACCCATTGGCACTTCAATTAATTTATTAATTGCTTAGCCTAGTAATCCGTCTTATATGACCTTGTCTTTTGTATTGAAAATAACTGCATAACTTACTAGATTTGACAACTGAACAAACCTTAAGTTTGATAAGTTCTCGGAGTTTGGGATACTCTTCAAACCTATCGGCCAACCCAACATCTCGGATAAAATTTTGAGGTCGCTGCCCGGTGTCAACAAAGTGCTGGCAATAGTCATTGTGTGGATTCGAAGATTGAGTACCCTGTAAAACCAAATCAGACGTGAATTAATTTAAAACACAATCTATTAATTGAAAAAGTTAGAAATATATTTATTGTAAAAAATTATAACAGTCCTTGTACTTAGGCCAGATAAAAAAATATTACACATAAATTATAATGGTAGGTCTGTCTCATTACCCAAAGCTCCAAGGATGTACTTTCATTACTTTTATCCTATACTATAATACAAGGAGTGTCTGTGGTGATGTATTTTCCTTCGATCTCGAAATTTAGCGGGTAGATTTTGCTAACACTTTGCATTTAACAATGTTTTGGTCCAAAAATAAGTTTAGAAACAGCCCCAACCCCAGAAAAAATTGTTAAGTTTAAAAATTGTAATTTTTAACACTGGTCAGGTTTGCCATCAAGGCAACAAAAAGGCAAATAAAAGATTGCTACTTTTAGGCATTTGTTTTGAAATAGCTACTTGTAATAAGGTATAGAGTGGTTGTTGACATAAAATTCATAGCCTGATTTCCATGATACTATATTAAAAGTGAATTAAAACCAACAAGCAAGACCCGGTTAACCAGGTACGTTAAATAAAAATATCAAAGAATTGCTGAAGACAGGTTCTCAACAAAATAATTTAGACATTTTATGAAATTCTCAACAAAAACATTAGGCCTACTGCATTTTTATTTTTAGTAAAAATTTCTCAATAAGGTCAATATTAAAAAATAACAGCCATTTTTCAGCTCTTTGAAAGTTTTGTGAGATTGGTAGCACTAGTAGTATTAAATAAAACCTAATTAAATATTTTACAAACCTTATAATATCTTAATAAAATCTGAATAAAATATCTTATCAACTTCAAAAACAACTCGTACTATACCAATATAAAAGGGGTAAAGATATTAAAACTTTTCTTGTGGTTCAGATAGATAAATCTTGATTTGTATCTCTCTGAAAGCTCTGGTGAGTACATTGGGGCCCATTGTGAATGCCCAGACAATTATTTTTGAGACAACAGGCCTTTGTATTAAAAACTATGTCATGTTATTATTTTTCCCTTATACCAAAAACATCAAGAGGAGGTAAGGTTTTCTTAAAGATGCCAAATTTATAATTAGACGCTTCCATTGTAGACCAGTGAATGATTTTTTTTATTAGGCCTACACCTCAGCGAGCACAGAATAGAAATAGAGGCCAGAAGAGCGCAGTGGTGAAGCCATCCGGACAGCAGCTAGGCCCACAAAAGGAGTGGGGGGAACGGTGATTCACTCGTCCTGAACGCCACCATCAACTTTGAGTTCAGTTATTTGCAGTGTTCAGTTGTTTACTCAAGCCAACTCAAAATAAAAATAAAAATCAGCTGTTTGTCTCATTTAGTGCAAGTTGCCCACAAAAGTAGTGGGAGGACATGGTTTCACCACATGTAATGTTAGTTGGATACGAGTGGCCCCTCTATTTCTGTTCTGTGCTCACTGGCCTACCTTCAAAAATGTTGAAGAGTCCTTGTACACTAACTCATCGCTAGTGTCTTCTTTCTTTGACTTTTCTTGAGTAGTCTCGGGCTGAGGAGTTTCCTTTTTAGTAACTTTTTGAGGGGTGGGCTCAACAGTTGTTCCCAATGCCTGCCTTAACTCAGCAACATTTGACACCCCCAACTGAAAAAAGAATATTCTATATTTTATAGCAACCAAAGACCAAGCCAATATCATATTTTAGCTGTAGTATGTAATACCAAGTGTTTTACTTAATCACCTACTTTTTAAGATGCCGACGCTATCAGGGTGTATTTAAAGGTGAATATGAATAAAGGATGACTTTACAATGGGTGTAATGCCTTGTGAAGCTTTGTTACTGCCTAAGATCAGCTGGTTGTTTAGACAGGGTTATTAATTAAGAGCCAAACAACCAATAGTAGCTGGATCCAGTCAGGGCCAGCCCTAGGTTTTCTGGCTCCCGAGGCGAAATTGTCGATAGGGGCCCCCCTCCCTTCCCTGGATGCATTCAAGCCATCTATTTTAGCCGTTATTACATATTAGAAAGAAAATAACGTTTAAGGTAAAAATATATTTTTATTATCAGATAAAGCAATTAGATTTAAAAAAACTACGGTATTTATTATAAACAGAATTTAAACAACAATTATTTATTCATTGCGTATATGCGAAGATTCATTTCATTGGGAAGTGTTAAGTGTGGGCGCTCTTAACCTCCAATCACAGACTCTCTTTACTGCCGATCGTGGGTAGGTACTATTATTTACCGCATCTTGGGAACACCTGTTTTACCATTTAATTAGTTGTTTCTAGTTAATAATATTAACTACATCACTCCCTAATACTCTGAATGAAAACTGCATGTTAATAACCACTATCCAATTTCGTCAGTCATCGTTGTATTTGAATTTGAAAGTAAACTAATACCTAAGTAAACAGAAAAAAAAATTAAAATTCATAGTGTTAGCCCCGGAACTGCGATTTGACATATTATGAGATTAATAAGTTACCTCCGTCTGCAGTTCCAACTTGTAGTTTTACAGCTACATATGTTTCGGCAATTCTGCCATTATCAAACTGTACACAGGAACAATAAATTAATCCACTTCGAGAGCTTCGTTAGATGATTTAAAATACACACATTTCACAACACACGACACATACACAGTTACGAACGAAAAACAGATAGGCCTATCCACGTAATCCGACATTGCCTTGGTCACGAGCAGGAACAGATTCTGTTCCTGCTCTCGAAGTGGATTAATTTATTGTTCCTGTGTACAGCTTGATAATGGCAGAATTGCCGAAACATATGTAGCTGTAAAACTACAAGTTGGAACTGCAGACGGAGGTAACTTATTAATCTCATAATAAACAGAAAAACTAAAACGGCAGAAGGGAGACAGGTTATTTTTATAAAGACAGCTGTTTGTTCTCATGAAATGAGTCATATGTTAGGTAAACTTACTAAATTTCGTGTTACCGTATATTTAAAATACATGGAAACTTTAAAGTCCGATGGGGCGAAGCACATTAAAAAACAGTAAATTATAGCTTAAGCCTATAAATAAAACCAAGTCAAATTCATAGGCCATTTTTGAGTAGACTAGATTAAAAATATAACATTGAGATGCCAGAAACATTAAAGTAACACCTTATACGCTATTGGAAACACACACACGTAACTTAACAATGAGATGGGTGTTTGGTGATGTCTTGACAACAAAATTCATGGCAGGTTGTCAAGATTGAAATATTTTGAATACGGTACTAATTTCTTGCAATATTGAATATAAAAAAAAAGTTTTAAATATAAAAATTATTAAATATTAAATAATATTTGTATTAAATTAATTATTTAATTTAATTTAATTAATTAATTTGTATTATTAAATATTTGTATTAAATATTAAAATATTTAGAAGAAGAGAGAGAATATCTACATAGCCTATACTTAAGCCACGAACTGTATCCACTTAGGCCGCCCAAACTGGAAACAAAATTATAACAAACTAAGTTAGACCTCGAAGGCGTGGACCGAGACATCAAAGAGTCAGCAAAGAAGTTAGAAGAAGGAAGAAAGAAGAATGAAAGAAAACTATGAAAAAAATTGAAAAGACTTAGTGAAATAAAATTTGGCAATGAAATTTAAACTGTGAAACACAGTAAAAGACTTATGTAAATTCCAAACTATGTACATTCCCATACAATGTTAAAGATTGTCAGAGGAATAAATGTTATTATTATTATTAAGTATATACGATTTAACTTGTCAATAGCAGGGGCTCCGCCTAGGTGGGCCAATCTCTCAAAATTTGACATTCCAGCATTAAGGTTTAGAATATATTAACTTTTTTAATCCCAAATGAGTTTTATATTTTTAAATTTGTAATTTCTTAATAAACTACAAAAGTAACTAATCGGCAGCACACTTTAGATTGTGGTATTCAATTTATAAAAACAAATGATTCAAATGAATGATTCAAATGATTTAAATTTAACACAACATCAAGAAAATACTCATCACTGTCCCCTAACATAATATTCAAATCAAAGTTCCTTTTACCAACTATAGACTTGAAATTAATGTTTTAATAGATTATTTTAATGCCACATGTGAGAAAAAAAGCACACATCCTAACATTTTTACTGTTATGAGCATTTAAAAAATGTGTATTTAAGCTTTTTAAATGTTGATTTTTATTGTATTAAAAAGCAAATAATAACTATTATGGGTGATATAAATTTATTATAAATGACCATTTGTTAAATAATTAATTTGAAGTTGATTTTAAATCGTGAACAGCATCCTTAAGTAATTGTTTGACATAAATATGTCAATGTCTTATAACATAGGCTTAAGTTAAATAAAAGGTATCAGAAAACTGACACACACTTTCTCCCAACAATATAAAAAAGGTGTTAAAGGGTCGATTTCACGAAATTGTCTAATTTCAGAGATTAAAAACTTAAAAGGAAAAGTTATTAAAAATATATTTTTTTTGTATAATCCAGAAGTAAATTGAATGTATAAACTAACATCATGAGTATCATTTCTAAATTTTTACTATTTATTACTTTTTTATGCACTCTCCATGTATTTCTTACCTAAGTTTCCTTTCAGGTCACACTTTAATTAAAACCAATAATAATACATGGTTGATCTGGCAAAGAAGACCCATAATCAGAGGTGTATTGAGCAAGCGGATAACCCATTCAAAGCGGCATGGAGTCTAATAAAAGTCAGTGCAAAACTCCTCAATGCCCAGCTAGCCCTGACCAATTTAACCAGTATTTTGTCGACTCAGTGAAACTTATTGTCGAGGGTACGCCACCTCATCCAATTGATGCGGTAGACCATGTAACACTCCCCCTTGAGCCACCTGTTTGGGTTAAATGGAAAAAGATCACTCCAAATGACATTATCAAAACGGTCAGCAACTTCAAATCCTCACCATGTGTTGACATTAATGGAATGTCGCCTATTTTTCTGAAAAGTGTTGTTGAAGTGATTGCAGTCCCTCTTGCAAAGGTCCTTAATTTATGCTTAGAGCAGGGGCATTTCCCTAATGAAATGAAAACATCAAGAACTGTGCCTGTGTACAAGAAGGGTGATGCTGAGTCGGTAAATAGTTATAGGCCTATAAGTATTATTCCAGTTCTGGCCAAAGTGTTTGAAACAATAATTAACAAGCAGTTAATTCATCACTTTGAATGCAATAAGTTGCTAAACGATACCCAGCATGGCTTTAGGAAGCATTGTTCAACCATCACAGCTGTAAAAGCTTTAACTGAGAGCATCTATGATGCTTTTGAAAATGAAGAGTCGGTCCTCCTAACACTACTAGATTTGACGAAAGCATTTGACTGCGTTTCCCATGAAGTATTGCTAAGAAAACTTTTAAAGTATGGTGCTGGAGGTGCTGTTCACAGGATGTTCAGTTCATACTTCAGTGGTAGACATCAAGTAGTCTCATTGCAAGGGGCTATGTCCAACACAGTCTAAATCACAAGTGGAGTTCCGCAGGGATCGGCTCTAGGACCTAGTCTCTTTTTAATTCTTATTAACGACTTTGATGTGGACAGCCATGATGCACGACACATGTCTTTTCTGTATGCCGATGACACTACTATAGTCAATCGTAGCGATAATGTGCTAGCCTTAAATGTGGGGTCCGAATTTTGTTTCGAAGAAGCCAAGAATTGGTTCAAGCTCAATGGCCTACAACTGAATGAAGGAAAAACTCAGAAGCTTCTTTGCACGCTGTGAACTCGTCCCGAAGCCAAGTTGGATACTAACAATAAGGCGGTAAAACTGTTAGGCATAACTGTAGATGATAGGCTAACTTGGAATGCACACATTGATGAACTGTGTAAGAAACTTTCCCGCATCAACTTTCTCCTGAGGAAGCTTAAATCTCTCGTAACACCGGAGTATCTAGTCCTGGCCTATCATGGCCTATTCCACTGCCATGTGAGCTATGGTGTAATCCTTTGGGGTCATGCCAGTAATGCGAGACGGGTGTTACTCATGCAGAAGACCGCAGTGAGAATAATTACATCAAGCGGCAAGAGGGATCACTGTAGGCCACTCTTTGAACATCTTGGCATCCTGACTATATACAGCCAATTTATCCTGGACTGTCTTACGTCGGTAAGGGCGGATCCTAAGCTAGTCGGGTGCCTAAGAGAGCAGTGCCACAGGTACAATCTGCGCTCAGGGAGGAATATTGATGTTCCTAGATGTAGATTAGGTAAGACAGACAACTCCTACCCTGTGTTGGCCTACAAGCTTTATAATAAGTTGCCGAATGAAGTAAGGGAGCTAGAACCCACACCCTTCAAGAACAGGCTTAAGAAGTGGCTTAGGAGGAAATGCTTCTACTCAGTTGAGGAGTATTTCACCACAATTATGGACATTTAAACCCGGCCGCCACCAAATGAACTGTAAATATTGTAAATATTAGTTTTAGTGAAAAATTTAGTTTTGTGACAAGATCCATCCAGACAACTGGTCTACGATCGCTTGGATATGTATCATGTATCATGTATGTACAACTCTAAACAATTTGGGCAGTAATAATTTGACTGCTATAAATCTTCAAATAATTTGTATTTTTAGTTATGAATTGCTCAAATATATATCAACTATATTCAATAGTCTTTTTTTATAAATAGAGTAATTGAACTGTGACAGGAAGGAGAGTGACTGGAAAGTAAATCCGCTATGTTTTATTGTAATTTATCTAAATAAAATAAAAAACCTACTTTTTCATCCTGTATTTAGTTTTAGCTATGACTGATACAGATGATTCTACCTTTAAAACCAAAATAAATTATTTTTTTAAATTAATTAAAAGGCGTGACCTGAAGGAAATTAATTATAATAGACTAAACAACTCTCAAGTTTTTTGTAAATTTGAGGGAAAAATAGTCAAATGTAAAACAGGAAACTGCGTACATCATGTTCGCCAATATTTCTACAGAACATTTATATATGTAAAACTAAAAAGTTACAAAATTGAATTACTATGTTCTATATTTACAGAAATATTGTTCTCAGTGAGTTAATTCTGGTGACACAAGTACATTTTTCTATAAAACCAAAATAATTTGTCTTATTAATTTAAAATCATCTAATTTATTTAATATAACTTAATCACAACCTTGTGCATGTGCTCAAATGTAATTATAATATTTTTAAACATGTAAACAAAGTCACTTATTTATGCAGCGCATTCCTGGAGACCGTGACCTTAATGGTAAATTGAGCCAAAAAGTTATAAAAAAAATAACAATGAACATATTTAATAGTTTAATTAAATGAATTGTATAGAAAAGAATCTCTTGTTGTTCATGGGCTAAGTTTAAACACACATAGTCATTAATGTTTCTTTTATAATTTGGGTGACTTAAAATTAGACAGTTTTGTGAAATCGACCCTAAAAGCTTCACACGTTAATGTCTTGATGACTCAGTCGGATAGCTACTAACTGAGCAGTGCGAGTCCCCTACACACATCCGTGACTTTTAACAACGTACTGTGTTTACAGCTAAACGAAATTGAATTTTCTCCACAACCACTTGACGTAGTAGTGATAAGTAAAATTTATTTCAAGATAACAGTTATTTTTAAAATCCAAAAATTTGATTTTTTAAACACTTTTTATTGTATAACTTTTGAACGGGCATTTTCTCGAAGATGTGGGTGGTGTCATTTTATTCAGAATTTTAATCTTAAAAAACTAAAAAGTTTTAATAAAAATCATTACAGCTGTTATTGAGAAATTTGGATTTTTCACGTTTTTTGAGGGTAAACTACCCTTAAAAACCAAAAATTCAAAAAAATGAAAAAACGCCTGGAATTATTGTGGGTTTGGACCTACATACCAAATTTCACCAAAATCGGACCGTTGGGGCATTCTCTAGCTCTTACATCCAGACACACACAAACACACACTGGGTATGTAATAAATTATGCAGACCAGCTGTATTGAACAACAATGGTGGCACCTTCTTCTACCTAATCGCCAACTGCGACGATAGAGCCAATGCAGTAAAAGAATGCAAGCTTGCACAGTCACGGGGACCGAAATGGGTGGAAACCGAAGGGAAAGGTTGAAACTGCAAGTTTTTTAAATGTTTGTAACTTAAAAGTGAATACTAACAGTTGTTTTATGAACCTTATAAACAATGTTACTAGGCCTAGATAAAAACACTTGGAAATATATATGGTAAGATTTATTCTTTATTTTCGGTCCTAATGTTGGGTAATAAGGATAGGGAAAGTGGACAGTAAAGAATTTTGGAGACTCTTACAAATTATAACAAATAAATGAAAGCACTAACTTAAAAACACTTTTAATGTAGCCTGTGGTATGTTTATTTTAAGAAAACATACCGGTAATTAAAAAGAGTTATAAGCATAAATATCTGCTAAGGTAAACTGCCTAAATGCCGTAACCTTAAGCATCCTTCAGCCTGGTTAAGTTTATTTTCAACCATTAAACACCTTTCTCCATAAGTAAGGTTGTATGTAGTACTATTTTTTTAATCCTCGTTATTTCCCCTTCAATATACTGTTTTCAAGTGGTAAATAGCTTCAAAATGTGATTAACTATAAAATATTTATGAGAGCAAGTCATTTTTGCACCATTTACATAATTCCGTGAGAACGAAACATAACTCCGTGATATGTCAGCCAAATTCCGTGACCATCCTGCTGTACCCATATTATGGTCAGAAACTTTTTTAAGATGTTACTTTAGCAATATAACTATTTATTATTGCTAAAACAATACTTACAACCATATAAGAAATGTCTTTTACAGGCTGACAACAGTTTAGAGAGCATATTATGTCAAGACTGCATACAGTAAACAATTTCTTCTCATAGAGGAATAAAATAAAGGAAACCCAAATAAAAAAGTTATATTGTATCAAATTCGTTTCATTTTACCAGAAAATAGCCTCTTAAATTAAATCCAAGTTTACACAATACATTAGAACAGCAGTTAAAGTAAGTTACCTCAACATTTATTGCAAAAGGAGAGAACTTTTTCGCTAAGTACTTACATCATTGACTATGGATTCTATAGTATCCATAGTCAATGCTTATATCTTTGGTCAAGAAATAAAAAGAGCATTGACAAACGAAATATTTAAGGTCATTTAAAAATTAAGACAATATTTCTACTCCTACATTGCTTTAATGTGTTAAACATCTTGTTAAAAACCTTGTACGACAAACGTGTTTTCAGTAATGTTAATACCATAATGTCGACCACGGATTTTGGGATTTGTGTATTTTGTGTTATGATTAACACTTTTTAAACTAAACTTGGATCAAAATATGGAAAAAATTAGATATTTCGTTACTAAAAACCACCTCTTCAAAAGCTTTAATCTGTGACTCCAAGCACGGAATTTGAAAAATGCATTATTTGCCATTCAAATCCCGTGACCATTGATAATTGAAAATAAAAAGGTTAGATCACATTTTAAACAATTTATTTATTAAAATCCTTATCTGCAAAATGCTCTGAGTAAAAATATATTTTTACAATTAAAAATAAGTGAAAAGACAAATAAATAACACCCTCAATAATCAAAGCTTAATAAACGTCTTAGTAGATTCTTTGACAAGAATCTTTTACTTTGAACCTTTTACTTTTTTTTTAATTTTTACTTAAGTAAAAATTAAAATATCAACCACGCAGTTTAGTATTTATATAAATTAGTTCTTTATCTATAATTTCATAAATTATAACTAGTTTGAAACGTAAAAAATACTATTTTAATGCATTACTGAACAGGCACATATAAAAATCAATTTCCGTGATCGTTATCACAAGTTTTGAAAATTGAATGATTTATAGTTTAAATCCCGTGACAGTTATTTTAAAGACATTCAGAAATGAAATCGTCTTAATGAAGCAGTTTTAAGATAGAAAAGATTATAAACAATGTTTAAATCGATGAAAACCCACATTTACATGAAATATAGGCCTACAGCGTCAATAACTTATTTGGCTCTCCCGTATCCATGGTAAAGAAGCTAAGAAAGTAAGCACTTCTGCACCGGGCAACGTTTGACCGCCAAGTGACGAAAATTTAGCCGCCGCGTCCTGCCAAGAAACACACAGAGTAGTAAAGTTGTAAAGTTTCTTTGTAAAGTTTCATTACAAAGAGTTTTAGAGTGAAAATGACGTCGTTATTTCGTCGTCGGTTTGCCGATTTTGTCAGTATTCGCACATAGAGTGAGGAATCACGGCGTTTGGTATGTTCACGGCGTTTGGTATGTTCACGGCATTTAGGCAGTTTACCTTAATAAGGTGTAAAAATATAATTTTTTTGGTCCAGGGAATAGAAATGTCAAATTTTAAGAGAATAACCCAGGTGTAGGCTAAGCACCAGCCTAGTATCATAGTGGACCCTATACTGCATTATCATGAACTGTAAGTTACGACCTGCTACATTTGCCGTGCTACCTGTGCTCCCACTCTTGCGACCGGGGTTAATACTGACCCACATAACTGTGGGTAGCAGTACAGACCCAGGGATGGGGCATGGACTGTTAGTATCCCTCAGCAGTAAATGTATTAGGCATACCTTTTGGCAATTAACTTACATCGGGCCTATGCTTTATCTGAACTATTCAACTAGGCCTAGCCTAACATTTTTTTTTTTTAATTCGACAGGGCAAAATCAAACAAAACTATTAAAAACGTCTTTTTAATAGGCTAGCTTACACGAAAAATTAATCATTTAAATGCTGTAAGGTTAGGCATGTGCAAAAGTAATAACTTTTAATTATCAGCTTAACCTATAAACCTGTGAATGTGCTTACCGTTTGAGCTAACAATTTCTTCCTTTTCTGAGATCTCTCCTTTAATTCCCTTAGTTTCTCACTCATTTTGGTTCGTATATAAGATGATTATGGTAATAAATTAACTAAATTCCAAAAAGCTAAGTTTTGCCATTCACCGACAAACAGACCAGTAACTGTCAGCTACGCTACGACCGACCGGGACCGATAACAACACAAAAAAAACTAAACAAACACTTATAAACATAACAACACAACAGCAAGAACAACAAACAACACACTACGAAGAAGAAAACTAAACACTGGACAAGTTCACAAGCACTACCATCGCAAAATTTGCTACTTACAGCCAAGATGACTGTAGTATCACAGGTGAACTACATCCCGTAATAGCAATGGTGTCAGTTTCTGCGACTTCCGTAGATGTCGCAACAGGGTTTTGTTGGTTAAAAAAGTGTTAAAAAACCAACATTTCACTCTTTATTACATGCAAATTAACAACAATAACAAAAATCGTTCTCGTTTGCGTTGGAGATTCTTTGTCCCAACTATTACTAAAATAAGGAATTTCAAAGCAAACTAGGTTAGAATTTATGGTTTTAAATTTACCTTGATTGATAATTGTTAGTTTGGTCATTACCTAATGGTTTGTTATTAACTAATAATCCAAATGTAAAATAGAGTAATATGGTGTCGTTACGATAAATATCGTACCCGTGGCAAGACTGCTTCTTTCTCTTTTTCGATCAGCTGTGTAATGGTAAATATGCTTCTCATACACATGCGGTTACCTCCCGGAAATATATGTATCCGGATGTGTTATTTATTTACTTCCCCATAAACACCATGGGGATGTATGGATTTGTAATTTTGCTGCCATATGGTTGTTGTAAGGAAATACAGTATATAAATATTGACTCAAGGTTAAAGATCATGCAACCCCTAAATACATTTTAAATTATAAACAGTATTTTATCTTAAGGGTTCAATTATTATTTTTTAGTGTTTCATCCTGGCCATTTGGCTTTGGATGTTATCAGATAGGTCGGAAGACATCCGGAATTGCTAGGTATAATTTTGATGGGGGGTTTTTTAGGGAGAGGCAGGAATGCATTACTCACACAGGTGAGTATAAGTAAGTATGTATATATAAATGAAGAATGAGAATGAGAATGTTTATTTCCAGAAAGCAAGTATGTACAGGCACAAGGAAAACGTCATGGATTCAATAAAACAAAAACTTAACCTAAGACCTGCAACAACCATGCAGAGAAAAAAAAATTATCAACATGTTGAATAATTTCTAAAATCTAACAACACTCCATGCAGAGAAATCAAACAGCACTCAGATAAAACTAAATAAAAAAAAATACTTACATTCAACTTGGATAGTACAAAAAACTCATGGACCTTGTAAAGAGGATTAGCCAATAGCAGTTTTTCCACCCCTTTTTTGAATTTTGTGTCCGACAGGTTCCGAACTGTACAAGAAAGATGGTTAAAAAGTTGAAAACGAAAAACATTGTTACTCTGCTTAACCCTACTAAGTCTTACAAATGGCATGTTAATATCATTTCTCCATCTTGTATTGTGGGAGTGGATGTCACCCCTGAGCTCGAGAGTGCCCAGCTTATTCTTGGTTCTTAAAAGGGATTGAAAAATGTACAAGTTGACAACTGTCATGATTGACTCTGACACAAAGATTGGTCTACAATGATCTAAATAGTTAGCACCAGCTAAGATGCGGACTGCCTTCTTCTGAAGGAGCAGGACTCTCTCGACCCCTGGAGACCCACCCCAGAGCCTTAAACCATACAGTAAAATACTCTGAAAAAAGCCATGTAGGCTCTTCTGAGCCAATCCTTAGGTACACGTTCTCTTAAACTCCTCAACAGATAAATGACCCGTGAGAGTTTGCTACAAACAAAACGAATATGACAATTCCAATCAAGCTTAGGATCTAGAAAAATTCCTAATAGTTTTACATTGTTAACTTCTTGATTAACCTGTCTAAGACTAAAAACTATTGACTGGGTTTTAGTTTCATTTAAGAAGAGGCTATTAGTCCGGAACCATGCAGAGACATCATCCAGAGCCAGGGACAACTTTACCCCAAGTTCATCCATTTGACTCCCCACATCGAAGAGGGTGGTATCATCCGCATAGCAAACCACACCATCCCCCAGATGGTGGGGCAGGTCATTTATCATTACATTGAACAAGAGGGGTCCAAGAACAGACCCCTGTGGGACGCCATGAGTCAATTGTCTTACAGCAGAATTCTGACCATTTATACTGACTAGCTGCCCGCGTCCGGCCAAAAAAGATTCCAACAAATCCAGACTTTTATCTCTTACCCCATAGAAACTAAGTTTTGATGCAATAATTTTGTGGTCGACTGTGTCGAACGCCTTGCTGAGGTCACAGAGTGTGGCCCCAGCAAACTTACTACTTCGTACTTATTCAGCTTTCCCGTAGACTCGTGAGTTTTGGGAGCGTCATCCTCTTCTCCTTCTCAGGGGAAGGGTAGGGTTAGGCCTAAGGTGGGTTGGGTTTACCCATTGGCTCTTTGTGTGAAAAAATCATCCAAACTGTAGAAACAGTTTTGGATAAGGAAAAACTTGAGCTCACTCTTAAAATTGACTATCTTATCTATTGTCTGAATCTTTTTTGGTAATGATTGAAAAATTTTTCTGCCAATGTATTGTGGTTTTTTTTCATACAATTTAAGATTGTGCTGCTCTGAAAAATTATTCTTAAATCTAGTGTTGTATTGATGTGTTAAATTTACATACTCAGGAAGAAAAGTTTTAACATATACTGCAATTTCAAAAATGTAAAGACTAGGAACTGTTAGAATCCCCAATGAGATGAAATGATCCCTACAATGTTCTCTTGGGTGGAGTTTGAGCATTGCTCTTAGTGATTTCTTTTGCCATGTGAAAATTTGTTTGAGATTTGTCTCAGAAGCACCCCAGAGCGCGATGGAGTAAGAGATGTGCGACTCGAGTAAGCAGTGGTAAACACCCTTCAAGAGACTCAGGTTCTCCAATGGCCTGAGACTTCTCAGGACAAAGGTCCCCTTTGCCATCTTATCTTTGATCTTCACCAGCTGCTCACCCCAGCTCAAACCATCGTCCAACACCACTCCCAGAAAGCTTGCTGAATTTGCTTGACTCAACTCTGTATCACCAATCTGAAGACTTGGTACTTTGTTATTTTTTGAGAGCCGCTTTTGATCTGTTTGAATACAGAGATAATTGGTTTTGTCTGGGTTCAATTTCAGTCGGTTTTCTTCGAAAAACTGGGCCAGTTCATTTATTTTGAAAAATGATTCTTGTTCAAGGGTATCCAAGTTTCTATTTTTGGTGATAAGGGTTGTGTCATCGGCGAAAATGAAAAGATTTTCTTCTGGTGTTTTGTTTGTAACGTCGTTTATATAAACAAGAAATAACAGGGGCCCAAGTATCGAGCCTTGTGGCACTCCTGCTATAATTTGCTTTTCGGTGGATCTTACTGAAGTTATTCTATTAGTTGTTTCATGAAAAATTTCTGTGACTTGAGTTCTGTTCCCCATGTATGATTTAACCCATTCTATTGCTAGGCCACTGATCCCCAGTCTCATCAGTTTCCTAAGCAATATGTCTGCATCAACACAATCAAATGCTTTAGATAGGTCAGCAAAGCAGCTTATGACTGACTCTCCTGCATCCATTGCATCGATACAGTCGTTTAGAAAATCAATTAATGCCAATTTGGTTGACTTTGATTTGCGAAAGCCATATTGCTTCCCACATAGAAGGTTATTACCCTCCAGGTAGGTCGCAAGCTGTTGGCAAACCACTTTTTCCAATAATTTTGAAAAAATGGGGTGGAGTGATATCGGACGATAGTTGCACACCTCCCGCTCATCCCCCTTTTTGAAGATTGGTCTGATTTTCGCCCTTTTGCAGCCATTTGGGAAGATACCGTCCCTCAGTGAGGTGTTGATTATATTTACCATTGGTTTTACGAGTTCCATCTGGCAATACTTCACCATTTTCATATTTATCTTATCCATTCCTATCGAACATTTAGGTTTAAACTTTTTGAGAATGTTTATTAGGTCATTTTCTGTGATTTCTTTAAAGTTACTTTTTACTCTTTAGTTCTAGCAAAGCCAGGTAAAAGCATCATACACATGCCCCGTAAGTATCTCAACTGCATCAACAGTGCAACGCCCAGGCCTGAAACTGTACTGGGCCGAAGCGAGCAAGCCATTGTTTTTAAGGTAAGGGAAAAGTTGATCCTTTATTACACATTCAAAAATCTTGGAAAAAACTGGTAGTATTGGGATTGGTCTAAAATTCTCAGGTAAATTGATATCCCCCTTCTTATGGATGGGGACAACCCTAGCAGTCTTAAGGACTGAAGGAAAAATTCCTTCCTGTATACAGGAATTTATACACTAAGTAATGTATATTAAGTATATTAAGTAATGTATAGTATAAGTATATAATTAAGTAATTGTAAGTATAAGTATATAATGTTTTGGCAGACCGAGTCCACCGAAAATGCACCAAAAATTTGTGTGGCATCCAGGCGGGGCCCTTCCGAACGGAGGCAGCGGAAAAATGTGTGTTCCACATCGTTGGGAACGCCCGGGCAATAAATGCAGTCCGGTGAACAGGTCTTTCGTATAAGGTATAATTAATTTTGATGGTAAGACCATCAGGGTTGGGTTGTTTAACAGGTAACATATATAAAAATTTTAATTTGTATGAGAGGTTATCTGGATGCATCATGCATGGAATTCTGTCGAACTATAAAAACTATTTGGAATGTGGAATGCTTTAAAAAAAAAAATTCTTTGAATTTGTCGACTTTTGGTTGAGATATTATTTGTTATTTTTTTTAGTTTTGGTCAAGCACTCATTAAAAATATTTTCGTCCCAATTTAAGTATAAAAATATGAAAATTTATATTTATTTACCTAATTGTGCATGGGATTTCACAGCTTCCAAAATAAAAAAATAAAAAAAAGATAAGATCCAAGGTATACTTACAAATTAAGGCCTAGAATAATTTAAAGATAGCCGATCTTTATTAATGTTTTAATTAGACGTGTCGTATTACTTAATCCTATACTCTTATTCCTATACTCTTATACGAGCAATGTTTGCTTGTTTGCTTGCTTGCACAATTATCTCAAAAACGGCTCCGACGATTTCCTTCAAATTTTGGAATATGGGGGTTTTGGCCACCAGAAATCGATTGGAGCTGGTCCCATAGCTGGGAAAAATCCGGTTTTCGCGCTAGAGCCCTTCAAAGATCCCATGTTATCCTTATGGAAATTTTTTAACTGAACAAAAATCAGCTGATAACTGTAGATAAAATAAACCAATGTGTTACATCTTTAACCTGTGGTTTTAGGAAAATCATACCAATGTGCAGCAAACCTTCCGCCTGGCGAGTGAGCGGAGCGAACGAGCTTTGTGTGAGAAACGAAAGTAATAATTTTACCGAGCTTAAGCTCGGTCCCCCTGGTACTAATCATAAAACAACTACTGGGTTGACTACAAATTAATAGAGGCCCAAGCAGATTCAATAGTTTATTAAGCAGATTAAACGTAGATCAAACAAACTCAACAACACACTATTTATAAAACCATTCAGTGCAATAATTCTAGGTACATGTTTGCATGAGTATGTATGGTTATTAATTCTTCTACACTATAAAAAAAACTATTTCTATCCAATAGTAGTGGTGATAACATACTTTCGAATGAATTGATTCAATAATAAATTTTAGCAAGTCTTACTCTTACTCTGCTGCTATCTTCTGTCTAAAAAGTAAATTAAAATGCTTTATGATTGAACTCTGAAAGGTCATTCTTGCTCTTATGTGTGGAAACCAGGTGGGTTTCTGGAAGACGTATGGTTTTATTTTTAAAACATGATATACTTAGCAAATTGATTTAAAATCATTTTATAATTAAAATGATATCTTTATTAAATGGGGTATTTGCATTCTTTTCCTAACTCGTGAATAATATTCTAGCTCTGTCTCTAAAAGTTAAAAGACGTCTTCCAGAATCCCATAGAAAGTCGCAAACGTCTAAACTGCTGATGATAGCTGATATGGCTGCCGTCTGCCGTGTTGTCCGAGAAATGTCATTTTGGTTTTGTTGAAGTTTTTGTTATGTTTATAGAATGTTAATGTACTTTTATTTAATCATATTATAATTTAGTGCTTTGTGTTTGGGACCTTAGGATGGCACAAGAAACAGATGAAATAAATCTAACTCCTCAAGAGCTGCAAGTTTTATCGGAACTTGACAGGTAGGTAGAAATGGCTGCTTAACTTTTTACGGCAATATCGAGAAATTAAAAGAAAAACTAACGTTTTTGGATGATACCAAATCAATATTTATACGTTTACATAAGTTATGCATTTAGTTCAATCTAAATCAATATTAACTTTGCTACTGTAAGTATTTTGTGAGGGGGCGTAACCTCTTGAGTTTCTGTTCTGTATATACAGGTTAGGTTAGGAAAAAAATAACATTAAATGTAGACTTATGCCCAAGTTTCCGAGTTCGAATATTGTAATAAAGTGTCCTCATTGAATATTCAGTCCTGCCCAGACACTGTACTATCCAAATTTTTTTATTACGTTGGCCCTAAAATACTATAAAATGTAAATAGGTCACCACATACTTTACCTTCTTAACCTACTTTCAAATTGATCATTAATTGTTTAGGCTATATTGTCTTTGTGTTGTAATTATACGAATTTGGCTTGTTGATTTAAATACCAATATTTTTCTATATACACAAACCTAGGCCTAGAATGTAAACTTAACTTATGTTTCCCAGTTTTTACACATGTCAATTCTTACTAATTAAAAGACTTGAATTGGCTTAGCCTATTATGCTACTTGGTTCGGTCCTTGTCAATACTACTGGAATAATACTAAAAAAAATAAAAAATAAAAACAAATCCCATAAACTTATACGCCAGTTTTACAAACATATTTTAGAATAGGGCCTCCCATTTTGAACAAAATTACATTCTTCTTAAAGTTGAAAAACTGGCTGGGTAGCTGAGTGGTTATAGTGCTCGCCTTTAAATCCAAAGGGTGCCGCTTAGATCCTGAGGAAAGTTAGTGGCTTTTTTAAAGAATTTATTCCGGACCCAGTTGCCATTTATTTGTCATTGGCCTTATTAATTAATGATGCTTTCTAACAATTGGTCGATGTTAGATAGTAACAAGTCTGGGGTTTGGACCGTTCCACGTCAAAACGTTAAAAAATGCTACTGGCGTAGATAGACACAAAAAAGTTTCAAGATAAGTTTGATTGTCTTCTTGATATCTTACAGCATCGATTCCCATCCTTTTTCTTTAGGTGGCACACTAACTTAACCCTCCAAAAGTTCAGTGTTACCAACCCCTCCAACTATTACACAAATTTGTGAGTAAATTTGATTCTACACTACTACAGAATTAAAATATGTAGCCTATCGATATATCGATTGAATAGGATAAAAAATTACTGTCAAATACAAAATTTATTCTAATCTTACAAACTAACGTTTCTAATTTATTCATTGTGAAAAGCCACCGAAATTGCGTACTATTTATTAAAAATGGTTACATACCAATTTCCGTCACAGCAGTCCATAGGGGCCTACTTGGTCAAAAGTGGATGACCCGGATTTTAACCCTACTGGGTCATAATCATATAATATGTTTGTGCGTGTAGTCATGTGTTCAAAAACTGTGTTAAGTTATTTGTCTTTTGTAAATCTGACGAAGTCATCAAGACCGACAAATTTTAATACGAGTCCCTGAATGGATATGATTATGACCCATTAGGGTCGAAATCCGGGTCATCCACTTTGGACCAAGTTTAGACTGCTGTTATGACGGAAATTGGTATGTAACCATATTTTAATTTTAATAACATTATTAACCTAAACTTATCTCTATTAAGATGAAGAACCATCCTATGTCCAGGAAAGTTTGAATGCAAGAGTAAGTTAGACCACATTAAAAGTAAGATAGGCTACTTGCATAGATACAGTAATTGTTCTTATATTCTACGTACGTTATTTTGTGAAAACTTTTGTCATTATGATTACCGTATAGGCCTAGTAGTATTTTGGTTTAGTTGATATAAATTATCTTAGGTTATGTACTTGTTTTTGATTGTATCGCTCCAAAATGAACAAACCAGGAACGAGGCTGGGTTGAAAAAAATTAAGTTTTTAGGCCATAATTAAAAACCATTTGAAATTATGGTGAGAGGAATGTTAACCTTTGGGTTTAAATGACTAGAGATAGACCAATACCTATAGACCTACTGGTATTAACAATTGTTTCAATGCCTTTACGAGCAGCACGTGCAGGAATACCTGCTAGTCTACAAAACAATCGTGTAGAATTCTTGCTAGATTACATGCCATCTTGAGACCAATGACCACGCAAGACCAATGATGAGTAATGTACATAGCAGTTCAAGCCAGTCCCGCCATGATAGTACAGAAGAACCTTGATAGTTCAACTCTCAGTAGTCCAACACAGTCCGTGACTACTTAGCATGTCAATAACGACTGATAATGTCCATGTTTATAAGTGGTAAAAATGAAAATGAAAAAAAAAAATAGCGAAAGATTTTAATTTTGGCTATGTTATAGTTTAATCAAGATGTGTTTTTATTAAAATTTAGTGTTTCCTAGATTCAACTCATGATTTTTATGCTCCCTATTGTAAAATTTCCCATTTACTCCCAATAGTTAGACTTTTCGATAGTTCGACACTAAGCTCCCAAAGAGTCAAACTATCGAGGTTCTACTGTCCTGTTTACAGAAAGGCAACATTATGATTATGAGTTCCGAAACCTTTAATGTTTGCTGTTCAAATAAACTTAAAATAAGTTAGACCTAGTGTCATTGAGAAACAAGTTTTAAATGTTGAATGAGTATGGGGCATAACATTACGACGATGACAGTACTATTAAAAATAATAATAATTTTCTTTATTATCAGTACCAGGGCACCGAGCTCTGCTCTAGAATAGTATATTGTAAAATGTTTTAATTAAAAAGTTTTCATTAATTTCAAATTGAAGATTATGTGTAGGCCTAACCAACAATAACGACTAATGATCCTCATGAATTCAAAACCCCACTACTAAGAAATAAAATATGAGCTTCTAGTATCATGTCATAGCAAATAATGTTCACAAGACAACTTATTATCTTTTTCATTTTCCTAAATATCTTGGGGAATTTTCAATTGAGGAAGTGCTCAATTTGTTGTCTCATCAGTTCTAATCGTATACAGTATAAATGAATTCCAGTGTTGGGCTCTTATGTACCCAAATTGGAACCAAAAACATAATATTGTTTAGAGCGATTCTTTAACTTACTCAAAGATCTAACTCTGTCAAATAATAACCGTTGTACAAAATTTAGTTTGAAGATTGTGGGCTTAATTTTAGATTCAGTATAAATCTTGATCATACAAACTTGTAACATATATTGATGTAGTTTATTAAGACCTTTTTATGATTTAAAGTCTGATAAAAATCAATCGAGATGGAATGTTATAACTGAAGTTTATCAATTTATAATTGCTATCTCCTCTGTTAGTGGGAATCAGCCGATCTACTCACAAGTCCAAACCCCTGCAATGTGCAAGCTCACACTTGATTTTCTAAATCATCTGGCTTCTAAATAAACACACTCCAGTATTCTCTTTTTGTTTCTGAATTGAGTTGTCAAGAAAAGAAACTAATAGTTGCATATCCTTTAACAGCTTATAGAAATTGTTATCTTCTGTTAGCACCATGTATTTTAAAAATATATTTTTATTCATATATTTATCTATGTTTACTTTTGTTCTCCACACAATACAAAATAAAATCTTCCGATCAGGTTAAGAATATTCCTTAAATGAAAGTTTTGGTATGAACCAGACCACATAGTTATTTTGAATACCTAGTTAAAATTAACGGGACTCATATTTTGTAGACAGCGTTCAAAATATCTGATTGCATAAATTCTTATCTTAGGGCGAAAAATGTGTTTGATAGACATTTTACGAGATCACCTAAACGTTTCAATCGTTTTATTTAAACCATCCTTATTTCATACCTAAGAATGGCTAGGATTACCATTTATTCACCTTCCGTATCGCTTTATGGGTCTTCCTTTTGGAAATACAGTAAACTTACTCAAATTCGGCATCCTACGATCCGGTACATGACCAACTGTGAAGCAAATTTCCAGACCATGACTCACATAGTCACTGACTGCCCATTGAGTGCTTTCCCTGAAGAGTTGATCGTCTGCATTGTGCAAGTGAGGCTTGGCTACAATGAATGGGTTAGCGCCCTGGATTTAGCTTTATAAAGAGAGATCTAAAATGTTTATTTTAGTTGAGTTCTAAATGTGCAATGCAGAGTATCTTTTATATTTCTTTGAAGTTGGTGGCTGTCTATGAAAGCCATACGATGTCTATATATTTTTTTAATTTGATAAGTAAACCTCCTCTAGTTCCGCATTCTATGATCTGGCAGGCTTGATAATCCATCACAACTTTCAGAACAATTTTTATTGATAACTTAGGTATAAAAATATTAGTGAGTGTTAAAATTTGTTTTTGATCGGAAGTCGAGTGGGAATAACACTGTGCCATACAAAACAATCCGGAATGCCTAGAGGAGAGACGAGTCGTAGTTATTTGAGATTGGGTAATATTGGATAATCCTCATTTTAGTTTCATAATCATGTACACGGCATTTTTCATTACAGCACGGTATGTTAAATAATGTTTTTATATTGTCAGTAGTAAGGATGTTTAAAGAACAATACCCCCTTCGCAGCAGACCTGTGTACTCAACAAATTAGAGTAGACAAGTGATGTCGGTCTATAGTAATATTTTGTATTATGTTTGTTTGCTATAGACCGACTGTCTCACATATGTGTTATGAGTTGGATGACTGGGAAATAAATGAAAAATAGTTTTACTACACAAAAAAATACTAAAATATACAGGACAATGTGTCACACAATAAAAAACGCCATGTGGAATGTGTAGTAAACAATCACTAATGGCAACATGTGAGCAGACAAGATGGTTAACTTAGAAAATCTGTAAAAATTAAAAATTGAGGTCGTACCCAGAGACCAAGCGACACACGTGTGTCACACATTCCTATAGACCGATAGACAGGTTTTGGATCGATTCAGTAGTCCGAACGGGCGTGGGGAGTCATTTAACTGAACCGTTTCTGCGTCCCATATGTGTGTCGTCGGTTCACTGGAAACACATTGAGCGACACTTATATGTAACGCTGGTCTATAATTCAAGGTTTTTTTTTTTAACATTACGTCACATATGTGTGATGTTTGGTAGCCAACCTGTTGAATGACTTCAGTTAAAACTGTTGAATTTTTAAAATTGAGGTAGAAAAACCCCTTTTTGACCCGTTTTAAAACCCCACTACCATAATCCGATCATGCTGGTGTACGAACTCATGAAAATAGACCTGGTCGTACACCACCATAACAAATTTAATCAAAATCGGACTTTCACATAGATGTTCTATATATAAATGATCAAATGGTGTTTTTGTTTTCTGGGGACCTCAAAATGTAAAACTAACATGGTCCTCAGGGCCGGATTATCCACTAGGCCAACCTAGGCCATGGCCTGGGGCGTCAGCCAGGGGAGGGCGTCAAATGGGCCTTTATTATACAACGTTTTAGTCAAAAAATATTTAACTGCAAATAAAATTTAGTTCTGGGGTTTTGACATTTTTAAAATTATATTCTTTAATAACAAGAGTAAATAGAATATTCGGCAAAATATACAGAAGAAATATGTATTAGGCGAGCTAGGGGACCCCTAAGTTGCCGGGACCAGAGGGTAGAAGCGCCCCTGATTTGCCGAAAAGAGTGTCCCTGATTAGCGGTCAAGAGCATCACCCCCGACTGGCTGTATATATCCCCTCTAATCGACGGTAAATAGCACCCTTGATCAGAGTTAAATCACGCCCTCGGCCGGTGGTAAACATAACCTCCAACCGCCGGTAAAGAGCGCCCCTGCCCCTGATCAACTGTAAAGAGCGCCCCCAATGTGCTTATTTATAGCAACTGTGATCAGCGGTAAAGGGCGCCCCCAACCAGTGGTAAATAGCGCCACTTTGCCTGGACCGTTGCCTTTTAAGGTTTCCTTGACCTTGTTCCTTTGGCCCTGGATTTAAATTTATTTCTTTATTACAATTATATAATATTTGATTTCAGATATGAATACAGTGGTAAAATGGTACATTAAAAATTATGCAAAAGGATTACGTCCACGGATTAAAGTGACTAAAATGCTGATCATCACATTCGTTAAATAGTTCTGTGGTTTTACACTACAGCCAAAGTAATTAGAATTAAAATAAGCCCATAAATAGGCTTATTTTGGGGGGGGGGGGGGGGGGGTGTAATTGTGACCTATGGCCTAGGGCGTCAAAAAGTGTTAATCCGGGCCTGATGGTCCTGGGCTTAGGTCTTACCATGCTTATCACCTTACAGTCTATTCCCTGCCGTCCCATAGCTTGATCATGTTATTTTCACATGTCACATCCTTGTCACAGACATCTGTGCCGAAACATATAACTTACTCCAGCAATCATTCTGTAGGAGCAATTCTTATCAGCTGTTGTCAAATTGAACACACTATTAATACGTCCAATATAAGAATTCATTGAAGCAGCCAAAAATTGCAAATTTTTTTAGTATTCAGCATTAAACATTTTATTAACAACAAAGTAATATTGTAATTGTTTTTGAAATTTTCTCAGAATTTTTTTTTTTTTACTTAAATGTGATGGTAAGTTTTAATTAATTATTTATTTTTATATTTCTACTTTTTGTTTACATATGTATACCTCATAGGCCTGTCATCTACATATTAATAGGGAAGCATATTTCGTTTCCTCCTTTTTTTCTCAGCTCATGTGCATCGTAGGAGAAATCCGAGCATACCGGTAGAAAGGTATAATCCTGTAGATGAGCAGAATCCCATTCTAATTCTCATTGGACTCCAGGGCTACGCCCCTCAGGCTTTCAAAGTTCCAATGTTAACCTTATAGAGGAAAGATAATGGATTGAATCATAGACAGCTGTTTTCCAGTTATAAAATGTTTTTAAACTTCTTGGATCCAGACCAACTGAAATTTTGATAGAATTTCGATTAGGAGGCGATTTTTAGTACTTATAATTAATTCAATATCTCATATTCATGTAAAACTAATTAATTCAATATCTCAATGTAAAACTAAGTTAGAGGAGTAAAAAAATTATTATATTATATATTTTTAACTGCCCTTCAAAACTAATAGGCTTCCCTCTGAAATTTAAAAAAAGTAAGGTTCTACTGTATAATAATTCAAGAATTTTTCACTTTGACAAAGACACGGCTTCCTGGACCCTATATTATACAGTACCTGTAGTGTTCGAGCTTGGTTCATGCATTGTCCAGAGAACAATTTTTTTGTTTTCAAACCTCATTCAAAGTGGTTGGCATATCAGCTTCATAAGAATGACTGACTGGTAGTGGTGTATGACAACAGTTATTTAACGCCAATCAATTATCTACTGCATTTACATACAATTGTCTTCACACTTTGCTGAATATGTCACATGCTGGTTGTGACTGTACTATAATATCAACATCACATTCATAACCCACAAAATTGTCGACTTTTCTATCAAGTAACCCCAGTATCAAGTACAACTGATAAATTAGATTTTCAAAATGACATTCCTTACATGTTTGGGCAAAAGGGGTTAAGTCAATGATAGCAAACTTTAAAGTCAAGGAAACACTCAAGAATACAATAACTATCCCATTCCTATCTATCAAAATTAGTTTAAACCTTCATCGTAAAATCTATACTAATTTAATACGCTAAGGGTATTTTTGTCTTGAGAACTCCTCCTATAATTTTCAACAGATTTTTAAGTTTTTGGTGTCATTGGATAGGGCTTGGTCTGTAGTTGTTTCCGCCAAAAACTGATAAGAATCAGACTGAAAATAAAGACGCTATCCACCATTGAAATCTCAAAATTTCCCATTTAAATAACATTGGTATTGATTAAAGCATTTTAAACATCTGTTAATAATCAGCTGTAAATATGTGTAGTTTTGATGATTAAAGATATCCACAATATTGGATTGGTCGGATGTCATTGATTTAAATTTAAAAGTAACATTTGTATTGTACTAAAATAAATTGCTCGATTTCGAGCAACACGTATACTAGTATGAATAATTGTCCTAAACTTTAAAAAATCATTTATTTTGTTTAGTTTTGGTTTTACAGAATTTAAATGTATTTAACTCCTTTTGACCGATGACTTAACCTCTTAGGGCCGCTTTCCCCAACTCAGTTTAAACTAATCCAGAAAATTGTCAATGTAAAATCATATGGCAACATCTGGTTTAATCTTGAGTTTTGGTTTAAACTAGATTTGGGAAAGCGGCCCTTAGTGTCACGACTTAACCCCATCTGATCCAACAAAATCTATCAATATATTAATATGTTGTTAGGTTTATTGCCACCCCGCGTAGTTTGCTACCATTGTTACAATTTATTAGCGCAACAATGGTGGCAGGTCCACTCTTGGTTGGCAATAACAGTGCAACCTAATACTGATTAAATTAATGTATCTCCGTTGTTTATAAACCGATTTTCATAATTTTGGTGTCATCGGATAGGAAATTGAATCGTCTACATTTTTTATTAGTTAAAAAAAATTTGTTTTCATGACAAGTTTTTTCGTAATTGAAGTTTAAAAAGTTTAAATGGCCGCCATTTGAAATTTAAAATTGTATGAAGTTGATATTTTTTTTTAAATTGAACCTTTACTACCTTAAGTTACATGTCGAGTTTCAAAGCAATTGGTTTAAAAACGTCTGAGATAAAAAATGTTTTGTGAAAAATACAAAATGGCGGATATCAAGGTAAATATGCATTTTTGGATATACCTTCATATGAACTTTTTTGCTCATTTTTACTCAACTAACCATATTATGAAGTTTGGTGATGGACTTTAGGGACACCCTGTAAGTTATATGTTTTTTTTTTCATTTAATTTTTGTCTTATTTACAGTTCCTAGAAGAAGTGATAGTGTTGACTGATGTGCTTCCTCACACACAGACCTAGTTGTCTTGTGAGGAATATTTACATAAATAGTACATTTATGTAAATAAATGTAAATATAATGGAAATAAACGTATTGTATTGTATTGTACAGTACTTTATACTCATCTTTGATTTCATATGGCTACATGCTAATCCCATGATAACTATACTTTCACATAAAATAAATAAATAAATTTGTTGTGGAAAATAAGATAAACAAGAGATCGCCTTCTGATCGAAATTCGATCAAAATTTCAGTTGATCTGGACCCAATAACTTTTAAAACATTTTATAACTGAAACATCTGTTCTCCCTATTTTTCTAGAAGTTATTTTTACAACGGCTATCAGTCAATCAATTATCCATACTCCATAACATTAACACGTTCGCGGCGGCGAGGTTTTTGCTCGAACCTCATCACCATCCTGAATGTAAAAATTGTAAAACCCACCGTAGCAGCTGCACTGCCCAGTAAAAACAAAAACCCACGTGGTCCCGAAATACATTGTACTATTGAGCAGCGCTGTGCAAAGTTTCAGATTTCTAGGTCAGATCCTGGCTTAAAAATAAATCATATTGTAAAGCAGTGCAGCTTGGGAGCGATCACACCCATCAGGATGGCATTAGGGTTCCGCGTGCGAGCGATTGCTCCCATGCCGCCGCGAACGTGTTAACATTGGAACTTTGAAAGCCTGTGGGGCATAGCCCTGGGGTCCGATGAGAATTAGAATGAGATTCTGCTCATCTACAGGACTATACCTTTCTAACGGTGTGTGCGGATTTCTCCTATGACGCACACAAGCTGAGAAAAAAAGGAGGAAGAGAAACATGCTTGCCTATGAATATATAGATGTTCCAGTTGTGTATGTACCTATGGTACTTTAATAGTAAATGCAGTGGAGAGTTTCTGTTATAGTAATATAAATAAAAAATTGTTTCAATGGTTTATAATTTATTTTTGACTGTGACTGTGGTACAGTTTTGACTTGAAGTTGTGTAGGCCTAGTTATATAAACTAATTTATAAAATTTAAAATTTAAAAAATTTTCAAATGTCTGACAGATTGTTCATTTTTCTACCTTGTAAGTGTACAACTGAACTTAAGTAAAACTGTAAAAAATTAATTTTTCTTACATTTTTTTAAGTTTAAACAATATAAAGATTTATTTACAAGAAAAATAATAAATTTAATTAATACTAGGGATTGCAGACTAGTGGTGTTGGACAACATTTGAGTTGATCTATACCAAATATATTTTAAAATATTTCATTACTAACTGAAGCGTATGTTCTTTCTGATTTGCTAGCATTTGTTATTTCAACAGCGATCTAATGATTTAATCAATTAAACTTACCCTCCTTCCATTAAGTTAACATTGCAAATTTAAAAGCCTGTTAGTTGTTGCTCTAGGAGCCAATATGAATTATACCGTAATGGGTTTTTGCTCATATACAGGACACTACCAACAGTATGCGCGTTGTGCAGTGGCATATTCTGCTGTTGAATATCCTTTGGGAACTTTATACTGTATTTGCCTCACGTCACAGTGCACTGGCTGTCAGTTTTGCCGAGGCCGTTTCGCTATTGCCAACTTTCAGTTAGCTTTCAAACCCTGGAGGAAGTGATACATTTTTTTTGTCAAGATGCTTTGAGAACGTTCTGGAAGCATCTATGCAGTTGGATAGAAGGATTCTGGAAGGTTCTAACTAACTGCATGGGTGGTTCTGGAAGGTTCTATCCATCTGGATGGAAGGTTCTGGAAGATGATCCAGCATGATGGCGGAGCAAGATGGAAGAATGGGAGCAGTGCACTGGCTGTCAGTCTTGCCGACGCCGTTTAGCTATTGCCAACCTTCAGTTAGCTTTCAAAAGTTCTAGAAGTTTTTCTTTGTGCACCGCCACTTCCGGCATAGTTGATAATTCATGCAAGAAAAGTTTGCTCAACGTGCTGTTGGTTAGGATCCTGGGCCATCTCTTGGGAGATGACAGGTTTCTTAGTCGTTATATTCATGCTGCCCGCTGAACCGGATTGTCTCAACCTAGTCCACTGAACAACTTGGCCTGACTGCTGCGCCACACTCCTAAGGCAAGGATGGATGCACACTTCCTCCTGCATATATTTTTCTTAATGTTATTTATTACTCTGTGCCTTTATGTGAATGTTCATAATTATTTATTTATTCATTGTTTATCTGCATTGTGATTGGTGGCCACCTTACATTTAAATTATCGAACCATAGTTTACTTTCCGATATGAGTTAACAAGAAAAAAACATTTTATTTTAATTTAGTTAAATCCTTAATTATTGTAATTGCCAACTAAACTTCCTGTGATTGCGCAACTGTTTAATATTTATAATTACAAATAGATTGTAACCTTTTATTTATGAGTTTTATTTAAGTGTCTGTGAAATCCAGTATGTATATAAAATAAAATAAACAGATTCTGATTGCCAGCTCTTGAGTGTTTCTTGGATCCTCCTTTTCCGCTGTTCCTTGGACCTGCCTCTACCTTTGGCTTGCTTCCAAGGGCTTCACCCTGTTGAAGGTATTAAGATGGTTGCAGCGGATTTCTCCTGTGATACACACAAGCTGAGTAAAAAAAGTTTCATGCTTGCCTGTAATATGTAGACAATTGAATCATAGACAACATTTGTTAGTAAAACAGATGGGCGAGATTTGTTTCGAAAATATTATTCATTACTATAGTTATTTTATTAGAACAACATAAAGTAATATTTTGACGTTAAACCTCTTGTGGTGTGTTACTAAAGCAACTAAACGTAACAAGAAATTATTACAGTACCAATAAAGGTTATTTTTAGGGTTACCATGTGGTAGTTAGTGAAAAGGTTGAGATTTTGTTTAAGTGACTAAACCGCTTACGGTGGAGTGGAAAGGGGAGTGCTTGAGCCAGTTAAAAAAAGTAGCAATTAGACCATTTTAAGTAAGCATTTGTGTGTTACTAAAAATCTTGGCAAGTGTCCGATTTAGTATTCTTAATGATTTATTATTAATCATTGAAAAGTACCCCACTCAACTGTTTGTGGTTATGTTGATGGAAATGCCAAGCCTTGTACTGATAGCCGTAACTAGAGATGTGCGATCCAGTGACTTTCAAATATCGGTGACTTCAGTTCCAGTGACAAGGAAATATCGGTGACTTCAATCGGTAACAGGAAAATCAGTGACAGAGCCGCGAGTGGTGGGGAGAACCAGCTACCGCAGCAGTCGCGCCACTGAGTAAATGGATTTTCGATATTTTTATTTCAATGACAAGTTACCAAATTATCTGAGTAACAAATTACTGTTAATGACTGTTGGAAATAAAGAGATACACGACGTTAGCGATTTTTGAGTCTACATGATTTCGGATTCCATTACGATGCGGCCCGTAACCAGCGTTGTAAATACCGTAACGATAACGGCTCCAGTGGAGCCATCAGATCGCGCCCTCTGATTGGCCGCTTTGTCGCCGATATTTCGTGGCACTGAATCCAAAAGTTCTTCAGTATATCGATCGGAGACAGCGACCTGGGCCTGGCGCTGTTGCTGGGAGATCAGTGACAGAGCCAACGTGCTAGTGCCTGATTCCACCCGAACCATTACGACGTGGCCCGAAGCGAAGGCGAAGGCAGCCTCGTGACCACGCAGCGTGGTGATCGGTGACCGGCACGGCGACCGGTGTCGTGTAGCAACGGATTGGGTGCCTGCGTGGTGGTGTTCTGCGCCTGTCACTGAATTTGCTGTCACCGATTGCTCGAGTGCCTTGTCACCGAAATATCGGCGACAGAGAAATATCGGTGACTTTTCACCGAAACAAAAATATCGAACATCTCTAGCCGTAACCATTCGTTCCTTCTCCTCCGGGCCGACCCGGGCCCGCCCGTGCGTCAAATTGGGGCCTACAAAAACTAACCTCCATTCCATTAGTATTCACAGGCCCTTCGAGTCTACTTCGAAAATCTTTGAAGTTTCCCATTGTAAATACTTGATAACAAAAAGTACTGTTAATAATAAACTAAATTTCACATCAGTACATTTGTCTTTATAACACAATAGATTAACAATCTGAATTTAAATATTTATCTGCTCTGAAAAACGATTTTAACTCAATATTCTTAATATTTAATTCAGTGTCAGAAGTAAAGCCCAAAAAAGAGGGGACTTCCAGTTTTATTTTTAAATTTTCCGGCATTAAAAATTTACCCTTAAAATTTGGTATTCTCTGGGGAAATCCAATGATATGGTAACCCTAGTTATTTCTTAATTGTATTTTGATTTTTGTGAGCATCAGGTCTTCTCATACCCATTGCATATTTCCTCTTGTTCTCAAACTCAGTAGACTGTCTTTCGTCATTCCAGGAGGAAAGGGTACAATCTGTTTTGTGTAATAGAAGATAAGCTATTGTTATATTATACCCTACTAACACTTTCCTGTGATAAGAGGATACTAAAAACTTAATAATAAATTTGGCTGAATGAATTATAATTGAATACAGTATTTAATTAGGTCACTCTATATTAGCAAAATAGTCTTGAAAGTGTTAAACTGGATTGGTTAACTTTTTCGTAACAAAACTTTTTTGTTTCAGCCGACAGTTTGGTTTTTTAAAGTTGAACACTCCAGAGCAGAGCAAGAAGAAAGAGCTAGTTGTTAAGGTAAGCTTTTTTGCTTAAAAGTAGAGGTTAGAAATTATACATATTAAATTTTTATCATATTTATTGCTCTTAATTATATTTTTTTGCTAAACACTAAATAATTTGTATTATAAAACTTTTAAAAACTGTATATTTAGTTCAAAATTCCGTGAAAATGGTACAGTAAAAGCCCTGGCCACTGTCTTCAGGAAATTAAACATTGTGTTGCGTTTCTCACAGCTGAAATGGACACAAGTTATTTAGTTCCATGTTAAATCACTAAAATTTGTCTGTTCCATTGTGGTTCCATTTTTATGTTATGACCTTTTTCACAGCTGATTCTAGGCTAAAACATTACATTGGTATAATCACCCAGTAGATCAAGCTTCATCGCAAACAACCCCTTTCTGTATTATAACAACATTTGACTGATTATAGTAACTAAACATAACAAAGGACTAATTGGGTGTGTACGCAAATTTTCATAGTTACACCCTAATGGTTCATCTTCGCTGGTAAATCCAGCCATTTAGAAATCTGGCTGGCTGTCCAGTCCCAAGGTGGCCAGATTTGAGGATGGCTATTGTATTTTGCTACAATGATTATCTTTTATATGATTAATTTTCATCAGATTTTTTCATGCTCCTAAAAAATACTGGTAAAATGTTTAGGTATAGATGGTTGGGAATGTTTCTGCATACATTATTAATCATTTTGTTACATTTATAAAATAATGTACCGTAGAACTTTTTATTTACAATTAATTGTAGAAACCATATCCACAATGACAAATGCCATCAAAAACAACCTCACTTCTCAAGTTGTAAAGTTCCTCAGTAGTTATATTTGCTTTCAGGCTGTTAAATATCTAGAGCGTATGATAATTCAAGCACAGGAAGTGAAGGAACGGAACAAAACATTGAAAAAAGATGAGTCAACAAATAAACCATCCGAGAGCCCTGACTCGAACCTCAAGGAGATCAGCATTGATCCCAAGACATACTGCAAACTTGGCCACTTCCATCTGCTGCTGGAGGACTACTCTAAAGGTAACCCCCCCCCCCCAAAATACCTTAAACCCCCTCCAAAACTACCTTAAACGTGCCCGCTAAACTACCTTGTTAATGTGTTACGTTCATTGCTAAAAATTATGAGTATTACGACCCTAAAATGTTAAAAAATTATAATGTGATTACTTATTCAAAAATGATGACAGGATGTCCAAAATGTTGATTCTAGATGTCTCAGTGTCGATTTTGGTTGAAATTGGTGACGTCACGTCCGGGGCGAGAATTCACGTCCTTAGGTCCTGGTGCCGGTCCTTGTCCAATCCCTAACTACTTTTCAGCCCCACACGCCCACAGTCACACAATAATACTAAAAAATGATGTCAGGATGTCCAAAATGTTGAATCTAGATGTCTCAGTGTCGATTTCGGCTGAAATTGGTGACGTCTCGTCTGGTGCGGAAATTCACGTCCTTAAGTCCTGGTGCCGGTCCTTGTCCAATCCCTAAATACTTTACAGCCCCACACGCCCACAGTCATACTCCCAGAGCTGGAGTCTTAATCCTCCTCATTCTCAGAAAACACGTTTCCTCAGAAAACCTCAATCAATTCACTCTCATTGAGTAGCTCCATTGCACACAAACTACGTCAACACTCCACACAACACAGTAGTTACGTAAACAACGCACTGAGAAAGAACGGAATGGCCGAATCGGAAGCGAAGCACGCCAAAAGTTAGAGTAAACCAAGCACACAACGCGGGAATCGGTCACAACGTTCCCCGAACGACGCTGGCATGGGAGGGGGGCGACAAATCCCGCCCCGCGCAAATGGGGCCAGCTACACGGGGTGTAAATTCCCGCTCCGGGCAATGAACGTGTTGAAGTGGTGTGGCATCGTAGTTCCTAAGAAATGTCTTAAATAATGTTATTGCCCTCTATAATCAAACACATTTTCTTTTGAAAATCCAACACTTTCACTTAGAATTACACACAATTCCATAGTTATTGGGCTTTTACAGTTTGATAATCTTTGATAGACTATGTTCAATTCTTCACTCGGTACCCGATTCCACAATATTGGTTAATCACCATTCCACTGCTAGCTTTTCTCTTGTCCAATTATGTACTTTTTTACTATAACGGTTGAAACCAATTTACAGAACGTCATTTCACACAGTTCAAGATGGTTTACAAGCAAAAAAGCAATAGCCTAACACTACAGATACAATAAGAAATAAACTGGCGCAAACGCAAAATGCACATTATTTTGTAATATATTTCGTTCTGTTTGTTGAATCTCACATACAGTACAATTTGAAGAAATTATATTACCTACTTTAATGTTAATATTTTAACAAAATGTATGTTGATTATGTAGACAATCTATTTTTGTTTACTATCTGACTTTAAAATTCATCTGCAAGAAATCAGCTATTAATTTACAATTCACATTTAAAAATCTTATAATGAAAGTTGGTCAACATTTTAAAGCACCCTCTACAAATAAATGATGAAGGCTAGGGGGTTGAAGTGGGAAACGAAATGACCTTTTTATTAATCATCATTCGCATTCGCACACACGCTAGATCATAAGCTTTAAAATTACAACTCCATCTTAAAAATCGGTTTAGTAAGTCGCGAGAAAAAAGGATGTATTAGTGTAAATCCATATTGAATCAAGAAGATAGATAGGCCTAAGTGTAGGTAAATAATTAGTAACAATGAGAAAACTGTAATAACAAGATAGGCAGTTATTAAAAAATAAATCATGTAATAATAAACCATTGGGAGATGCTGATATTACACTGTCTGTCAACTTGAGGGCTGGAGCGACAATACCTAAGTACATTGGCTTTACCTATCATATCCGTACCACCAAATGTGAATAATCGAGAATGAAATGTGTTTAATTTAAAAAGTGTACACGTTTCAAACAATTTGACGTTATAATAATTAGGCCTGCAGTATAATTATTGATAAGATTGTGAGTGATGAATGTTAGGTAATTTATCATCTTTGTTCAGTTTAAAAATGTGTATGCCTTCTTCTCTTTCACACTTTAAAATTCCTATTAAAATATGAAATTTATATTTAATACCAAACTAATCTATACTTGTTTAATATTCTAAGGGTTTTTTGGTAAAGAGAACTCTTCCTACAATTCTCAACCGATTTTCAAGTTTTTTTTGTGTTGTTGGATAGGGCTTAGTCTGTAGTTGTATCTGCCAAAAATTTATGAGAATCGGACTTAAAATAAAAATGCTGTATACAAATTAAATTTGAAATTTCCCCATTAGAATAACATTGGGCTTGGGTTGAGCATTTTAAACATCGGACAGCTGTGAATACGTGTAGTTTTTGGTGAGTATTGATATTCACAATATTGGATTGGTCGGATATTATTGATTAAGAACTAAAATTGTAACTTTGGTTTTTATCAAAATAAATTGCTCGTTTTCGAGCAACAAGTACACTAGTACTTATTTAATACGCCAAGGGTTTTTTTCTTTTCTTTTCTTTTTTTTTTTAGGACAACTCCTATGATTTTCAACCGATTTCAAAGTTTTTGTTGTCGTTGAAAAGGGCTTGATCAGTAGTTGTTTCCGCCAAAAAATGATGACAGTCGGACTTAAAGTAAAGGCTATCCATTATTGAAATTTGCAATTTTCCCATTAGAGTAACTTTGTGCTTGGGATTAGTTTTTTTAAATATGTTAATGGGCAGCTGTAAATAAGTGTATTTTTGCGATTAGATACTGATAATCACAATATTGGATTGGTATATGGTGTTATTGATTTAAAACTAAATGTAAAATTTTTACCAATTGCATGTAATAGACCAAAATAAATTGCTCAATTTCAAGCAAAATGTTTACTATTTATGTAAAATCCTTGTTTAATATTTTGTATTTTCAATTTTTAAGTTTATTGAATTTTAGCATGGATTACTTTAACCTAATTACATTATTCTATTCCGTTCTATCATTATTTAACTAAGTTATGACAAAGTTTTATAACCGGGACCTAACCTACCTATATCAAAGTAAAGGGAACTTAAGTAATTATTTATTATTTGATGTCCCAAACTTTTAATGAATATTCCAGATTAGGTACAGACTCATAAGTAGTGATTTGGACAACCATTTACAACGTCAGTGACACGGAGAGAGGGGTTTGACCTAATTGGTGCGTTATCAGTTGTTGATAAGCGGAGCCAAACTAACTCAGCACACCAGAGCCAAGAGTGGCCTAGTTTGTACCATTCAGCCCTCATAAGATATTGTAATTCAAAGCACCACCAATTCATTGCTATCATGTTTTTTGAACCTTAGTATAAAAAAATATATTTAATACATTTAGGCCTACTGTGAAATGAAACATGCCTTATTATTTTTGTTATTTGCCTAATAGATTCTTATTTTTTACATTATACAGCTTTATTTTATTTTATTTATTTTTTTTAGGAATCAGATATAGTTTCCTAGTCGGCCTACATTATGGCATGAGCTTTGAGTTTAGTTAATTCCTCCTGAACCTTCTGAATTTCATATTTTAAATACAGTAGAGTCCAGCTAATCCAAAAATCCGCTTAATTCCAACACGGTGTGTTGGAAAAAATGCAAATTTTTTCATAACTTTAGAAGGAGAAAATTAAGAAATGTTGCCAATGTGTGAAAAATAACCATAGGCTAATTTATTTATACACAAAAAATTAATTGGGTACATTAGATTTTAATGTAGTTAAATATGTTTATTGACTCTAATTTAAAACAAAGCATAAACTAGCAAAGACTTTATTTATTGGACATCATTAATGTTGATCTGTTGTTAGCTGGTGTGTACAGCACAGTACATAAACACAATAAACTGAGTTAGGGGAAGTTAATTTGAACAGTCAACATTCAAGAAATGATAATAAATCAGCACCATCAACAACAAAACCTAACAATATAAAGCTAACAAAATTGACTCTGCTATCCTGGCACACTCCAAACCACTGATTGTCAACACAGCACAAAGTCTGATGACCCAATGACTCATATTTAGACTATACCCTTGGTATGAAATTAATTTACCCCCCCCCCACCCCCCCCCCCCCCCCCGAATTTGTAACTAGTGTAATCTTCAGACTTAAATCTAACGGGTAAAATATTTATTTTTCAGCCATGTCAGCTTATCAGAAGTTCTTCAACTTAAAGCCTGACTACTGGAAAGATGCCAACTTCCTTTACGGACAAGGACTTGTGTATTTTCACTTCAATGCATTTCAATGGTAAGTTATGCTTGTTTTATTATATTAACGTTGAATCCTAATCCCAGGCTCTGTGATGTGTTTTGTTAATTTCTTTGCAGACTGTTAAATTCACCTTACTATGATCTGTGTGTGGAACACATTAAACAAAGTGAATTATTTGCTATAGTACAAGGTGTATAGTACTTAATACTGATAAAACTTTGTGGCAGAACGCGGATTTGAACCCACGACATTGTGGCCATGGTCCCTATGTGAATGCTGCGTGCTCACCACTCACCACCGACACACCCAGTTTTTATTGAAATAGGGTAAATGCTTGTATCTTGGGTCGGTTTCGTTCTCTTATTCATAACTCAAAAGTTAGTTACGTTTTGGACTTGTTTTCTAGTTTATTGAATTAAATGTGTTATTAGGACCTTGTGGAATAAATTTAAAAATATTATCTTAATAGTTACTTTTTTTTTTTTTGTAATTTATAAATTGGTGTACCTTTGAACACCTTAACTGTACTTTGGGCCACCCCGTATTGTACCTTGGGCCACAACATAATGTGTCACAGAAAGATGGAAAATTAATAACCAAGTTTATTTAAAATTTAATACAAGTACATTGGTATATTAGACACCTAAAATAAAGAGAAGACCTTTTAAGAAATTATGTATTGTAATAATTCTTATGCCGGCCCAAGGTACAAGGTGTATGTTTGTGTTGTGACCCATGGTAGAATGATGGTAGAGACATTTTTTAGTTTAAGTTATCTCAACAAATAGTTTGTCTAGAAACCTAATCATGATAACCTACGGGTATCATCGTAAGTCCTCGGTCATTTCATTATTCATTTTGAGGTGACTTCGGCCTTTGTTTTCAAGGTCGCTCCTCACGGTGACATCGATGCTGTAGGGTAGACAACTCACTCACGTTAGTGATGTCAGTTCCACAAACTTCGTTCAGGCATCATCGTCAATCCTCGCTGGTGTTTGGTTATGAAGGGGTGCAATTCTTTTTGTGGGTATAGGCCGAAAGTCTTGCTCCGTGCGCCACGTAGTATGTAGGCCTACGTAGGATGTATTCGTCGCATTTGTAAAGCAAACAAAGTGACAAAATGGATCTTCTGTTGAATATACCAAGCAAAAGTAATGATTAAGTTACTTTGTCATAAAAAAGTTTCCATATAACAAGTTCAAGAGAAGAGGCTATCTACCTATACACCCCTTCTTTCATATCATAGACGTATGAAACAATCTTAAATCCCCCTGCGCCCCCCCCCCTCCTCTTGGAAAAATCCTGGATCCCCCCTTGGGCACCAATGGCACCACCCGTTGACACGCCTATGCAAGGGAGGTTCTACTGTATTGTCAGTGTCAATATTGGTTGAAACCCCTTCTCTATTTTTTTCTTATTTCTTTTCTTAACACATTTTTGTAATACTTATATAAACATTTTAATGCTAAACTTTTTTTCCAGGACCTGTGGACCCTATCCATTTTCCTACTTCCTTCCTCGCATTCCATTGCATTACTGAAAATACTTCAATAAAAGCCATGCAATAAGAGTCTGCTATTTTTTGTATTGTTTTCATAGTAGATTCTGAATTATTGAAGGTGACTGAAACTGAAAACTGCTCAAATACCGAATAATATAAAAAAAATACAAAGGTAAAGCACATTACTATGAAAAACTTCAAATATGTAGGTGCCATTACAATTTTTAAATACCAGTGTCATTTTAAAATTGTATGACTCATATGCTTCAATGCTCATAAGGGAAAGCGGTCCAAACCCATCAAAGCATGAAAATCTTTAGGCTAACAACATTCAACCTGTTTTTCTTAATTACCTGCTTAGCTATTAAGAACTTTGTTATTATGTTACATCTTCAAAAAACTTGCTTAGTCGGAATGGGTTTTGAGGCAAACAGGACACAGTAAGTTGAGAGTTAACTTTACCATTTTAAAATTATAGTTTTTTTTTTTAATTAAACAATAGTTTGTGTAATTATTATTGCCGTGTTTCATAGTTAACTTTTTCATACTTGCTGACTCAATCGACATCATCACTTAAGTTCTTGGGAATAGTGATTTTGGTGGTGAGGTTTTACCAAGTTTCTTTCATTAAACTGACTGTGTAGCTGAGTAATTAGAGTGTTTGCCTTTGATTTCAAAGGTTGCCGGTTCAATCCTGAGAAAAGTTAGAAGCTTTATAAAGGTTTGATTCCGGACCCAGTTGCCATTTGACATCGGCTATTAATTAAAGATGTTTTCTAACAACTGGTCGATGTTAGATAGTAACAAGACCGGGTTTGGACCGTTCCTAGTCAAAACGATAAAAAATGCCACTGAGGTGGATAGACACAAAATAAAATAAAAAATCCTTTTTATGAGATGCCACACTGAAGCAGTCTGGTGTGTATTTTAAGGTCGGGCCAGATTTCAATGTGGGCTAAAAGGGCTAAGGCCCAGGGTGGCAAAATTTGGAGGGCGGCAAATTATGAGAGGGAAAGTAAAAATATGTGGATAAAAAATACACAAGAACATGCATGATATAGGTAAAGATAAATAATAAATAGTAATAGTGTGAAGAATAGGGAGTGGATAGTTCGTCCTGCGATCACTAACCAACTGGGAGGCCTCGCGCCACACCGCACCAGGAGTGGGACCAGGAAAAGTACAGCCACACTTTAAGTATTTAAATTTAAATTAAGTTTAAATAAAATTTTTTAAGTTTAAATTAAATTTAAATTTAATTTAAGTGTTTAAGTATTTAAATTTCCTTCATTGGTTTAAGGCATTTATTTTATCAGAAAATCAACATACATGTTTAGTCTAATAAAACATTACACTGAATAACAACTTGGAGAGTAATTTTACTCGCTGGCTAGTTTGCTAGTCATTTTATTAAATGATTAATATAAACATTCAATGAAAATAACTATTGGAAGATGTGATATCAAATGCTCAAAAATACCGATCAAACCTTAAAATCGGCTGAAAACAACAGTTCTATTGCAGAAAAGCGGCCAAAATTTTGACGGAATTTCATCTAATGACCTCTATTCTGTATTCACTATTCTATACTTTAATACATTATTATTATATATTATACATTATTATTGTATATTATACATTATTATTACTCTAATACGGCTTATTAAGTCAATCAGGAACTGCTAATTAAAAGTGAACTAAGAGGGTTTGTTTAATTAAGAAAGGTAGAATGGTACTTTTTATTAAATGTAACAGACATAATTTACTATCTCAAATGTTGCTGTAATAGATCCGAAATGACGATTGTACAGCATTGTCATGCAGTCGCAGGTGACAAAACTGTGTTGAATGGACAATAATGCCGTTCAAATGTTTTAGCCTAATATCAGTTGTCTTAATGTAAAATGAGACCACAGTCCTGACAGAATCTGTCTGATGACTGTAACTTTTATATAACATTGATGATCGGGCCATGAAAAGTGATATAAATAAACAAAACTATTTTAGACGATACAGGAGCAAAATATTTTAGTAGACATCTGAAACTGGATGAAATCGGCAATTAAAGTGAGATATTTTAGTCATTGAACTTTTTGAACATGAACCAATTGACTAGTGTCTATTTCAGCCGTGGGGGAGTGTCTGCGACCACATATTTCATTTCCGGAGACCCTGGCCAGATTATTCAACTTTCAACAGATCTTTCAACAATCCAAGGCTAGACTAAAAAACTTCTATTTGTTTCCAAGACTAAAAACTGAACCTCAGAACAAATTAAAATAACACCAACCTATGAAGAAAACTAGGGGCTTTCAGGATGGTAGAAATGTATAGAAAACCTAATAATTCGGGATATTCCGCTTTGCTCCCGAAAACTAGAGTAAAGCGCTGCTGATAGGATTATTTCATCTATTTGCCATGGGAAGGGCTTCTTTGTACCTCTCAAAACATCAAAATGAGCATTTTTGTTCACAAAACAACACGGTTGCGGCGGAGCAATTTTTGAAGACTCGTCCTTTTATACTGAAATTTAAAATGTTTTAAAATTTAACCTTACCATGAAATGATGCTACTGGTCCACTTCTAAATACTTGTACCATGTTTCCGGTAGTAAACAATTATTGTAAATATTATTTTTTATATACAGTGGACTTCCTCTAATCTGTCATGTCTGGGACTTGACACATGCTGGATTACAAAATATTCTGGATTAGAGGATAAATGTCAACAAAAAGTGAGTTCAAGAAAAAAGTTCATTAAATAATATAAAATTAAATATGCTTTACCACCTACAGTATAAAAATATTGCATAACATACTGTAATGAAAAATACCATACATGATTATGAAACTAAAATGAGAACTATACGATGTCACCCGATGTCAGATGAGTACGACTCGTCTCCCCTCCTTGCATTCCAAAGTGCTTTGTATGACACAGTGTTGTCCTCTCGTGACTTCCGATTCTAAACTAACTTAAACACTCATTATTATTTTATACCTATCAATAAAAATTTGGCCTGAAAGTCGTGCCGGATTATCAAGTGTTTAGGATGCCGGATTAGAGAAAGTTTACTGTATCTAGATATTATTTACTTTGACTATTTTCTTAGGAAAAATTAAAACTTTTATCTTTTTTTAAATCTAAAACAAACTTCTAAAGCAAAATAATAGTTTAACTCACTAAATCACTTATTTTAGACAGGGACCTCACATAGTGGGTATTTTAACCTAAATATGAATGAGAGATGAGTGTAGGATGATTGTGGCGCGATCTTGTAGTCTTGTTACTGACTAAGGCTGACATTCTCCTTAGACAGGCCTGTTAATTCATAGCCCAACCAACAGCCAATGGTATCTAGAGACCCACAGTTTAACGTGGGATCACAACCACAATTTTCACCTCTTATATACGAATTGGTCTAATTATGAGGATGGTCCTTATGGATGAACAGTATTCACTAGTGCGGATGATAATCCCCACCAGGGAATATCGCATCCACAAGCCATCGCTTATAACTATCCACAATTCGTGACCTCCAAGTAGCTGGATTACAGGACGTCGCCACCGTCCCAGTCAGGTTGCAGTTGAACTACTGGTACAGTTGAGTCACCCTCATATCTGACTAACAGTGCTGTGGGAGTGGGACACGTTAATCCTTGACCTCCAGAATAGTGCACCAGCTACCGTTCATCACAATAATGTAAAACTTAAAACTAAAAAAAAAATGAAAGTACTAAAAACTATAAAAAGTTCAGACAAACAGAAACCGGTTTTAAACTGACTCGTAGAAGAGAATCTTTTCCAGTTCGATGTCGCGGCGTAATTTAATTGGTCGAATGATAAAAGAAAGAGTTTTAAAGACATTTAAAAGACTATCAACCCGTCTACCTTGAGTGCGGACGCGGGCGGAGGCAGTGTCAATGACCCGCGGCCGCGGCACGTGCGTTGCTATGGCAACGACGCTGGTGTTGGTAGTTCGCGCCGCCCCCGCTAGATGTCAGGCCGTGCGGAGCGCTCCTTGTAGTTACGGGATTCGCCGGCAGGTCGCGCGCGCTGTGGGATGCCGCGCCGCGCGTTTGAGTTTCCGTTTCCTGCATAGGCCAAATTATGGGTCGAAAACCGGTCCACGGATGGACAGGTCGGGCTATTGTCCGAATATCTGAAGTTTCCGTTGCAGGTTGGGGGGGGGGGGGGGGGGGAAACGCACTAATCGTTGTCTGATCGTCCTACTCCAATCCTTCCCTCCAATATAGGCCTCGGTTAGGTACATGAGATTTACACATGAATTTTTTTTATTTAAATGCTACAATTAGCTGAATCATAGAATACAGTTTGATCACTTTTTTTTAAAACAGTAAAAACTAGCCCAACTAATAAATATGGTATATTGTTTTGTTACTGGGCATTGCAGGCATTGGCAGAACTATCTCATTATGCAGAATATTTTTTAACATCGTCAAACGCTTATTTACATAGGGTTGGATGTATAAAAAATTACAACATTTAATAGGGCTTAAAGAAATCCCCAAAAAAGTATTCGGTCCTTTATTATACTTTTTACGGAAAACTTACAAATTTTATCCCGCAGTTTTAGTGTAGTTTGATCAATAATAATACACAGCTACTTATGCAGAAAAGTCACTGGGTCATTAAAAACGTTCTTACTTTAGTTTTTGCCCTAACTAAAAATGTACAATGTTTAATTCCATGGAGGAATTTTGGACTGCCGGAGTTTAAATGTTATCTGGGCCTAATATTCATTTTCTTCTTAAAACCCAATACAGTAGAACCTCAATAGTTCGACACTTTGTGGACTTAGAGAGTGTCGAACTATCGAGATGTCTAACTATAGAAAGTGTATGGGAAATTTTAACACTGGGAGTATAAAAATCATAATTTGAATTTAGGAAACACTAAATTTTAGTGAAACCATAACCTAATTGAACTTTAACATAAACAACATTCAAATCATTCGCCAATTTGTTTACATTATCACCTTTGTCAGGCTCCAACATGGACACTATCAGTCATTATTAACATGTTTAAGTTGTCATGGACCATGTCGAACTATCAGGAGTGTCGAACTATCAAAGTTCTACTGTAGTATGTAATACAAATTAATGACTTAACACACCCAAATCCACAGTTTACATATATTTTACACAAGTTGTGTACCTCCCGCGCTTATCTGACCCTCGCTACTACAGTACTACTCTCCTACTCGCGTGCGCCGCGTCGTCGTCGTCTCGGACCTCAGCTAGAGTACTCACTATCACGTGTCGCACGCTCGTCAACACAACACCTCATTTCCTGCTCCACCGTAGTTTATTACATGTTTATCGTTGTCAGTTGTGGGAGGGCCGGCAAGTTCGGACCGATGCGATAAACTGATAAAGAAAGCGATGTTTCGTTAAAAAGCGTGTGCCTACTCTTTTATGGAAATTTTAAATCACCCCATCAAAGGTTCTTGTTTAAATCAAAGTTCAAGTAAGTATTTACTTGAAAGTGTAGTAATATTCATCCAATAGCAATATACTCGTATTTTTATTAAATATTTTAAAACTTGATTAAAAAATTTTCGAAGTCGGATAGTTTCTTTCCATAAAACCTTTTTTTAACAAAAACATGTTCAACACTACAATGACAACAGAAAATATTTTTTATTATGATTTGTAAACGGGTTTCTTGTCGTAGGATGATATAAGATTGTGTATGTCTGCTTCTGTTTATTATCCAAAAAATACATAATGTGTAGGTAGCTTTGTCCCTTACTAAAAACGTTATCACCTGACCTAAGTAATATGTTTTGTAATTATTGACATAAAATCGTATCTAAAACCGGTATTTGTTCACCCATTTATTGTGTAACAACTTCCATAAGTGGTAATTTATTAATAAACCCTTAAAAAATTGTTTAAACGAAAAATACTTTGACTATGCCATTGTATAGTACTGAAAGACAGGAAATGTTAATTGTTCGTATCACATCATCCAATTAATTCCGTAATGACGATCCATATCAATTAGTTGTCACCACACCAGCGCTTCTAGCGGTTTAGCCAGCAACTACCAGTTGCTAGGGCGATTTTAATTGCAACTAGTGGTTAGATCAATTAATACTCTCTGAGTTTGACACCTCTATGCGCTTTGTAATCCACTACCAACTCTGTTTTACGTATTAACGATGCAAAATCGCTCGTTTCATTAGAATGGTTTTGTTTTCATTGCTGTCAAGTTCAATTACGTTGTCGTATGCGTATTCAGTTTGTTTGTCATTGTTTGCGGGAAATATATAATCTAAATTTTTTCTAATATATTCATATTGTAGGTTCATTGAATAGGCTACGAGTAGAGCACAGTTAATAGTTTTCGTCTTATACATTCTGTTGAAATGTTATTAGTTTTCACATTGCAAAATGCTTAAAATCCTTGCAGTGTGAATTTATTTACAGTTGAATAATCAAATAAATTACTTTAAAAAAATATTCTGCTGTATTGAACCACAGGGCATCTAAAATACTAACCACACATTACAGTTGTGAATATTGCTTTATTATTTCTTTTGTTTTTTACTTAGACCTTAAGTTTGGAATTTAAAATATTATACAATTGTCACATAATTTATTGTTCATATGGTAAGAAAAATTGGTCCTTGTGCGCCAATAGTATAACATTGGTTTAAGCTTACAGAAAAATGCTACGGCCAATACGGCATAGACCTGTTGTACTTTAGTTTTAAACTAAACTCCGTATTTTACACCCCAGCCTGAAACGATTCAAGTTCCCAAAACCCCCAGTCACACCTGGCCTACAATTTGACATGTTCATTCAGACCTAGGAAAAAATAAAAGCTCCAAACAACGCCTATGCCAGACCCCATCCTCCCACCCGCTGTTCAGGATTCTCCCCGGCAAAAAGCCGCACGGCGAGGAAATTTAAAAGGAAACTTGGCCCGAGGCCGGTGCACAATACAAAGTATCCGTGCAAGGGGAGGGGGGGGGGGGCACGGGCAGCCATGGCCTACGTGCGGACGGAGGTTCACTTTTATTGATTGTCAGAGGCCTACCCGGCCCGTCGCGGGGGCGCAGCACTTACACGCATCTGATAACCCTTCTTGGCCTAATTGTTTCACTTTATAAACGACGCTAATATCACCGCATTCTCACTTCATTCATATTTCATCCAACGTCTTCGCCACTTTTTTATTCACCACGAAAGGTTCAAGTTGTATTTGCATTGTAATTTGCTCTATGTGCACCGTTTTCTCTCCTGTGGGGGTTTAATCAATTGTGTTTCTTTTTTATTTATTAGTTCAGCTTGCTGCGTAATTGTAACTGATCAACGACAAAAACGAGTACTTTTTTCTACCTATTTCAGCTCTTATCCTGCTTTAGTAAAGTTATTATTTTTTTTTTACTTTATTTGTATGTAAATAATATTTGCAAAAATAATTGAAAGCCTTACAACCACTGATTAGATAGCAAACTGGGTTGCTTTTTGCATTTAATTCCTAACAAAACAACCAAAAGCTCTAAATTTTCAACTATAAGAAATTATATTTTTACGTTTTTTTTCGACGTTTATAGGTAAACTAGACTTGACCCTTACATCTTGCGCTCTTCTGTAACACTCAATGATACGTTTTATTGTAATTTTACAAATACAATACAGTCTTGATATTTTTCACCATTTTCCAGTCGAGCCAACCTGTGGGGAAAACTACAACAATCAGAACAACGACAATTTAAAACATGGACAATACTCTGCTTGGCAAACTACACCTTATACGATCATGTCTTTTGTAAGTTATCATAGGTACAAGGGTTTTGTAAAGGTGTCAATATATGACATACGTATTTTACAACTGTCGCCCTGCCCCAATCAACCTTACTGACATAACAGACACACAGCCGGGGCCTGGCACAGCACCATGTTCCGATCGCAGCAAACACTATTAGGAACACTATCATGGGCTCACTAACCTCATACTTATCAGTTGACGTCCATTCCGTATTGTGTTTTTCACATTCAAACCACTCAATTTATTTATTCTCACAGTTCACTTTTTGCAAGTCTGTGGAAATCCTGTCAACGCCTCCTTCTACGAACCGTTACGATAGTTTGAGTTTCCTGTAAAGGAACCGTGGCGCAACCGGAAGTCACAGAGAGGTGACACCGGATCCGGAAATCGGTCACTCGAGTGCCCCTTCTTATCAGTACGACTCTTGTTCCTGATAACGGTTCGCGACGAGGCTTTTCGCAAACTTGCCAAACCTTTTAGTGGGAGGATGTCGATTTACGTAACTTCGGACAAGGTGCGCCGTAAGTAGGCCTAGGCCGGAGTCGGCAAAATAAGAACTCGTAAGATTTTTCAAGGGCTAATTTTGCTACAACACCGCACCGCATTCAATGAATTGCAACTTCTACAAATGGAAGCTGTATTTGGAAAAGCATTTTTCTTTGTGCGTATAAAATACAGAATATTAAAATGATGAAGTCAGCTATGGTCCCTTTCAGTGCTCTTTATTTCCCTTAGTATGAAATTTGCAATACTTATTTTGTGTAGTTTAGGGTGTGGTAATAAGTCAATTAAAATTATTGTTTACATCACTCTTATTTTCTCCGCATCTACTGCATATGAGGAAGTATTTTCGTCAATATTTCAGTTGTCATAGAACAGTGGTTTTTACGCATCACTGGTTCTATGAAAGGTGTTTTCCGTTGGTTTCTCTCAAAGTCATAGTATGTGTACTGAAGTATTATAGTGTTGCCTTGTTTTTATCATTACAATTTGTATGCAATTGTAAGTGTGATAAATCTAATCTCAAGCTGCTTTTGATTTTCAGTTATCAAAGATAAGTATAACCTCTTCTATGAGTGCACTTCAATAAGCATTTGCAAATATTCAGGAAATGGCATTAGTTAGTTCTATCTGGACTTTTAAAACCCCTACATTTTGAATTTAGAAGTTGAATGTTTAAATTGGAGGTCTATCCGTATTTTATACATTTGCTGATAGGCTTCACCATGACGCTGAAATACCCATTATAAAAGTAATCACACAGTCTTATGAAGACGAGCTCCAAATACGAACCTGTACGTTTCGTTATCGTTTATCTGTTGGTTTGCTCTCCCTTCTAGCCTAAGCGCTAAAATCTCGTCAATGAAAATTACTCTTGATTATGATGCCATTTTCATAGCATCTATCACCCATTTCTAAAAAAAAATATCGTGTTTCGGGTGAAAAACGTAATTTGTGACCATTGGAGAACTCTGACTTCTCTTTTGTCATGGGTGAGACTCGTTGCAGCCCGAGTTCCGCAGGATAAATTTGCATATCTACAGTTGTTCTGCGACGAAGCCCGCCGCCACGCCACGTCGCCTCCATCCCTCCATCGCATTCCGTGACGGCTGTCTGCAGCAATTTGGCTTCACCAATTATCCCAAGCCGACTGCATGGATAATCTCTCGGCATATAATAACATGCTCCAACCACTACTGCAAGTTCCCCGTTCAATTGTGAAGTTTGAATATAATCAACAATAAAAACCTCAGATATGAAATATGAAGTTTCGTTAAAATTTCTGTTTCAAGGGTTAAAAGGCGAATACACGGAAGTGGAAGATTTTCAGTAATGAAAATAACTTTTTTGTTGGGGGTAAAACAGTGGAAAATTCAACAAAGTTATATAGATTTTTAAACATTTTTTTTAGGTTGAACAAAAATGTTTGTTGTTAGAAAGACAAAAACATAGAAGAAACACGTCGTCATAAACGTGAATAAGTACAGGATATTTGCCGTTTACAAATTCGTATAAGGTCGTAAATTATTAGTCACAAAGGCAAATACATCAGAGAGAGGGAACGCCGAGTAATCAACAGAATCAAATAAAACAAAGTGAATAGACGGTTGACATGTAAAAGGTTAAGGTTTGAGGTTTGAGGCATTGAAGTAAAAATATTTAAAAGAGGCGACCCTGTGCACTGTTATGATGGGATTTGAAAGGAACCGACGTCAAAGCTCTCGGCGGGGAGAGAGGTAGAGAGGTAACAGTCCAACAGTCGTTCTGCTCTATTGACGAATCATATCCACACACGCTGGGGCTCAGGTATTGAAAAAATCAAACAGAACGAAATTTGATCTCGGTCAGCCCTCACTTCCGGTGTCAGGGTTACCGGAAACAGCTCGCCCTGTCGCGGAAGTGACGGAGACAGACAGACAACCTCCCCCTCAGTCGACATACCGAAATCCTCATTTCCATCCACCTCCACTCATTACACTATTACAACACAGGTAAAAACCAACATTGGCGAAACCGTCTTGTCTCTCAGGTGTTAATTTTGGACTCCGGAATAATAAAAAGGAAAATTTCCACAATACAAGATAACTCCGTAGGATCAATAGATTTATCAGAGCGTTACTCAATTAAATTTTTTTAGTAGCTATGCGTTTCCCAAAAAGTTATTTTGTGGTTAACTTATCTTACCAATTATATTAATTGCCAAGTATTATTCAACGTATAGCTACTTTAATTTTAACAACAATTAATTACTCTTACATTACAGTTAGTACTGTAATGTACTCTTACAGTACTAACTTGTAAAAATACTACATTTTTATGTTGAATATTTAACAAAGTTAACGCATCTGAAAATTCACTGATTGGGCAGGTCTGCTGCGAAGGGGTAGGTCTATATCTCCACATTAGCTGTTTTCATTTCATAACGCCACCTGAATGGCGATATAAATTAGAACGAAGGTATAGTGTTGGGCTACTTGGTAGGATCTCGGGTTTCTTGTGTTGTTGGTGGCCCAGAACCTGTCGTTATCGATGCAGTTCGGCTTGCGCCCGACGTCTATTTATACGCTCCGTCCAACGTCCTCCGCTTACTTTAAAATTACTCGGTGCAACAATTTATTTTGGTGTCGGCGGCGCGGCGGCGGCGGCGGTCAACGATTCCACCTGTCTCTGTCTGCGGCGTCTGGCTGTCGCTCTTTGTTTTCGAAAACATCCTCCACCACTTGACATTGAACACGTAACCCGGGTCGAACAAGATTCCTTGCTTTATATTCTTTTAAGTTTCAGCGAATTCCCCTCGCTATTTACGGTAGTGGTCACGGTAAGACTTAAGCCCAGGGCAATGATATATTTTTTTTTGTTAGTCCGCAGAAGCTAAAAACTCCGTTCGTTCAAATGCATATGTGTGTGTGTGGCCTCGAACTCGACAATTTTTTTAAAAACCTCCGATTTTGATGGAATTTGGTACATGGGAGTAAGGGTACGAACAGAACGAGTGGGTCGAGGTGGAGGTGTAGGTCGCGGTCGATGCCACAAGTTAGGTCGCGGTCGATGTTGACCGCACATAGCGAGGAGGTCACCCGCGCTGTCAGTGCAGCTCAGACCATTGGAGAGTGATGTGTGTAGCGTGCTTATTAAATAAAATAAATAATCCTATAATTTGAAAAGTATAGCGTCATAACTTGCGATTACCACTACAGGAATGGCTATATTTACGTTGTTATACGTAGATGTTATACATTTTGTTGATATCTAATAAGAGGTACAACTTTGATAACTACCGTAAATGTTCAATATGTAAAAACAGATTTATTTCTTTAGTAATGTACAATAATTACATATTGTGTTGACTACCAGTACAATAATTAAAAGAAAGGGCCACCAGGTTATTATAAACCCAAATGATACATTGTGGCAAAGTGCATTTATTTATTAAAAGACTATTACTTTAAGTGTTTGCATGGTTTTTGTTTATACACTCTACCACACAATGTAAAAGGCATTAGTTATCAAATATTCTCAAAGATATTTCCAAAATAGTTTGTTATCATTGATAGGTCTAATTTCATCAAGGAGATTATTAAAAGGTTTAGCTCCCGCATAACATGGTAATTTATGGTAAATTTGAAGTCTGTTAAAATCAGATCTAAATCAATTTTTATTTCGTGTATCATAGTTATGAAAATTTGTGCCAAATTTTGAGTCACATTTTGTTAGAAAACGATTAATTGTTTGATAAATATACAGACTAGCTAGTGTTAAAATGTTTAAACCACGAAAAGCTGATCTGCACGATTCTCTTCTGCCTATCTTTGCTAAGATCCATAAAGATTGCCTTTGAAGATTAAATACTCTTGAAAATTTACAATCTGCACAATCCCCGATATAGCTAATAAATTAATAATTATTAAAATTAATTTAATTTTGATGTCAAATAAAACTATTTTAACCTTAAATCTAAATAAGAGTTACACTTATGGCATACCTCGTATTTACATGTATTTTGGGTTGCTATTACTATTACAGGATGGAGAACTGAAAATTAAATTAAGTATAACAATTAAGTTAACAGAGAATCACAATATAATAACTGGTTTGTGGTTACCTTGAGGGGTGGGAAAGGTTCAAGCGTACGCGACGGGGGACGCTCGACTTTAAACGAACCAATATGTATATATATATCGGATGGTTATTATAGCCAGCTACTATCTTAAATAATAATAAAATAAATAAAATATGTTCTGCAGTTCAAAGCACCTGCGTCAGTACATTTAATAGTGGCCCGGGATCGGGCCGTTAGGATTTGGTATGACAGCTGGCATAGCTGAGAGATCACTTGCGTAATAGTTCAGCTGCCAAAATTTGTTGTTCGTTTAGCACAACCCGGGAAGTACGTGCAGCTTTAATGGAATGCTGCGGACGCGAACAACATCACCCCCCAAACGAACCAATCACAACGAAGCATCCAGGTAAACCGCGAGGTAAGCATCCATGTAAATCAAATGATTTTGATTTTTAAAAGCATCGCTGTAAACCTCCTGGATGACATCGCGAGTCACCTCCACCGCGACTTACTCGTTATGCAAGGCCTCGTTAACTACAATGTGTTTGATTTACATGGATGTTGACGGCGACCGCGACCGCGACCTACACCTCCACCGCGACCCACTCGTTCTGTTCGTACCCTAAGGCAGCATTTGCTTGATCGGGTTCGCCAACCAGAATGAGCGGTAAATTTTTATGGGGGTTCAAAAGGGTAAAAAATGGGGTGGTGGCTTTTTTACCTTAAGTCTTAAAATTCTACAATTTCAACTTAAATCATTTAAAAGAGCCAAATTAAATCTAGGCTAAAATTTAAATTTTTTACTTGTCTTAAATGGTTTAGGATAAAAATATGTTCCCCGTGTTATTCTTATGGGGAAATCAACAAAACTCTCTATCTTGCTTATTTATTGACATATAGCTTAATAAAATGTTGTATGTACATTCACTAAGTAAGAAGGATTTAACTTATATTTTGGGTACAAAACCAATATGGCGGCAAACCTACATAGTATGGTCACCCCCTGATGTTTATGGAGAAATAAAATAAATTCAAAATTCATTGAGGAAATTCGCCGAGTAGGCCTACGCAGGTCTGCTGCGACGGAGGTAGGTATTTATTGCAGTTATTTGCTGGTAAATATTGCGGTTTTATAGCATTGAATTCAGGGTTGCCACAGACATTAAAAGTCAGGAAAAGTCAGGAATAGTCAGGATTTTTGGGTTTTGGTCAGGAAAAGTCAGGAAAAAGTTTGAAAAAATGCCGAAAGTCAGGAAAAAATAGGGGAAAAGTGCCAAAAGTCAGGAAAATTTGCAGAGGCACAATCCGACCGTCTAGATTTTTGACCACTCTCATAAATCAAAATTACTAAGTAGTGGGTAAAATGTATTAATTTTATACATTAATTACCTATTAATAATGTATATTTCTATTGTGTTTTTCATTGTTATAATGTTAGTTTTTACTTTATTATTGGAACACTTTGTTTTATTTTTAGCCAATTTTTTAGCCCTCTAGGGAATACGCTATTACAATAATACTCATGATAAGACCTAAGGCCGGGACCATATTACTTTTTTGTTTTGAGGTCCATAGGAGCCAAAAACACTGTTTGTTCAAATTCATATACAGTATATGTGTCCGTTTATACAATAAATTTTGAAAGACACCTTTTATTTCGATGAAAATTGGTAAGGTGTAATTCAGCGTTCTTCAGGTTAAGTTCGAAAACCAGGTTGATAGGACATTCGGAACAGGGTTTTATGGGGTTTCACAAAGGTCAAATTAGGGGTTTTTGGTATTTTTCACCCTAAAAATTTTAAATCATCAATTTTCAAAGAGACCATTAAAAAAAACTTTAAAAACACCAAATAATTTTTTATTTTGAGTAGTGTCAAATTGTTGGTGCTGGCCCAGTTCAAGGTCACCTGAGGGATGACGTCATCGAGGTCAATGACCTCACCGATGACGTCATCGATGACGTCATCGATTGCGTCATCGATGACGTCATCACTAATGACGTCATTTCCATGACGTCACACCCATGACGTCACAGAAATGACGTGCTGATGACGTCATCACCCCTTACGTCATCAAAATGACGTCACCGACGCCACTGAGGTCAAGGTCACGCCGAAACTTAAAATTTTTTGGCACTTTTGCCGTTTCTCGCACTACGCTCCGAGTTTCAGTCAGAGTCCCCGTGACCTTGACCACTTGGAGCGAATTTTCGACGAGAAACGGCAAAAGTGCCAAGTTAAACTCGAGTTTCTGACATGACCCTGCCTAAATGGGCAATCGGTTATCCCTCAGGTGACCTTGAACCAGCACATCACCAACAATTTGATATTACTGTGACCTTGAAAAACCTAACAACGGAGCGCCGACACCGATGCGCACCCCACGACAGCCACCGAGTGACTGACTGTCAGGCTCTGTGTACTCTAGGTATATGGGGAAGTGGAGGGGGAAATCTCAAGGTCATCCAAATGGAGTTTTAAAAAAGTTGAAGAGTAGAAAGACTACTCTTGTGCTTCCTGGGCGACCTCATCAATTTCCAACGGATCTGTAAACCAATCCGATCTGTAGCGGCAGGAGTCCAGAAAACAGGTGCACCACCCATCAGGTTGTCCGTAGCACTTCCGACAATTGGTAAGATTGGAGAAATGAAATTTAATACACCGCTGCGGACAACAAGTGTAAAAGTAGTTGGATTTGTAGATTTTGAAAGTTTGTAGTACCGGTGGTGGCAGCTGTTGGTTCTTGCATCTACACCTGCAACATCCAAAGCATTCACATTGCCGGCAGGCCAGCCCGTCCACTTGCCATCTTGGTAGTAGGAAACACTTGCCCTCGCAGCAATAGGTTGTCCCTGTCTCTTCCTCCCAAAGCTTCTTTGCACAATGGACGACGCCTTGTATCTCTAAACACTTATGCTCGCAACATGAGACACGCTTAGTTTCCATACTTGATGTTGCTTTGGCGAGGGAGCAAGATGAAGTGATGCCGTGGCCAGCAGGAATGGAGCTTATATAAACTAAGGTGAGTGGAGGGGGAAAGGTCAAGGTCATCCAAATGGAGTTTTAAAAAAAGAAAAGAGTAGAAAGACTACTCTTGTGTATCTATAGCGATTTCATTGATAGTGAGTGCTTCTGTATGCCAAGTTGATCTGTACTGACAGGCTCCTAAATAATGTTTGCAAAAACCTGCAAAATGATTGTTGCACAATTTGCAGCCAGTTAGCTGTTTTAATGTGAATTCAATGCAACGTTCAGGGCAACAAGTGTACTTATGCCCTCTCATCTGGTACACATGGAATGTCTTCAACTCCGGTTTCGGCTTCTTCCAAGACTTGCACTTACACATGCATTGACCAAAAGCTTCACATTTTCTACACGCCAGGCCATCCGCAACATCAATGTCATTCGGCCATGAAAAACATTTCCGTTCGCAACAGTAGTTGAGTTGACTCTCCATGTTGCTGTGATGAAGGTGCGCGATGAAATGATGCTGCAGTCATTGAGAGTGCACCTTAAATAAACTCAGTGGAGGGGGAAAGGTCAAGGCCATCCAAACGGAGTTTTAAAAAAGATAACTAGTCGTCCTCCTCCTCCTCCTCATCCGTTGTACTTAGAGAGCTGTCAGACGAAGAGCCCCGTGCAGGTGCTCCCCAGATGAAAAACAAATCAATTTTAAAACGAAGACCAGGATCTTGCATCATCAATTCCTTTAATTTGTCACATACTAAGTCGACCTTGTGTAAGGTGTCAACAACAAGCTTCCAATTCGTTGGTTCAATATAACATGTAGTAGAGTCTGCCTCGCTGATAACCACATCCTCCGGCCGTATTGGAGTGTAAAGATGTGTAAAGTTCTTTGGCTGTAGCTGAGGTTCAGGCTGGCTGGAAGTGGAAGGTTGAGTGTGGACCCCTGTCGCATCGAAATCCATAGTCATTCTACATTCAATGTTGGGGTTTTCGTTTAATACATACACCAATTTCTCATGCAACATATCCACTTCTGCCGAGTCTTGCAGATGAACATTCCAGGAAAATGGCCATTCTTCATCCGTAGTGGAGTCAACTCGAGAAAGAGTGCTGTCCGCCATGATAGCTAAGCAAGGAATGATGTGAGCTACAGACTGTGGTAACAGTATTGAAAAGTAGAGGGGGTAAACCAAAAGTACGTGGAGGGGGTATTTTCAAGGTCATTTAATTTGGGTTTTAAAAAAAAGGAAATAGTGGAGGGGGAATTCTCAAGGTCATCCAATTTAGGTTTTAAAAAAAAGGAATGAAGCTTACTCCTCTTCAGCCTCGTTGTCCCCTGCATCTTCATCAGCCTCATCTTCATCGACGTCAGACTCGCCGTAAGGATAGATCGGGGACATGGGCGAATATTGTGGAGATTGTTGACCGTTGTTGTCGTCCCCTTGCATTCTAACTTGGGACCAATCATAATTTAAATTCATTTGTATTATGATCCCAGGGTTGTCCCGCAGTATTTCCTTCATACGTTCGCAAATTGACTCCAAATAGTGTACACTATCGACCGACAGTGTCCAACCCGTACTTGTACCGACATCAGTAGTGGAGTCAGCTTGGCTGATGGTGTTGTTGTCTGCCATGGTTGCTTGTCGGACAAGGAATGACGGTTGATGTGATGCTCATGCAGGAACATGGTGAAGTGGTGGGGGGTGTGGTGGAGTAGTGGGGGAATTTTCAAGGTCATCCAAACGGAGTTTTAAAAAAAGGAAAACTTACAAAGTAACATTGAAACTTTCCAATTGATGGTGGCGAGCGTTTTCTTCTGCAACCTTGCCGACACATGTGACTATGCCGTACAGTATGAAAAGTACAACCATAATAAGGCCGAACAATAAAAGATAGCCGTTGACTATCATGATATTTTCTGAGTGGATCTGTTTTCTTCTTATCGCCCTCTCCTGCATCCTCTTCTCCAACTCGTGGACGAAGTCACAACATGCGTGAGGACACCTTTCATCTGTTGGTAGGTTTGCCATTGTTGATGTTGTCGGTGTGGCTGTTGAAGATGGAATGAGGTTTTCAATCGCGATGTGCCATGTACACCAATAGTCAAGTGGTGGGGGTAACAAAGCAGTGGAGGGGGAAGTTTCAAGGTCATCCAAATTGTGTTTTAAAAAAACCTATCTTGTTACTGAGCTTATATGTCAGTAACAAGATAGGTGTTTCTGCTCTTTTACTTCTTTAATATAATGAAAAAATATACATATTCTACAATGGTTAGGACAAGAAATACAACTGCTAGTCAGCTGAAGTAGTCCAAGTTGTCTGGCTCGGTCTTCATGGACGCTGGTGAGGAAGCCGTCGAGGAGTGTCCAGGCTCTTCCTTTGACTGCCGGGTGTTCCGTATATTGCAAGCGTAAACTTGCACATTTATACGGTAGCCTCGTGCCACCATCAGCTGCAACTCCTTGTATAAGTCGTTTAGCTCCTGCTGAGTCTTGATGCTCACCTCCTCGTAACTTGCGCAACTAACGTTGAGGGACATCCTGATGTTGCTAGGTTGGCTGCTGGAGTAGAAATGAAGCCGAGGCACAGCGTTTGGAGGTACATGGAAAAGTGGTGGGGGTGATGGTGGTGGGGGTATGGAAGATGCAATTAAACACTTCTAAACTTTTTCCATTGATACAAAGGGATGGAACAAATAGCACAGGTGTCCTTGTAGTTTTCAAATCTAAACATTGGTGCTAGAAATCCAAACTGTTTTCTACCACCTTCCTGTACGAACCGTCGAAGGTCTCTGACGGCAGCATTGCCACAAGGCCTACAAAACTTTTCCCCGTCTTGGAACCTATACCAGGAGTATCCCGAATACCCTCTATTATCTTTCTTGTACTCCTCGATATCCTGCTTTACTGTTATAGGGATATTATCTCGTAAAGCCGTCTGGAATAAAGATGCGTCAGTTATAACTCGTTGTAAGCAAAGCTCGTACAAGGTGCTCATCGTTTGCTAGTTGGCAACAGACTGACCGTTCTTTGCACCCAAGCAGGTTTGAATCCTAGTGCGGTAGTGGGGGTAATTACGGTAGTGGGGGTAGTTGTGAAATGCAAAGGTCAAAGGTCAAGGTCACCCGCGAAGTTTAAAAAAAAAAATGCAACATATCAATACGTGAAGTCTGTCACATATTGATATGTTGCATTTTTTGTTTTTTTTTTTATTTTTTTTGTCTTTTATGATTCGTTTATTTATAAAACATTACAACAACAACATATGTACAACATTAAAACTTAAATCTAACACTGCTGCTTGTCAGCGATGTGGATGGTCAACTCTGTAGAATTGCTACCCGTGCAGCCGTGGGACACCAGGTATAGACACCCGGGTTGAATAGAGCGAAGATCCTCGTTTTGTAGAAGATGGACGAATCTCTTGGGCAGGTACACCTGGAACTTTGGTTCATCCCCCGGAGTAAACGGTGCCTCGCTGAGACTGCAGCAGATGGCCTCCCCAACTGTAGTCTCCATCTTCTTCATAGCATGGATTATGTAGTGCTTCTCGTCTTTTAGTTCCGAGCACTTCTTTACAGGTAATATTGTTGACTTGGAGTGAGCATTGAACTGCTCGACCAAAGTCTGAAGGAACTGGTGAGATGCCATGGTCAGGTTACAGATCGTCTTCTTGCTCGGAGATGTTGTCGTCTCGGAATCTCGAGTAATACTCATGCCAGGTCCCTGTCTGCTCCCCACTTATATACTCTCCGTTACCCCCACCACTCCCCAATTCCCCACTTTGAAGGTAAGAGGCGAGTTTATAGGCATTTTTCAAAGCGCAATGTCTATCTTTATCATGTTCTGGGCTTTTTGTACAAATACATATGGTTTCCAGCATGTATTGATAATTCTTATCCAATTCCACATCATTAACCGGAACATGAGTAAATCCTTCAATCCATCTCTTCTTTTCCAGCCCCTTTGTGTAAATATTGGTAAACTTGTCTGAAAAGTGATGCATAATGTGATACAAGTCCGTGTAACTTGTAAAACCATCATACCAATCGATATGATGGAAGTGTTTTGAAATCCATCTGTTGGTAGTAGCGGCTTTACTAGTTAAAGACGAATAAGAACATGGTGGTTTAAATAAAAACGAATAAGGAACACTTGTATTCATGTCCAAAAACACAAGTTCTTTTATAATGAATCTATCATCATTACCACGAAACGCTTGAAACTCAATAATACCAGGCTTGGACTTTACTTGTTGTTCTTCTCCCTTGTCCATTTTGAAGGTCACACGTCTGCTCATTACGAAGTCAGGAGGTCAACTGATTTCCACACCACGGTAGGTACTACTTTTATACCAGGCCGTACAGTTGTTGGCGCGTTGGTGTATATTTAACGTGGGCACCGTCCCCAATAGGCCTAACCCCACAAAATGTTGGTTATTGTTTTAAAAACTAACCATTGTCATTTAAGTTTCCATCTTTATATTTTCCTTATTTTCATTTTCATCACTAACACTTGATTCTTCTCCTCCATCTTCCTCTTCTTCCTGTTTTACCGATTTCTTATGTAGTTGAGCGTACTTTTCCAATTGTCTCCACATTTGTACTTCATGAGGAACTCTATTAAATATAGAAGTATCCACAGGTCCGTATAATATAGGTGCGTCCGGTTGTTTGTCCAAAGTGTCTTCCAGATAATCTTTAATAATCGAACTTGAAAACACCAGTTGTCTCAAGTATCTTGTTATAGGTTCAGTAGCACAAGTTAAAATGAAAAACTCCTCTCGATTAAGTTGAATTTTGTTATCATGTCTTGTTGTGTCTCTAAACCGTAGCTGATGATCACCACGTTGTTTAATGATATCAATTTCCACATTTGAATCCAAAAGTCCTACTCTTGTCTTTCTTCCAAACATGTTACTACTTAAATAGCATTCTAGTAGATGCAAATGTTTCATAAACGATTCCCAAGCACTGTCCGTAAACAAAATCATTTTGGCTCCATGAGTTAAAATTACAGTAGGGGAATAATCTGTAGATTTCATAACACCGATTAAAACACTTTTATCCAAACTGGAAGAGATTGGGTAAAATATTCGCAAAAATACCTCACTCAATATGTTTGGAGAAATATTATCTTCAATATCCCTTTTTCTCTTTTGTATAGTCTTTCTTCTTTTACCTTTTTCTTCAACATTATTACTGGCGTGAAGTTGTCCGCAAACGTTTTGTTCACCTCCTTCCTGGTGACCTTGAGGATCTAAAAACTCAGATATCTCCTTCTCAATATCTACCACATTTTCAGGTGTACCACTAGGAGAAGCCATATTGAATACGATGCTACCCATACAACAGTAGGCAACAAACTGATGAGGAGCGGTCTGTACGCTCTGCTTTTATACTCGCGGAATGAAACAAAACCGGTTCTTACAATACATTTTTAACAATTCCAGTTAAAGGTGTGTATGTTACGATTTTATCATGTAGAATTAAACAGTATGCAGTTGTATTAGCCGGTATAGCATCGTTGAATTCCATTTCTATTTTTATATCCACACTTGAAGACTTTACTGATTCATTTTGTTTAGAACAATCGATTACAACTATTGGGTAGGCATCGAAATATTTGTCAGGTGGTAATAAAGGTGTATTTGTTTTACCGTAATATGAACTTTGGAATCTCGCGTACATATCGTACAATATACTGTATTTCTTCTTAGTGAATGACACATTTAAATTGTCGTATGGAAAGAATTGTGAATTTAAATAAACTTTAATATTTTTCAAGTCACAATGATCAAATTGTCCTGCATGTTTAGTAATGGAGTCTCTTCTACCTGTTTGTAAACCAAATATAATATATCTGGCTCGTTCTACATAATTCGATGTTTTAACAGTCCAAGTGTGTCGATCCGTAGTAGGTAAACTGGGATGCTCATGAAATTCCCAACTTCTAAATGGAATAACAATATCACGATCGGCTTTTAATTTTCTTAAAAGTAGCATTCTATGCTCGTCAGCCAATTTAACATGTGGAACTCTCCATACAATTTTGTCTAATTTTAATTTCCATTCTAAAGTCGCATCTGTAGTAGCATCTGCAGCTTTAATAATGTCTTTATCGTTAGAAGATCTCAACAAAACTAATTCTTGTTTAACGTTTAATATTATTTTCCTATAATCTTCAGCAAAACCAAGCAGCAAACGTAATGGAATATGAAAATCAAAATATCCATTTGGATTTGGAGTGATCGTGTCAATCGTAGGTAATACCCATCCGGCAGGTTTAAGTAAATTGGTTTCATTGGGTGTTATAGATGTTAATCCTTTTAAAGTTGTCGTAATACCTACTTTTTTAGTGGAATCAACTGTTACACCTGATATTTCATATCTAATTTCATCAAATAGGAAAGCCATAGGATTATTTATAAATGGAACTGTTGTACCAACAGTAGTACCGTCCTTTTTAGTAACTTGTCCTTCAATATATAAGTAACTTTCACATGGTAGTGTGTAAATGTCTTGATTTTGTATGGGAATACGAATTTCATCGTTATTGTTTAATTTCGATGAAGTGTAAGGGTTGTGGGTGTGATATTCTTTTTCCCATAGGGTTTCGTCGAATGTTGGACCCTGCGCTATATCCAGTATATCCATACTCGGTTAATTTTAATCCAATTCTCTCTAAGAAACGAATGTTCTCGCGTGTTAACTCCTCCACAGCTGAAGAGCTACTAATGCGGTTTCCCGTAGGTTGTTCGCTTTTAAATGTTAAACCCATGGTTTTGTATTAAAGTGTCGATTTTAAATGTAATCTAATCGTAATAGGCTCTTCTCTGAAGTCTACCAAGTTACCGTCTTGATCCAATACGCTCAACACGATGTCTGAAATGAAAGTGGTGTTCAACGGTAGATATACCAGGTTTTGTGGCTTTTCAACAATTTTAAATCCAGGTGGTACACTTGGGTAAAAAGTATGTATGATGTGGGTGTTAGCCCCATCCCTGTAAGCACCTTGTATAATGTTACAAGTTATGTCTATACTATTGACTTTTAATATTGTTACTGTTTTCTTACCGGAATGTGTTACATCTGGTTCTAAAACAGGCTCATCGTTGGAAAATCCTAATAAATCACCAATTGAGTTTGGTTGAGTGAAATCTATATAATATTTGGAAGTAATTTCAGCTTTCATCGTATTGTTATTACCTTTTAATGTTATATTGTCTTTTCCCATTTTAGTTTGCAAAAATTCATTTATATGATCAATTTCATAAGAACCTGTGGGTAACCTGCACTCTTGTAAGTCTGTAAATTTTCCACTGGCATCCTTTCCCTTATAATAATGCAATACGTTATTTTTACCTTCCGTAACATTGGGGATAGAGTTGTAAGTTGTAAAATCCAATAGTGCCGCCTCCCAAAACCTTCCTTTTTGCAAGCGTAACGCTGGAAAAAGGATACTTCGTAAAGTGGACGATTTTCCTGTTAATGATACCGTATAGGAAGACATCTCAATAGTGACTGATACTTTTAGCTAGAAATTCCAAACATAAATGGCCGCATATTGAAGTATTATCAGGTTGTTCTCTTTTATAGTTATAATATATGTTTTTAGCAGATTTAAAGTAATTTTGAAGTTCTTTTGGTGGTGGCAAATTACCGAAACTATCAAAATAATATACATTGTTATTTAGTTTCTTATAACAAACCCAATGGGTGCCAGGCCCTTCAGTATTATCCAAATTTACAATTCCAGTCTCATTTTGCCACATTTTCTTTGGTAAACTGTCTTTCATAAACACACCGCGGAAAAATGGTATTTTTAAACAGGAAATATATTTAAATAATTCAATATTGGTTAATGCTTTATGTGGTATGACCAATTGATTTTTTTCATTTAATATGCACGATAAGGTCTTAGGTAAAGACCTGCCCCGTTTTTTACCATTGACCACACGGTGGGCTTCTTCCTGCCTTTTCTTGTAGATCGTCGTCTTCTTTTTATATTTCCTCCATGTTTTCTTGTGGTTGACCTCCTTTTTACTCTCCTTCTCCTCCTTCTTCCACCTCCTACTGCTGTTTTAGCCTTCATACCTGCTGTTACTGCTAAAGCTGCTGCTTTTTCTGCTATGCTAGCGTCACTTGATTTTACTCGTTGCCAAGCTATGTCCGCAAGCTTTTTGTCAGCTATTGATCTATTTTTTGAATCGGCAAACGTGGAATATGCGATATCGTGTTCTTTACAAGCCTGATCTAACTTGTTTATGCCAGGATCGCCTCTTTCCAGTCGTTTTTTCAATTTAGTTCCTGGTCCGCAATACTGATAACCTCCCGGTATATGAAATTCGTATGGTAATGCGTCTATTGCTCTATTTACTATGGATCCTACTGGAATTCGTTTTAAAGCTTTACTTAACAGAGAAACCGCTGTGGACGTGATCCCACCTCCTCTCCTTACAGTGTCTCTATATGGACTGATGTACTGGAACGTCATTATTGTCCTTTTATAATCGCAATGTACAACTTATGTGTTACCTCTATGACAAGTTGGACATAAATGAAGTCGTTTATTGTGTTCTTTTATTAAATATCAAAATCACCCCAATCCGATGATCTAAACTTTTTTGTACGAGGGTTGATAAAATAGTTTTGAACAATTTCCCGTTTAATCCAAGTACCTCTCTCAGATTCCAACAAAGGAGTACGACCTGAACCAATACCAATATGATTGTATACATCAAATAATGCATTTCCTAAAACTTTTACAAGAAAATTAACAGTGACAGCATTATCCACATGTTCAGGGTCTTTAAGGTCTGTTATACGTTTATTATTACAAGTATACACTTTGCTATCCATTTGTGATAATGTGATAGTCTGTCCTACAGTTGCAGCATCATTTGCTTCTCTTCCTTGCGCCATGTTTTTTAATTTTTTATTACTACATATAAAAAACGCATAGTAATTATTTGGATCTAGATGTACTGTTTGTCCTAAGGCAGCCGCGTCTCTATCAGCATGACCCCATGACACATTTGATAACCTTCCATGCCTGCAATCCCAATAAGCGTTTTTGTATGTCAATAAACGAAATTTTTCATTACCTTGAATAAAGTCATCCCCTTGCTTTGATAATACTTCATCTCGTTTTGCAAATCCAGTTGTTTCTTGTTTTAAAGTCTCTTTCATTTGACCCACTGTTGCACCATCAGATGGTGCTGAACCATCTTTTACATTCGCCAAACAATTGCCAAGACAATCGATAACTCCCACATCACGTATGACACAATGATCTTTTATATATTTGAGATTTACAGCATCATTTTCATTTTTTGGATAACCTATATCGTTAATAACAAATTTATAAAAAGAAAATCCATCTTTTGTCTTTTCAGGTATCAAAGAATGTAAATAGCGTCTATTTACGCTGTCTTTTGCATCTTTAGGGTCATCTACGTTGGATATACGTTTATTGTTGGCACTATACGTTTTCCCATTGAATTTTAACGTATTTTTTAATTCAGATGACAAATAACCTTTGTTTATCGCATCACCATTTTCATTTGGTTTACCAACGTTGGTAATTCTATGATTTTCCGCGTCATATGTGTTATTTTGTAGTTTTAATGTTGGCGATATCTTTTCCTTTAATATTTTTAGATTTATTGCATCGTTTTCATCCGAAGGATCTTTTATGTTTTTTAACCTTTTATTACTCATATCATAATCTCCATCAGGTGTTTGTGGTAAACCAGCACTTCTTTTTAAACTATTGGCATAATATAACCCATCCGAGGAGTAACGTCCGAACTTGTCGACACTCATAGTGCAACTGAATAGTATTCTAGGGAGTAACGCATTTTTATGAGATTACCCCACGGTTTCGGAGTTCATCCACTAAAGCCACCCATTCGTTTTCCAATCCAGTATGACCCGCTTCTTTAGCTTCATGTATTAGTTTCATTCTATCAACCAATTTATTGATATTATTGTAATAAATCACATTTGTGTTATACAGTTTCTTCATTAAACCTGTACCTGTAACAGACTTGTTTCTTTTTCTTGGTTCTGTAGCACTTATATCCAAAGTGGATGACACAAACCTTCGTTTTACAGGTTTTCTTGGTATTATTGGCATTGGTTGTCTTCTCGTTGTTGGTATTAACTTGGATACAAATTCTCTATATTTTAAAGACTTTGATCTAAAAACAGGTTGGTCAGCTGAATACTTCCTCCTGTATGCATTAGTTTGTTCCAAAATCTTTTTATATGCTTCCATGTCTTTTTCTTTAACTAACAATTCTAAAGGCTTATTTTCAAATAATAATTCAAATAATCCTCTTGTGCCCTTATATCTTTGATCACCAACAATAATATTATCATGTTCATCAATGTTTACCGGGCTATTACCAACCATTAAACCCTCTTCTGTTAATCTTACTCCATAACTATGGTAGTTTTTATTAGGGTTTGTTCCAGCTAACATTTTTATCGTGTATTTCCTTCCTAAAGGTCCTTTGTTATGAATGTTTTCACCCAACAAGCTTATGTTTGACGGACCTTCCCTTGCTTCTTCTTTTTCCTCTTCACTAGCAGTTGATACAACTTCATGTCCTCTTTTGGCTTTTACTTCATATAATTCTCTTATTCCACTATAGTCTGGTGATTCTAGCTCTCTTTCGGGTTCTCCACCGGTAAAACCACTATATGTAGAGGATTCCGGGTCTTCATCGCTAAAATCTTCTGATTTTACATTTTCTCTTTCAAACTTTGTAATAGGTGCAATCGCATCTCCTTCCAATACAGGTTTAGCAAATTTTTTGTTTAATTGTTTCAAGGGTTCAGTAATAGGTTTAAAAGTAGATTCAAGGAATTTCTCCCTCTCGCTAATACCTAGTTTCAATGCTCTGTTTTTAGCCCGAATAGAATCACTAAGTGATTTTATTTCTTTTACTAATTTTTCTTGGTTAACCATGTTTGTAGCAAGACGTGTTGTACAACAATGAATGTGTTATACCACGTTTAATGTATTAATATAAATTTATCAAATCCTATCCTGTATCGACCATTGTTTAGCGGTTGTTCCTTCATAATTGTTAGGAACCCATACTTTTCAGCCCAAGCCTTTCCACACAACTCTTTAAATCGTTCAAATGTCATATCCGCATTTACATGATCAAAATATATATGTTTTAGGTTGGTTTCGTCCTGTTTAAATACAATTAACATGTTTGCATTGTCTCTAATGAGTTGTTTAGGTATTTTGCTGTAAGTTTGGCCAATATAAATGCTATCTATGTTGTTATGTCGACCCATAGCGAAGTAATTCCTTATTGTGTTTTGGTTTTCACAAGATACATCGTCGAATATAAACACGGAGAATGGTTTAGCTTCTTGTGGCTGCATGACACTCTCGCTTGCATTAAACTTTAAATATTTAACTTCAGGCACATTAGTCAGTATTTTTTCCAATAATTGATACTTTGGTTGTTGTAGTGATTTTGAAAATACATATAGATTGTTAAATCGTAATCCTTTAGGGTTTGTAATCAAATTGAATACTACATTAGTTTTTCCACAGTTGGAAGGTCCGGTAACCAGACAACGAACGGTGTTTGGTAACAAATTGCCATGCTTCCCACTATTGAATTCTGAATTATCCACTGTGAGTTCATCTATATTATTAATAGTAAAACTCTCTTTTTGTGGTACTATCTCCATCCTTTGTAATGGTTCAACCTAAAATGATTCTCTATCGTTATATCAAATCCTTTTTAGGTATCCAAGAATCTTCCGTCTTATTAAATCCTAACCATCGTACTTTGACCTTATCTTTTTTCCGTTGCAACACCTTTTCAACTAAATATACATCGCCTACTGTTGATTTTAACATTTCATGTCCATAAAACCCTCCTTCAAGCAATTGTCCTTTATTATCTTTTAAAATATATGTCTCAGGTACTGTAGGTTGTACTTTGAATACAGTAAAAACCTCATTGGTCCAATTTGGCAGGTATCTTTTACTGAATACACCTTTATATTTACTTATTCGCACTTTATCACCCACATTAAATTTTTTAGGCTTTAGTTTTTCAACTTTTGGTTTAGTATTCGTTTTTATACGTTTTAATACAAGGTTTTCATTTTTACTAGTTACTTGGTTTGGTTTCATCCCGATAGTCCTATGAAATTTGTTATTGTAATCGTTTATAAGTTTTGGTAACATATCAATCCATATGTGCGATCCTCTGTTGGAAAACATTTTATACATTGCACTTTTTAAAGTTCTGTTGAATCTTTCGATTATTGAGGCTTTTACTTCTGAATTGGTTGAATAATGGTTTATATTGTGTTTTTTCATTAAATTTGCAAATTCCTTATTAAAATATTCTTTTCCATCATCTGTTTGTAAATGTTTAATAGTATGTTTGTCTCTTTGTATAGCTGTTTCCATTGCTTTTGTAACACTTTTGCCACTTTTATCTTTTAGTGGTAAAGCATCTGCCATTTTTGAAAAACAGTTAATAACAGTCAATATGTATTTATATCCTTTATTTTGTTTGCTATAAGGAATCATTTCGATTAAATCCGCTTGATATAAATCATTAATTCCTTTTATCACCGTATTTCTTCGTGGAAACTTTCTTCTTGCAGGTTTATGAAGTTCGTTGACAATTTGTTGCTTCAAGTCCTTCATATTGCAGGTTTCAATGTTTGTTGTATCACATGTATAATCACAATGAATGTTGTTTTAAATATTCACATCATTTATATGGGTCAAGGTCATCCAAACTTGTGTAAAAAAATGGGGAACACGGCGTTGGACTTGCCGTGTTCCCCATTTTTTTACGGAAGGAGAAAGGAATAAGGTCGTAGTTGTAGAAGGACGAAGAATAGGTTACTAGTTGATAGGGTTTAGAGAGTAGTGGCCAAAAGGAAGAGTGTGGATTTTGTCGGGCATAATGTATCTTTTATCATCCCGAGCTGACAACGCTTTTTTAATTTCGGTGACACTGTAGACTTGATGCTTAAAGCTTCGGATATTGTTGAATGTTGCTGATATCGTAGTATCTTCAAACAAACAAGTCTTGTAGTGGTCAAATGTCACGTGTTTTTTCAAATAAGATGTCTTCACTCCTTTTGCTTTCTTCACTGTCGGTGTGTTGTTCTCGTGGTACATCTTAAATGAATACAATTTCGCCATCAGCGCCACTATTTCTTCTAAAGGCATTCCATTTGCTTCATCTTTGAATTTTCCAATTACTTTTTTATATTTTTCATTAAAATTTGGATGGTTTTTCGGATAGTCAGAAAAATCGAAATCTTCTTTGTATGGAAAAGTCCTTAGGTCTTCATACATGTCCAAAGTCTTTATCCAGTAGATAAACGCGTCCGTATCCATGTATGCGACTCCAATGTTTTCCCTTCCGTAATGTTTAACCATTTTGTTATAATGGAAATCATACATCAGGGTTTTACTTATATCCAAAATCGACATACCTATGTATAACGGACGGTCCATGACTATTGTTGTTTTCTTCATACTGACAGCGACTAGATTTTCGTTTATAATCATGGATGTTCCGAAATTTGGTTTTTGCACTAATTTTTCCAATTTCCTAGGATCACTCACTAATTTTACATTTTTGTGTTTTCTTTTGTTCTCCAAGGTCTTTCCAAAGATGGCATTGTTCATTAATTTATAGAAGTCCTTTTCAAATGCTGTTGTCGCTGCAGCTCTTCTTGCAGTGTTGGAATCAATATATGGTTTCAACCAACAAGACTGGGTGAATTCAATTGCTCTATGAATTCTCACTATACGTAGACCCAATTCAAGAGCCTGTTGAACTACCCAGTAGTGAGCCACATAGCGATCCTTATTCTCCAAGGTCATCATCAATTTTGGCCATCTTCCTGTCGGTGAAACTTCAGTCTTGGCTAGGAGAGGCAAGTCGTAGTGATGGTCATGAAGGTGCTCCGGGTATTCAAAATCACAGTCCAAAATATAGCCTTTTGGACCATCCTTTGGAATCTGTGAGATGTCTCCGATGGTGGCCGGGTCGATCCACTTGAAGTCAGCGTAGGGAAGCGGATTTGACATTGCCCAACCATAAAGGTTGTTTGCATCAAAATAGCCAAGGTAGACCGATGGTTGTTGCTCGTCGAAGCCGGGGATGTACTTGTTGTTGGCTTTGACATGACGTGTTACAGCTTGTGTCAAACCGCCCCGTACACCAGATTCCATCATGAGCACCATATCAATATCCGTTAGAAGTTCCAGTCGACAGTTGGTTGACTTTAGCATAGCTTGCCATGCTAATCCTGGAGATGTGTACGAGTGTAGAGGGTCCAGTCCATAGGCGGAGAAGCAGGTGTTTCTGAATTCTTCCATCACATCGCACAGCAGAGTTACGTCCAATTTTATATAAAAGTCAGAATATTCCCCTAAGGTTTGAATGTTTAGTTGGTTCCAAACATTACATGCATGATTGTAGTCTTCAACGGAGATTTCACTTTCGTTTAATTTGCTGTTGAAGGCTTCAATCGGCGGTAGACTGGTTTCTTCAAATTTTTCTGTAGAAGTTATGTAATCGTAGGGGAACACTCCTTTCCGTAATACTAGGTCTAATTTATCTTCAGGTACAATTTTTCTGGTTTCTTTTAGGTCTTCTCTTCTTAGGTTCTCTGACAATTTGGCTAAACTAGATGCCATAAATCTGTAAGAGTCTACGAAGCGAAGTTTAATTTTACCTACTGTTTTTGAAAAGCTGATGTACTTTTCCAATGTTGTAGCAAGAACATCAATTTTACCGTCATCTCTTCCTAACTCCGGGATAATAAAGTGGGAGTCGTAGCCGCTAAGATTGTGTAAAACGACAGGAATAAAGTTTGGCAGTTTGTAATTTATATTGCATGAATTACAAGCAGCTCCTCTGTATAACCCTGTCAGGTGATCGTGATCTCTTACTTTTGGATTTTCTTCACTGAACATCTTCTTGCATAAATAGCATCTTGTCGCTAAGTTGTATTCTTCTTGTTGATTTTGGTTTAAAGGTTCCATAGGTACAATATTACCGAACAAGCGTTGAACCTTTCCAGCAATATCGTACAGTTGGTCTACAAAATACTTAGCGGCTTCTTCACCACGGTAGAGTATTGGAGTGGATGTTAAACCATAGTCTTGCAATTGGTTTTTAGACAAGGTTGATTTAACTAGTAAACAAAAACTGTTGGGCTGATGCAACTGATATTTTGTTCTTCTAGTCACTTCGCCGTCCGGCAGCTCCTGTGGTACTAACGTTGATTCAAAATCTGCATAGACCACTATTGGAATTCGGTATTGGTGAACTGTCTTGTTAAATTGGATACACGCTCGAGATGGTGGTGGCAGACTAATCTTCACTTCATAGTTCTCGTTGCAAAGTCTTTTATGTTCCAATAACCAGTCCAATCCTCCACGTCTTGAATCTTTCCAAGAAAAGCAGAAACATCTCTTGCAAACTGTAATCCTATTTACTCTTTTGGTCAATTGTTTTACAACTAAGGCTTCAAAGTCCTTTATCCATACATAATGGGAAATTTCACCCTTAGTTATCAATAGCAAGTCCGTGTGGTTTCTTTGCTCAACCTTTACTACCCGCAAAGGATAAACGTTGTTTGAATCATCCAGACCAAAAACATTCACTGAAACGCCAGGATTTTTCTTTTCAAATTTGTCTATGTCTTTCAATGTAACTGGGTAGGTGAGGCCTTGAAAGTTGTAGCGGTGTTCATTTTCGTAATATTCTCTACCAACTCTTTCAGGATGATCTTTAACATACTTGGTTAACATTGCATACTTAAAACATTCATTACCTTCATTTTGCACATTCCTACACGATTTAGTGTTTTGGATTTTCTTTGGTAAAGGGATAAAACTACTACCCCTTAAACCATATCCATGCTTGTGAACCCTTACATCCATACCTTCGATTGATGACAAAGTCCATCCAGATCCTCTTCCTTCATGTTCTTGAAGTTTTGTTATAAGTTCTTCCAAGCATTCTTCAATAATATCATCGATGTTGGAGGTGAAGGTAAGGGTTCGGTTTTTGGTAATGAACGCTCTCAATGCTGTTTCACCATCGGTATTGTTAAACATAGCCTCTAACACCATTCCAAATTTAATAAAATTTAGCCTTTGTAATTCTTCCCTCAACGTTTGACCAACAAGTTCCTTAGCCTGGGTTATGAATGTTTCCAATTCCAATTGAACGTTATTAATTTTGAAATGTGTTACAACTCGTCCTGGCAAGGCTGTGGTGCGCAGTTGTCTTACATCTTCCAGTTCTTCTTCTTCCATATCCTCTTCTTCGGTGTCCTCTTCTTCGGTGTCCTCTTCTTCAATAGGTCTTGTAGCAGTAGATGGTCCAGCACCAGCAAATTGAATCACACTAGGTCTTCTTCTTTGCATTTGCTGTAGATAGCTGTCGTAGTAGTCCATCTGCTTCTGGTGCTCTTCCAAAAACCGGTCAATTGAGTCTAAGTCTATTTCATCCATGGTAATATCTTCTTTTCTATCTTCGTCTTCATGTACTTCTCTGTGTATGGTGAAAAGATCTTCGTCTTGAAAGATTTCCCCACAAATGTCGCAAAGAGCCATTTCAAACAGTTTGGCTTTGAATGCACACTCTGTGAATGTCCACGCAATAATGAGCATCGCACTCCACCGGGACCCTTTATATCCGAGGCAGATAGGTGGGGAAAGTGACGTCATATGGAAACAGGTTATCACTTATGTGCTAAATTTAGCCTTTACACAACCGTTTGTAATACATTTATCAGTAGGCTTGATAAATTGATGATATTTGGTCTAGATTCAATAATTTGTACAAGTTTTTTCAAAGATGTCTGTTTGAGCAAGTTTATGTAGGTCAAGGTCATTTGGAATTATTATTTTGAGCGGGGGATAGAGCACTAAGCAGCATCATTTACTACAAAGTGCTCTATCCCCCGCTCACATTCTTTTTTAACTTTTTGTTTAAACTTTTTACAAGGGTGAAACATCACCATCAGAGTCGGAATCATCCTCATCACGGAATAGGTAGCGATGACAATACATAATTCTTCTGGCAACTAACATCCTATCCATTGGACGATGGGGAGTGTCTTGTTCTTGTTCTTCTTCTTCTTCGATTTCCAATTGGAATTCCATTTCCGACTCAGATGACGACTCTAATGTTTCGTAGGCATGCAAGTCCACCTCATTGTCCGTTGAACCAGCTTCGTCAGAGTCCGTTTCAATATCCATTATCTCTTCCTCCTCCTCTTCTTGATCAACCGCAGGTAGTTGGTCCTCTACTTCTATAATTTCTAGAGGTATAACCTCCAGAATAGAGACAATTCTGTTGCGATGGAACACGGTGTTGTCAAGTGGAGCCATGGTATGAAAGTGGTGTATCTATCCAATTGGTTTGCCCTTTTTATACCCCCACCAACTATACATTTTATGTGGGTCAAGGTCACGTAAAGATACCCTTTGAGCGGGGGATAGACCACTAAGCAGCATGCTAGTCCATTGCCGCAAAGTGATCTATCCCCCGCTCTATTCCGCAGACCACACTCAAGTCCAAGTCCACATCCAAGTCCACATCCATATGTTACACTTTATTATTACTGCCACCAAGTAATTGTCACTCGCACATTTACTTGGTTTTGATAAAGGTACTGCACAAACTCCATATTGGTTGTTTGTTCGTTATACAAATGCATCATGAAATATGCAATCTTATCGATTGCGGCATTGTCCAACGGTTCGCAATTCACAAGTTCCAATGTGCCCTGGCTGGTCTTCTCCTCTATAAGTTCCACCACTTCGTTGATGTCTTCTTCCAAGAGGATGAACTCAACACTGAAGCTCTCCATTGTTGTTGATAGTGTCTAGACAAATGCTTGACTAAATGCTTTATTCATCAGTCCTACATATATACCAATTTCCCCCTCCTATTACCCATTCCCCCTCTACCTTTATATGGGTCAAGGCCATCCAATAATACCCTTTGAGCGGGGATAGACCACTAAGCAGCATGCTAGCCCATTGCCGCAAAGTGATCTATCCCCCGCTCTGTATTCCACACAAGTCCTAGTCTTTACACACACACATAAGCCCCCAGTCTTTTACACTTACTCATATACTCTGTCCTCCCTGCCAATTAAGAGTTCCCCATGTTTGCCACTATTTTCAATTAACCTTTCCAAGTCCCAAAACACAATGTCCAAATTAACCAAGTTCGCTCGTCCAATTTGAAACACACTATTCCCCCCAAAGTCACTTGCTCTCACTTGTTGTCCTGTATACTGCTTCTTCTTCCACGCTACAATCACTACCCTACCTTCTTCAACAACCATTCTTTTAACGTTATCATACACCTTCTTCAACATCCCTTTACAGTTTAAATAGTTTATGGTTACATACTCCCACTCCTTACCAATGATCAGTGATCCACTCATTTTCTAGCGTTCCACTGGAAGGTTCAAAGCAGAATGAAGTCGGGATGTACAGACCCCCCTCTTTTATACCAGTTAACCGGTTGTCCTTGCTGTAAAGTGGGTCAAGGTCATCCAATGCTACCCTTTGAGCGGGGGATAGACCACTAAGCAGCATGCTAGTCCATTGCCGCAAAGTAGTCTATCCCCCGCTCTGTATTCTACACACACACACACACACACACACATGTCCCTGTCCAAGTCTTTCATTACATACCCAATATATATTCAGTTCCTTCATCATCACTATCACTCATCACTGCTTCCACAAACTCCACAGGATTAAAGTTAAATTGTTTCAATTGTTCTTTTAAGTTTTCAATTTGTTGGTCCTTTACTTCTAAAACACTGTGAAGGTGTGATATGTAATCCGCTGCCTCGTTGATGCTTGCTACTCTCGGATCGCCTAACTTCAAGCTGGGAACTACACCCTGCAGCCTGTAGTACGCCATACGCCTTTCTTGCTCCTGCCGTTGACCAGGACTGAGCAAGCCTTGCCCGTCTTGGCTCACCTCCAGCAAGGTCCGTAGCATTGGAGCTTTGCAGGCGTTTGCCCGAGCAACAGTTATGCTGTGGAATGGTCGAGCAGGTCCACGAGTAGCAGGCAGGACGTTGGCAGCACGCCTTCTTGAAGAAGAAGAGGAAGCCTGAGAAGTTTTGCAGTTGGAAGCCATGTTGAAGTGAGGTATTCAGCTAAGCGATACAAAGCAGAATAACCAAACTGCACATCAATACCCGTATATATACACTTATCAGTGGTGGGGGGTACTAGCTAGCCTTGGTAAAGTGGGTCAAGGCCATCCAAAAACATTACCAGAACGGGGGATAGATCACTAAGTGGCATGTTAGTCCATTGCCACAGAGTGATCTATCCCCCGCTCTGTATTTCACATTCACGCACACATTCATACATACACACAAGTCCCAGTCCAAGTCTTTACCCACACACCTATCCACTCTCATCCTCACTATCATCACTGTCCAACAGGCTTTCACACTTCTTAATCAGTTTTTCCCATTTACTCCTGACATAAAGTAGCTCCCTGCGAGTATTCTCTAGCATTCTGTCCCTTTGCTCTATCACTTCGTCGTACCACTCGATGATGTTTGGTGGAGTCTGAGTTGATGCATCCGTCGTGGTTGGTTGAGACGCTCCGCTGCTCCGCAACTCCTTCCTCACAGGACCAAAGCCGGAGAATCGGACACGACTTCTTGACGAAGGCGCCGATCGGATTGGTCCAATGCTCGGGCTGGAGTTGGAGGCGACCGGGCCAGAGGTAGAGGCTGGGACGTTCATAGCAGACATGGTGGTGTTCAGCTTAACGGTGTAAAGCAGAATGAGAGGACGGTTGATCACCACTCCTATATATACCCATTTTTTAGTGGTGGGGATAACACTGGGGGGGGGGGGGGGGGGGGGTTAAAAGAAATTTTGCTTAGTCTTCCCGGTCATCAGTTTTACATACCTTTAGCACACCCATTATTTTGGTTTCTTCAATAACTTTACACACCTCAAACACCCAAGCAAACAGCTCATCTATGTTGTTATAGTTAATTTTTGTCCAGTGTTCATACTTATGAGTTTGGTTGTTTATAATACATAGATAAAATGTAGACCCGTCTTGTCTTATACAATACTCAACTTCCATTCTATGCTGGTTTAGTACTTCCCAAGCATTGTGTTGATCTATCAAGAAGTCACCACCTTTGTAATTGTACCGTGACATGTTTACACGGAGCACAGAAACTGACTGAAGCAAATAAACGGCTCATACAAGCTTAGTAAGAGCGTTAGAGTGGGGGTATCACGTGATACACAACATTAGTTGTAAGTAATTTATATGGGTCAAGGTCATTCAAACTTTGAAAAATTTTTTTACCTCCAAACACTTGTAGCAAGCTACAAGTGTTTGGAGGTAAGTTTTTATTTGTTAATGATTTATTTGTAACTTAGTCTTCACCCTCAAGGACACGGTTTGAGATTGTCCCAGTGACTTTACATCACCGCCAGGTTAAAGTATTATACAAGTCAAGTATTTTTTTTTTATTAGTTGACTTGTATAATACCCCTCTCCCTTACTTTAAGAGAGTTAAGACTAAATTTGGAAAAATAATTTGGAAAAAGACTTTTAAATATTGTCCAACACAACCTAACAATTTAGAATTTATTTTGGTAGGCCTACATCCTAATCCATTTCCCACACAGATTGGCATCCTTCCCTTCGTATTAGATAGCCTTTTTTATGGATGAAAAATTGTCTTTGTACCATCCGAACGGGTACTTTCATTGTATGAAGGCTGCCATCACCTTTTACAATGATTTCTACTTTGGCATCAAAAGCTCCATAAATTTGAGCAATAAAATAATATTTTTCATCCATTTTAAGTCTTCTAATATCAAGCGGTTGCGGACTGTGGGGATGTCTGGGTTGGGATGTTTTAGACCTAATGTTGTTAAGACTGTAGGGTCTTACTCTCGGAAGATTGATGTTTTTGTTCAAGTGCGTTTGGCAACGGTCTTTATCTAAAACAGCAAACTTCTGACAGCAAAGAATCCCAAAGTCTTTTGACATCCAAACGTAATCGCATTTATTACCCTTGCCAGCAGGGAGTTTAACACGCTTACGTTTTTGTGTTGGACGCTTTACTGGAGTGTTTTGGAGCTTGTCAGGTTTAGGCTGGCTAGAAGGAATGGGGGTGGGAGGTGAAGGTTTAAGTAGGTCAAAAGGTAGGCTGCAGACAATTTTGGGTGGGGTAGGTGAACGGGTTAGGTCGATTGAGGGAAGTTCGGGGGAGAAGATTGATTTACGGGGTGGTTTGGTTGGTGTAGGTGGCATGGGGGATATGGGTGAGGGACATTGGGATTTGGTGTAGGATAGGATTTTCTTAGTTCGACTGTAGGGGGTTATCCTCGACCTTGGCGCCTCTTCGAACACCGCAGACTCCGATCCCGAGTCCGATAGCAGAGAGAGTGCTGGAGAGGCTATCAGGACTCGTCCGCTGGGGTTCTTTGAAGATGCCGCAGGTGCGCCAGCCTCTTCCGAAGCCGAAGGTGCGCCAACCTCTTCCAATGTTGGTGGCAATGGTGAAAGGCTGGGCATCGAGGCAGGCTGCGGTGGCGGCGGCGGTGGCGGCATCGTCAGGCAGCTCAGAATCTGCGCTGTCATGAGGTATTCTAGGATCGGAGCGGACGACGATGAGGGCTGAGGCGTGTTGGCCGAGGTTGAAGAAGCTGGTGGGTAATTCTTGAGCTTAAGACCCATCTTGATGAAGCGAATAAATGAAGAGTAAATATGAAAAGAGTAAATATGAAAAGAAGATTGAAATAAGTAAATAAAATCTCAGGAGCGAGAGGAGGACCGTCCGGTACGGGAACCTGGACAGGAATGAGAAGTGCATGCCACCCGGCCGCCTTATATCCCCGCCGGGGCTGCCACGCCCAGGATATCAGGGGGTGGGGGGGGTGGGGTGGGGGGTGGGGGGTGGGGGTGGGGGGGGTGGGGGGTGGGGGTGGGGGTGGGGGTGGGGGTGGGGGTGGGGGTGGGGGTGGGGGTGGGGTGGGGGTGGGGGTGGGGGTGGGGGTGGGGGTGGGGGTGGGGGGGGGGGGGGGGTTCGCACTTTTTGTCGGGGGGGGGGGGGGGGTAAATTTAAAACAATAAGCCTCACTTAAGGCGTTTATGTTAACATCGCTGAAGCCTCCAAAAAAGACACACTTATAGACGAGTCAAACCTTGTGTGTTACTTGACTTGTACATTTTTTTTTTAAAAGAGCTTAATATATTTACCTTGTTAATAAGACCTGACTGTTAAAGAATTTTGAAAACTTTTATATATTTAGGTCAAGGTCACGGTAAAACTTTAAAAAATTAAGCCCCACACCCCGATAGGGGTGTGGGGCACTTGGGTTGTCATCGCTGTAGCCTCCAAAGAGACCCAACTATGACAACAAGGCAACATCCAATGTCGTGTTCCCTTCGCCACGCAAGACTTGTAAACATTTACTGCATTGTCTTTTCAATAGCTAACAAAACATTTACTTAATTTTGAGAGAGGTTGAGGACAGCCCTAGTGGCTTACGCCCTCGGTCCGAGTGCAGGGGCCACCGCAAATTGGCCACAGCTGTGGTCTGCATGTCAGCATACAAACGGACCGAGTCCCAAACCCAGCCGCAATATTGCATGCCTGAGAGGACCCATGCTAAAATTGGTTTAAAATTGTTTTACACGGGGGTCTACTCCCGTACCCTACCTTTACTATTTAACTTTATCAATGCAGTAAATTTTTATAAATCTTTGTGGGTCAAGGCCACACGGACATTAAAAAAATTTCGGCCCCCGTACATCCATGGCGAACCACGAATGTTCGGGGGCCTTGGGGACTAAAAACACAAATAGCTAACAAAGATTCATTTACATAATTTTGAGTTTCCAGAAGGGAAACAAGAGGTTGAGGACAGCCCTAGTGGCTTACGCCCTCGGTCCGAGTGCAGAGGCCACCGCAAATTGGCCACAGCTGTGGTCTGCATGTCAGCATACAAACGGACCGAGTCCCAAACCCAGCCGCAATATTGCATGCCTGAGAGGACTCATGCTAACGTTGGTATAAAGTGCTTTTACACGGGGGCCTACTCCCGTTCCCTGACTTTACAATTTACTTTGAGCATTGCAAAAGCTCAAGGGGGGATTGCTAAAACAAGCGTATACACTTTAGAAAAATATAACACACTTACAACACACAATTGAGCTCAACGTAGTCAATGCTGGAACAAGCACATACATGTTAAACACATATAACAAACAAGACACAAAGGATAAAAGACACACAGGAGACATAAGGTACAAGTAAAACACTCTCATATAAAACAATTCGCAATACCCAAACGCAAGCGCAATATCTTACAACTAATACAAGTCTTAAAGTTAGAGTAGACTTCGCTAAACACTGAAGGCGCCATTCAATGTTTAGTGATGCCTATGGCGGTCCGTCCCGATCGTTCACGTTCAACGCGCGGGAGCGGACTGCGAGCCGGCTCTGGCTGGGCCCCCTTATATCCCCACCGGGGCTGCCACGCCCAGGATATCAGGGGTGGGGGTGGGGGTGGGGGTGGGGGTGGGGGTGGGGGTGGGGGTGGGGGTGGGGGTGGGGGTGGGGGTGGGGGTGGGGGTGGGGGTGGGGGTGGGGGTGGGGGTGGGGGGGGGGGGGGTGGGGGGGGGGGGGGGGTTCGCATTTTTGTCGGGGGGGGGGGGGGGGGGGTTCGCACTTTTGTCGGGGGGGGGGGGGGGGGGGTTCGCACTTTTGTCGGGGGGGGGGGGGGGGGTGTTCGCACTTTTGTCGGGGGGGGGGGGGGGGGGGGGTTCGCACTTTTGTCGGGGGGGGGGGGGGGGGGGGGGGTCAGGTAAGTTAAGTGGGTCAAGGTCACCCACAACACTTGTACTCTAAGTGTTGGCTATACCCCCACCACAACTGGGTCCCTAGGCTGCACAACACCGCTTCGCCAGTATGTCTCCGGCTTCCATGCGGTGCGTCTCGCTGTTCTCTAGCTCTCTATATGTAAGTAATTTTACAAGTTCTGAATGTAGGTCACTACACTTTAACTCTGGGACGATATCGACTTGTAGTATTTCAGTGTTTTGACTCAAGGTCATCACACTTTAACTCTAACACATCGGTTATCGTACCAGAGGTGCTCAATAACCTAACTTGTAATGTTTAGGGTGGCGTTTGCACGCCACGTGGTATCGCCATGAGTGTCCAGTCCAAGTTTTAAGTTAGATTAATTTTACTGTAATCTTTTCCATTTCCGCTTCGTTTTGCCAAAGTATAAGGGTGTCGCTTAATAAAGTGGTATTTCTCTAAAGTTATAGGAGATTGCAGGGATACAATTAGTTTTATTTAGGAGACTCTTCATCTTGGAGTTTAACTCAATTTCCACTTTGACTTTGCTTCCTCGGCTCTCACAGCCTAAGCTGTACAGAAATGTTTCTTCTAGTGCCAACTCGGGCCAAGAGAACAGTGTGTTGACTGTAGGACAGCTCATGGTGAAGTGATGCGATACTCCAGCGTACCACCTCACCTTCCCCCACCACTGTGACCTTCCCCCACTCCTGCTGTTTCCCCCACCTCTTTTCCCTTGACTCATGCGCTACAAGCAGTCTCTCAGTATTGTGCGAACTTTTGTGAGGTGAAGCCATGTCGCAGGACACTTTAGGTAAGAAACTTAGCCGTGTTAAGACTTTATTAGTTGCTCACTGTCCACCACTCAAAGTTAAGAGAGTTTCAACTTTAGCTAAGTGGCGCAAACTGTTGCGCGGACACCCTAAGTTTTATACCAAACAGACTAATGTCAGTTTTACTGATGAAGATTTGTTTAATATATTGGATGAAATGACTTTTCCTTGCAAAATTCAGTTAGTTACTCCCATTCCTGACAGTTTAGAGTCTTAGTCTCTCAAGCCAATATACCTAGCGTACACAGAGCCTGACAGTCAGTCACTCGGTGGCTGTCGTGGGGTGCGCATCGGTGTCGGCGCTCCGTTGTTAGGTTTTCAAGGTCACAGTAATATCAAATTGTTGGTGTTGTTCTGGTTCAAGGTCACCTGAGGGATAACCGATTGCCCATTTAGGCAGGGTCATGTCAGAAACTCGAGTTTAACTTGGCACTTTTGCCGTTTCTCGTCGGAAATTCGCTCCAAGTGGTCAAGGTCACGGGGACTCTGACTGAAACTCGGAGCGTAGTGCGAGAAACGGCAAAAGTGCCAAAAAATTTTAAGTTTCGGCGTGACCTTGACCTCAGTGGCGTCGGTGACGTCATTTTGATGACGTAAGGGGTGATGACGTCATCAGCACGTCATTTCTGTGACGTCATGGGTGTGACGTCATAGAAATGACGTCATTAGTGATGACGTCATCGATGACGCAATCGATGACGTCATCGATGACGTCATCGGTGAGGTCATTGACCTCGATGACGTCATCCCTCAGGTGACCTTGAACTGGGCCAGCACCAACAATTTGACACTACTAACGTGAGTAGGCAAAACGTTTTAGGCCGACTTATGATTTATATTTTTCATCATATTATCGTACACTATGCAATAAACTCTATAAAAATAAAAAATACATAGAAATAAAAACTTCCAACCCAGACCTCAAAAGCATGATTTTCGTTGTTAAAAATGGTTGACAAAAAACAGGTGATATTGATGAAGTGCAATGATAAAAACAGTAGCAGGGGCTTTCAACCCTTCAAACCACTAGTTGTAATAAGGTTTAAGAGGATAAATAGAGCAGGACATTTAATGGTTGCCGGATATCAAATATACTCTATGTTTTTTATAAAAAATGTTGCTTTGGGGGAATATATTTTTCAAAGTTCATCGACATTTTACTTCTGACGTAAAGCACACCAACGAAATGATTGATTTTTCTTTCTACGGATGTTGTAAACGCCAGCTCGACAACCTTTACAAAGTAGCTGTTTGGGGGTGTACGAGAATTAGCAAGGGTACCCGATTCTTTGGGAACTGTATTTCGTTATGCGCCTTTTCCTTTTGGAATTTGCAGGCCGAAGGTATCCGATAAATTTGCGGTAGGTAGGTTTTCTTATTATTCGCAGAACACATAGGATGTATACGGATAACATAAAATTTTTACAATTATTATTGCTTCAATTATTATTGATTGTGAGAAGTGAGCATTAGCCTTTTGTTACTGTCTTGGCTGTGCACTTCTTTGGTAAAGCTAACCTGTTTAATACTCGACTTTTTTATCTACAAACTAATTCAGCAAACACATTGGAGTTGAACCCTCAACAAGCCGTTCATTGCATTAAGTTTTTACAGAAATTACGGAATTGGGGGCAACAAACTAGGGAGTGGACTCTCCATTCAGCATAACACCCAGAATAAATAATCATTATATCACACTCAAAAATTTTTACAAATTTTTAACTACGAAGAGTTATTAAAACCGATTCATATTCATAGGAGATTTTCAAGCTTTTGTAACTATCGATTGTGAATTGTGTGTATTAGACTGTTTAATTACTGTCTTGGCTTTTCAGTTCTTCCGTGGAAATAACCAATTTCATACTTGACTATATATTATTTACAAATTTAGGGTTACCCCTAGGGGGCATGGGGGCGGAGCCCCATCGAGCCGTAGGCGATATCAACTATATAGGCCTATGTATATTATTCGATTTAGTTAATTATTATGTCTTAATGCGGACTGGAAAGAAAAAGAAACAAGTCCTGACTACGTTGGTGTAGCTTTATGTCAGGAATAAAAGTGAAATATTATGTCGATGAACTTTGAAAATATATTCCCCATAAGAAACATTTTTTATAAAAAATATATATTTGATACCCGCGGCATAACTATTAAATACAAAGCCACAAAGCTGTTTTTGTCTTAAAACCTTTTTATAGACTCTTAGTGGTATAAGCTTAACCCTTTTATAGACTCTTAATACTTTCTCGAAGTTAAGCTGTGCATATTCATTAATTGAAACTAAATTATAAATGTATTTGTCCTTAATGTGTACAATGTGGTACATGCGTAATGTACGAAGTATGGCCTACGAACCGGCATGTTTTAAAGTTCTTTGTAGAATCAACCAAAGAAAATATAGGAATGTTATTGAACAATTTTTCAATAATAGTTTAATTTTGTTAATACTATTTGATTTCTGCTGGTACTTTTCCGTAATATTTTCCGAAGAATATTATTATGGGTTTGAATAACATTTATTTTTTAAAGTTTTATGCAACAAATTTATTTTGATAAACTAAATAAAATTATTGTTTTATTTTTTATAAATAACTTTTGTGATTATTCAATATATGGAAGACCGATTTTCTGTTTAATATAGCCTAACTGTATTTGGTGCCACTAATATAAGTTTTTTAGTGTTGTCTGTATGAGTAATTGTCGGTAGTGTTTTACCGCTCGAGCACACCTCCAGTGCGAGGCGTGGCAGACAGGCCGTGCGAATTTTGCTAGCGTGTTGAAAAACAATCGGCTCGGCTCACGGCAGCCAAGAGTCGCCAACCACTGAAATTTGTAAAACTTGAGAAAGGCCAGCGCTCGACAAAGAGTGGTGAGAGAGAGAGAATGAGAGGAAGCGAGTTGTGAGTCCCTTTACGCTTCAGTGGTCATGGGATGCAGAGGGGTTGGAGCACTCGCACGCGCACGGGCCAACCACTTTCTCTTTTTTGAGTGACAGTGCTGCATTCTACCGGCAGAAGTTTGTCCCTACTAGCCCTTGCACAGCCTTAACATGCAAGTTAAATGGGAAAATGAGATTTTTACGTTATTACTTCTAAACCAAAAGAGATACGGCATTAGTGTAAATTACAAAGTTGTTCAGTTTAACGAGAGCTTTAATATGATGTACAAAAAGACATGTGTTTGTATTCAAAATTTTGGAGTTTTGTTTATGTAAAAATTTTCAAAAATATTAAATTTTTGAAATTTTATTTTTTTTATAAATTTTGTCTTGTGACATATCATTGTAAAGCTTAGCTTATTTCAAATAAGTATTTTGAATCAGAAGTCATTTATGACAAATAATAAAAGAATTACAGGGAATTCCGTAAATTTTGATTTTGGCTACAAAAATGGACGCCATTTTGAAAAGAATAAAGATAACAAAATTCTGTTTCCACCAAAATGTTTGTATGAAATAGACCTTTCTAATATTGTATAATATGACATATGTTTGT